>RJWJ010000537.1:117904-155157 GCA_004363605.1 Indri indri
TCCTACTGTCTCAGCCTCCCGAGTAGCTGGGACTACAGGCATGCGCCACCATGCCCGGCTAATTTTTTCTATATATATTTTCAGCTGTCCAATTAATTTCTTTCTATTTTTGGTAGAGACGGGGTCTCGCTCTTGCTCAGGCTGGTCTCGAACTCCTGAGCTCAGGACGATCTGCCCGCCTCGGCCTCCCAGAGTGCTAGGATTACAGGCGTGAGCCACCGCGCCCGGCCTTTTCTTTTTTTTTTTTCACCTATCTTGGACAGCTTTTCATATCAGTACAAAGACAATTTTCTCACTGTTTTTGAACAGCTGCTTGGATTCTGTTGTATGGTTGTGACCTCATTTATTTAATTGGTTGCTGACGGCTGGATAGTGGAGTTGTTTTCAATCCTTTGCCACAACAACCAGTGTTGAATACATAACTTTGACCTTCGGCAATCCTGCTTGTGTGCAAATCCACTGGTAAGACAGACGCAGAATTGCTGAAGCAGAGGACACATACAAATGGCATTTTGATGGAGAGTTTCTCAACGTCCTCCGTAAACAATATTTCACACCCCCTAGCCTATCTGAGCGTGCCAGCACCCACGCTGGTATATGAAGCTATTTCAGTTTTTCCAAAAATTGAGTTGAGAAACCGTACCTAGGGTAATTTCAGTTTACACATTTATTTTTTCATCAGCAAGGTGGAAAATGTTTTCCTATTTTTAGGAGCCATTTGTATTTAATTAAAGTGTATTTATCCAGGGCTCAAAATATGTGGACAGGTATACTGAAACATAAGCAGTAAATATTCCATGCAGATGTTGACCGTGACAATGATGATGTAGTGGTTAATATGTCTTGAACACTCGCTATATGCCAGTTGCTGGTCCAACCCAAATTTGTTTGGTGGATTCTTTCCTCACGATAAACCCATTTCCTGAATGAGGAAACTCAGGCACACAGAAATGGCTCCAAACAACAGGCAGACATGGTTGGGAGAAGACTCAAACTTAGGTCAGTTGATAACCAATGGTCTGTCCTGACCATCCGTGGACTCATTCAAGGTGGAGAGGGAAGCCCCGGATGAAACAAGGCTGAGACAGAGCCCTGCCTTCCCGAGGAAGGCCCAGAATGAGTCCTGGCCAGGCTGCATTAAACAGATAAGGAAGCGTTACCAAAAAAGTCAGTGTTCATTCACCTGGAAAGTAACAAATGACTCTCCCTGAGAACTCAGGCCTTGATCAGTAGGAGTTTTATTGCTTGCAACAAGTAAGGAGAGAACCAGGAGTATTCTCCAAAGCCGAGTCCAGGGGAAAGTGGCCTGCAGTTTTTATGTGGCAAGAGAGAAAGAAGGAGATGTGTCGTCACACGCAGGGGAGGGTTCCAACTGCACAGGCACAGTGGGTTGGCACACTAGCACATAGGTTGCATATGGCGTGTTATTAGCATGGTGATTATGAAAGTTCACTCGAGTTCATCTACAGGCTGCCAGGGTCTGTCAGTGGCTAGTTTTAGCTGGCTGGGTGGCTATAGTCCTCCCAGGGTTCTGTAAATCAAGGCTCTAAAACAGTCTGGTTGCTTAAGTCGTTTGAATCTCTATAGTCCCTGGAGACCCTCTCCCCTGCTTACAGAATCCCCCCTAGAGATATGTCAGTCCTGATGCTTGAGGGGTCAGGGTCGGGAGTCAATCTTCTAGAACCTCTTCATGCTGATCAGGGCACCATGTCCAGCGATATTAGAGGAGTGAAAATATCTAGATATTAAATCTAAATAAGTTTTAGGTTCTCCTTGGATAGGTTGTAAATGTTGGTATTGTTGCTGTAGAATCAGCTGCAGTTGAAGATTTTTTTAATCTAGAAGATAGGAGTTTTGCTAGAAGGTTCAAGATGCAGGTACCCAACAACAGCAACAAGAGCAATAGAACTAGTGGTCCTATTTGGGCAAAAACCAGGTAAAACTCAGCATTGCTGATTTGATAGTTTCACAAATGGAGTTAGAATCGTGGCTGTGTTGATTGAAAGTGTGTAACCAAGGAGCCTGGGCATAGATTTCTTTAAAATTAACTTCTATTTCCCCCAAGGTGTTGACCCAGATACAGCAAGAGGGGTTAGAGCAGTAACTGCACATACTCCTGTCTTCTCCGCTAAGAGGTGGTCTAACACTGTGCCGTTATCCAGTACTATTAACACGTTGGCCAAGGAGAGTGAGATCTGGAGTTTTGGAGGTCTTTGCCAGTGTTGGATGGTGAGGACTCTAGGGTCCTAGTCAGGTTTCTAGGGTGACTTCGTGATAAACGAATCCTCCCCAAGGAGCAGTCAACCCTGCAGCAAGTCCCAACACCTGCCAAAATTAGTCCTTTTTTGACCTGCCATGGTGGTTGGTTGTGTCATGGGTTGTTATTCTGATGGGCCCCAGAAAGCCTGCAGTACGTTGTCCTGAGTAGAGTTCATTGTCCACACGTGGGCAAGCCACTGCGAGGAACAGGGAGGACAAAACTGCAGGGGACGTTTAGCTGGGGAGTCTGCAGTGAGTGGGGCACAGGTGAAGACATACCCTGGCAGGTGCAGGATGATAGTTCTTAACCAGCAGAGTAGTTGGGGGCTCCAGGAGGGAGGTGTGTATTTGTTATATTGGGGGAATAAAAGTCAGAGCCCAGTTTACCTTTTCAGCTGGGTGGAGCCCTTCTGTAAGCTCCGGAGGATGAGTATGTTCGTCTCTAATACCAAGGGGTTTGCTAATTCCTTTCTAAACAGCGCATTTGCAGTGATAATTGGAATTGGGATCTGGCGGGTCTGTGTCTCCTCTGCAGGGAGACACCAGCACGTGGTGTTTGGAGTGCGTGTGAAGTTACAGGTGTTGGGGTAGATGCCGGACTCAGGCTCTCCACCATCACATTTTAGGCATTTTTCTCCGTCTTTTGAACAATTGAGATGTCATTTCCTCTAGGAGTGAGATCGACACATTCTATAGACCAAGAAGGGCCCAGCTCAGCCACTATAGCTCGGGTGGAACCTGGGGTCTCCATGGAAACTCGTGATGTCAAGGTCTCCCATTATGAGGCAAGTGACAGGCCATGCTGTCCGAATTCCCGACTGGTGGAAAATCTCTACACAGAAAGGTGAACTCTCTCTCTTACTGCCGCCTGGTGCCTTTTATCACTGTGGTCAGTGGTCTCGGGAAGACCTGCACCTTCTGCCACAGTGCAGCAGGGGGAACGGCCCGTCCCAGTGTTGGATATGCCATGCACACCCCCAAGCTAAGGCAGGACGGCCTGTCGCTTACCTCATAATGGGAGACCTTGATGCCACCAGTTTCCATGGAGACCCCAGGTCCCACCAGTGGTGGGGTTAAGGACCTGCCGCGCCTTGATACGGATACCAGGGCTACTGACTAGTTGGGCTTGATATTACAACGTCCTCCCGTTGGTAAGCCAGTGACATCCCTTTGTTTCTAGCACGCTGGACACCCGATGGGGACCCAGACTGCTAGGGTCTGGCCCAGTCTTAGTTTCTCAGCCTCCTCTACCAACAGGTAAGTTGCAGCCGCCGCCCCCTGGCCACAGTGTCGAGCTGTTTAGAGAAGTAAGTGACTACCCTTCTCTGTGGCCCCAGCATTTGAGTAAGCACCCCGGAGCTATTCCGTCTTTCTTGGGCGAACAAGTCAGGAGGTTTAATCCAGTCAGGCAGGGCTGACCCAGGTTTGCTTCCCTCGGTTTGTTGAAGGCCTGATCGCATTGCCCACCCCGTTCAGAGGGGTTTGACTCTGGCCCTTGCAGCTTTTCGCACAGAAGCTTTGCTACTAGACCAAAACTGGGAGTCCTGCCATTGCCAAGAATCCACGTACCTGCTTTGGGTCCCTGGGAGGGAGCATTTGGCAGGCAGACATGTTCCTGTCCTGGGACAGGCTCCTCTATCCCTGAGAAAACAGGTAGCCCAGGTAGTTAACTTCTTTTGAAATCCAGGCTTTTTTCTTGGAGGCATTATAGCCCCTTGTAGCTAGAAAGCGCAGGGTAGTAACAGTATTCTTGTCAGGTTCCTCCCTGGAGGAGCTGGCAGTTGAGATGCCATCCACATAGTTCGCTTTCCTAAATGTACATCCCTCAAGTCCTTACTCAATATTCCATTAAAAATACTGCAGGTGTTTTTGAACCCCTGTGCCAACACTGTCCAGCAATACTGTTGTTTTTTTCCAGAATGTTACGGGGGTACAAACTTTACTCAAAGGAAAAAAGACATTCTGTAATAAAGATCTGCACTCAGATGTTTACAGCAGCACGATTCACAATTGCGAAGATGTGGAATTGTGTTGTTTTTGGAGGGACTCAGGGTCTTCCCATTCAAAGGCAAACATCTCCTGGGACCCTAGGCTCAGGGGGACACAGAAGAAGGCACCTTAAGATGCAGCACAGTGTAGAGCTTGCTCTCCCTGGGAGGGTAGCCAGGACGGCACAGGGACTGGGCACGGCTGGGGGAACAGCCTGCACGGCCTCACTGGCGCCTGCGACTCTTGAAGGAACCAGTATTCCCTGGCTCCTGGCTTTCTGACTGTCAAAATGGGCTGTTACAGGTGAGTGGTGGTGTTGGATTAAGCCTTAAGAGGTGGGGAGGCGCAGATGCTTAACCCTGGGTCTCGGTCCTGGTTCCTTTGATCTCACCAACACTGGCCTGGCTGGCCTTGCTCTCCCGACCTCTCCCTGGGCTCACACCCAGGGTCAGCTTGGTTTTCAATCTCTGCAGGAGCCACCTGAGCCCGGAGCTCCCCTGAGCCACAGCCAGCGTGGTGGCAGCATGAGCTCGGGGCCTCTGCTTATATTTTGTCCTGACTAGAAGAAATTGTGGCCCCACACGTAGTAGGTCTCTTCCTAAAGGAGAACGGGGCACTCAGGGACACAGAAAAGTCAGAGACTTTGCTCCCACATCACAGAGCAGAGGCCCCAGGTGTCTCTGGTATTTAGTTTGCCAGACACGCTTTATGTTTCATTCCTTCCTGGACAGGGGCCCCTTCCTGGTGGTCAACACAGACTGTGGCTCCAATGTCTCTTAGGGGTTCAACTGTCTCCCTTCCTAAGGTCTCCCGGGGTCCTCGGGAGGTGTGGGTCTTGCTTTGAGGAGCCCGTGGGGAGCCCCAGGGTGCTGTCGATCACCCTCATCTGGGTCATAGGGGACCCAGCTCAGCGGCCCCGAGTCCCATGGTGGGGGCCTGGGCTACTCATCCTTCCCTCTTCTTTCTCCCTCCCGGGTTACCCAAAGCCATCTGTAGGGCCACAGCCAGACGGCGGCCTCTCCCTTCATCTGCTTGTCCTCCTTTCTGTGGGATGCCACATCCCTACTGTTGTAGACCTTAAAGGTGACGCCTACTAGTTGGGAAAGGCAATGTCTAGATTTACCACCAATATCTGGAGTTTCCTCCGAATATCTGGGGTGTTCTGAGCAATGACATGGGAACCAAGCACTGCTTGGCCGCCCGGGTCTTCAGGGTCGCAGGGGCTGTAATCCCGGAGAGGTCTGGCTAACCTCTCCAGGAGTGTGGGGGACTCTCGTTAGAGCCTTGTTCTAGTTCCTGGAGTTTCTCCAGTTGACAGTGGCCTGCTGACTTCCCTCCTTCCTCTGACCCAGCCACTCTCAGTCCCTGTCACTGTGGGGGCCCCGGTCCCCGGAGGGAAGCCAAGGATGCCCCCTCTTTCCCATCCTGGCTGGGACCCCCAAAACCAGCTCTTCTTCTCCAGGGGCTTCTACACCTGGCAACATTGTTCCCGGTGGCTCTCTGGCCAGCTACGTGTCCCACTTGTTTCTGCAGGGATGGGTTTTGAAAGAGGATAAAACACAGTCCATAGGGTATTCACCCCATTGCCCTGGACTCTGTCAAATAAGTCCAGCTGGAGAGTTGTACTATAAGTAACAGACCCATTCTCCGGCTGTTTTTCCTGACTTCCCAGGGAATACCGGGGCCAGCCTGTACTGCAGTAAAGTATCATTTGCTTTTTGGCCATGGGTGGGTCTCCCAACAGTTTCCAGGGCTGGAGAAGGCACCAGAATGGGCTCCCCTGGTGTGGAGACCTGGCTCCCCATACCCCAGGGTCTTCTTACAGTCTGGTCCCATCTTCCAAGAGGCTTCCACCGGGGTTTGTGGTGACACAGATTCCCCTACCTTCAGCCCACAGAACATGCGTGGCTCTCTCTGCTGACCACCACGCCCTGGCGACCCGGAACGAGAGCATAATATGCACTGTCTTTTCTGAATTGTGCCCAGTCTGGGTGGCCTCCCAAGAAATCTCCTTTAAGAGGCAGAGGAGGAGAGAAGGACCCGGCTTGGGTGGTGGACAGGTTGGTGAATTAATTAAACAGGGGAGGTGGTCCTTTGTGGGGGGACAAAGCAGCAATCTGCCCGTGTTTTCTCTAAGACCGAAGCCCAGTATTTCAGGGGCCGCCATAGCCTAGAGGGAGAAGAATCCACACTTCACATCCACCCAGGCCACAAACACAGACAAACAGCCCCACAGATACACCACATGGGGGCCAGTACACCTGAAGACAAGTGTCCTCGTCTTTATGTCACAGTCTCCCCTTGTTAAGGCAGATGGAGGTTTTCCTCAATTTCCCAGACCGGGAGGGCGTCTTTCGTCTTCCCAACAACCCTGGATCCCTTGACCTTTAGCCCAGGCAACCCGGAGTCCTAATGATTGAGACGGAAACTACCCTTTTGGTCGGTTCATGGAGCTGCCACCGCGTATGGCCTGGAGGGAGCAGTGAGCGCAGGGTGCAGTCGGCCACTCTCAGGGACGTCCTGCGGTGCAGTCTGTGGACGAGACCAGGTGGGCGTGTCCTGGGTCCCTCTCTGATCCTCCCCTTGGCAACTCAGGTGAGTCAGCCCGGCGTGCCTCCCTGTCAGGAGCCCGAGAGTGGGTCAGCTCAGAGCCCGGTCCACGGTCCCACCTGGGTACCAGATTTGTTACCCAAAAAATCAGAGTTCGTTCCCCTGGCAAGTAACAGACAACTCTCCACGAGACCGAGGGTCTTGATCGGCAGAGTTTTATTCCTTGTATCAAGCACGCACCGCGATTGTCCTCCGCAGCAGCGTCTCCCCAAGGGAAGGTGGCCTGCAGTTCTCGTGGGGCAGCGGAGAAGGAAGTGTCGTCACCTGCAGGGGAGAGGTTCCGTGCGCAGGCGTGGTGGGTCGTCTAGCACGCAGGTCGCAAGGGTGGAGAGTTCACTCGAGTTCATACACAGGCCGCCAGGGTCTGTCAGGGGCTGGTTTTGGCCGGCTGGGTGGCCACAGGCCTCCCAGGGTTCTGAAAAACCAGCTGCAAAAAAGGCTGATTGCTCAAGCTGGTCACATTCCCACAGCCCCTGGAGACCCCCACTTTCTGCTCGCAGAAGCAGTCTCAGACGAGTCAAGGACCCCTGAACTGATGGGTGTGGGATTGCTGGGAAAATCTCGCTGATTTTGTGGCTATTGGAAAAATGATTCTAAACTTTACACAGAAAGGCAAGAGGCCCGGTGTGGCCAGCACTGCACTGAAGAAGAAAGTTGGGGGACCCACACTGCCAGACCTGAAGACCTACTATACACTAAAGTAATCGAGACAGTGTGGTATTCATGAAACTATGGACAAATAGATCAATGGAAGAGAACAGAGAACCCAGAAATAGAACCACATAAATAACCAATGGATCTTTGACAAAGGGCAACACGTACGACAGAGCAAAGATAGTCTTTCAACAGATGGTGCTGGGATAACTGGACATCTACGTGCAAAAAAATAAATCCACAGACCTTACGCCCTTCACAGAGACTAATGCAAAATGGATCACAGACCTAAACATAAAATGCAAAACTAAAACTCCAAGAAGATAATGTAGGAGAAAATCTAGGTGACTTAGGGTTTGGCAATGACTTTTTAGACACACACACACGCACCCTCGAAGAGTCAAACCCAGCCTCACACCTCCCAGTGTGTGGGATCCCGTGAATCACCTGCCCTGTGTATTTTACCCGGCAACCCACAATTAGGAGATTGTTTCAACTCTTGGAGGCTCGTCTTACCTCTGTAAAAAGGAGGAGAGTAGGTTATTTCACGTAAGACCTAATGCTGAACAGCCGCATGACTAATGTTTAAAGCAGAGTTCAGGCGGAGTACAGGCGCTTTGGGAGCAGCTCTGGTTGCACTGTTACCAGGGGCTGGGAGTCAAGAGACCGAGGCAGCCTGGGTGCGTCGATCCAGGGGGTCTGTGTGTCCAGGAGGGTGACCTGGGGGTTTGTTGTGTGTGTCTGCAACTCCCTGCGGAACTCTCTCTGCCGAGGGCCTCTCCCCAGCGCCCCGCGCCCCACCCTCCCGCCCCCGATCCCGATCCCAAGCCCAGTAGACAGGGAAGATCCGGAGGCTGCAGAGCTTCCTGCTCTGAGCAGCACAAGGGCCTGGTGAGGGGCTGTGGCCGGGCCCTGGCAGGACCCCCAGACACACAGTGTCCTCAGGCACGGGGTAACCCTCCCACAAACACTCCAACACACACTCCTACTCACAATGGAATACTTTCAAACACCCAAGACACACCCTCAGCCTTGCAGGACTACCTGAAAAAGCTGAATCCCACATGCAGATACATACGCCCCTCACACACACACACACACACACACACACACACACACACACACACACAAATGTAGAGAAACACATCCACACTCCTAGGCATACACTCGTGCACAGAAACAAACACACGACTGTGTTTAGAAACACACATTTTCAGACAATCACCGAGGACACCCAGGCATGCAGACACAAACACAGCTGCAGGTGCACACTTGGGGGGAGCTCTGAGACACCCACCTGCACACACACCATCTGCAGACACATACCACGAAACTCCAAGTCGCCCCTCACGTAGAGCCCCTCTGGCTGACACTCCAGGCGCACCCTCAGCCTCCCCAGGGATGTCCCCAACAGCTGCCCCCTCAGATGCAGACCCAGTGGGCCCCAGGTGCCCGCAGCTGGGTTCTCTCGGACTCACTGCCGCCCAGAGCCCTTTTCCAAAGGCATTTCTCACCTTCAGGTCTCCGTATTTGTCCTCCATAGACTCCCAGATGCTTCCTGAGGGGCCCCCTGCCACTCTCCAACCCCCCCAAACTGTCTTCAGGGTCCCCCCAGATCATCCTACTGTGTCCCAGGTGGCCAAGTCAGTAACTGGCCCCGGCCCCCGACTGACCCATTCAGCATCCTGGCCTCCCAGATCCTCTTTTCCCCCATATGACCAGCACACCCCAAGGCCTGGCCCTCCCCGCCCAAGGCCCTCTGGACCTGCCCTTGGGCCCCGCCCTGGAGGGAGCCCACTACCCCGTCCTGCCGCTGGCCCGGCCCCTTGGAACCTTCCAGTCTGCTGCCCTCCAGGGCAGGAGAAATCCACAGAATGGGAGAAAATAATTTTCAAATCATACATGTGATGAGGGATTCATAACCATAATATATAGAGAGCTCCTAAAAATAAAAACAAGAACAAAACTGACTATGAAATGGGCAAAGAGCTTGAGTAGACCTTTCTCCAAAGAAGACGTACAAATGGCCGATAAGTACATGAAAAGATGCTCAACACCACTAAACATTAGGGAAATGCAAATCAAAACTATGAGAAAAAATATCCAGAAAATAATAAATATTGCTGAGATTGGGGAGAAAATGTAACCCTTGTGTACTGTTGGTGGGAATATAAAATGATACAGCAACTATGGAAAAAAATAGTGCAGTTCCTGAAAAAATCAAACATAGAATCACCATGCAATCCAGCAACTCCACGTCCCGGTATATGCCTAAAATAATTGAAATCAGGGTCTTGAAGAGATATTTTTATACCCATTTTTGTAGCAGCATTATTCGCAACAGCTAAAATGTGGAATCAATCCAAGTGTCCACCAACAGAAAAATGAACAAGCAAATGTGGTATATATGTACAATGGAATATTATTCAATTTTGTAAAGAAGGAAATACTGACATATGCTACAACATGAATGAGCCTTGAGGACATCAAGCTATGTGAAATAAGCCAGACACAAAGACCATGTACTGTATGTTCTGTATATTGTATGCAGCACATGTTCTTTGCGAATGGCTCCCAATTAAATGAGGTAATTAGAGTAGTCAGTCATAAAGCAAGAAAGGAGAAGGGTGGTTGCCAAGGGCTGGGGGGAGGAGGGAGTGGGGAGAGTTTTTTTCAATAGGTTGAGTTTCGGTTTTATGAGATGAAAAGAATTAGGAAGATGGATGGTTGTGACGGTTGCACATGGTGGATGCATTTAATACCATTGAACTGTATGTATACTTAAAAATGGTTAAGACGGTAAATTTTATGTTACACATATTTTTTTTATTTCAGGATATTACGGGGGTACAGATGTTTAGGTTACGAATGTTGCCCTTGCTCCCCTTCCCCTCCAAGTCTGAGTTTCAAGTGCATCCGTCCCTCGGATGGTGCGCATTGCACTCTTTGTGGATGCATATACCCGTCCCCTCCTCCCCCTCCCCCACCGCCCGACATCCAATAGATGTTATTCTTATATGTGCACTTATGTGTTGATCAGTTAATACCAATTTGATGGTGAGTACAAAAAATACGGAACGCTTCACGAATTTGCGTGTCATCCTTGCGCAGGGGGCCATGCTAATCTTCTCTGTATCATTTCAATTTTAGTATACGTGCTGTAGAAGCGAGCACGTTACACATATTTTAACAAAATAAAAAATTGAAAAAAGAAATATTCAGCAAACACAAGGTCATACCGATTTTTCCCAATATTTTGTTCTAAACATTTTATAGTTTATATTTAGGTCTATGACTTATTTTGGATTAATGTTTGTAATAGGTGTGATTTATGTGTCCAGATATGGAGGAAAGGAGGTGTATGGATGTTCATTTGTTAATTGAAAAGACTATCTTAACTCCATTGAATTACTTTTGCACATTTGTTTTTTTGTATTTTTTTTTTATTTCAGCATATTATAGGGGTACAAATGTTTAGGTTACATATATTGCCTTTGTCCCACCCGAGTCAGAGCTTCAAGCATATCCATCCCCCAGACGGTGTGCACCACACCTGTTAGGTGTGTATATACCCATCCCCTCCTCCCCCTTCCCATCCGCCCAACACCCAATGAATGTTATCACTACATGTGCACTTAAGTGTTGATCAGTAAATACCAATTTGATGGTGAGTACCTGTGGTGCTTGTTTTTCCATTCTTGTGATACTTCACTTAGTAGAATGGGTTCCAGCTCTACTCTACTCAGCCACGAAAAACAATGGTGATACAGCACTTTTGCACTTTTGTAAAACAATCAACTGACTATACAATTGTGTCATTTAGCAACTGAGATATGTTTGGAGAAATGCATTGTTAGCTGATTTTGTCACTGCGTGAATATCATAGAGCGTACTTACACAAACCGAGATGGTGTAGTCTATTACACACCTAGGCTATAACCCTGTACAGCATGTTACTGGACTGAATCCTGTAAGCAATTGTAACACAATGATAAGTACTGTGTATCAAAACACAGAAAAGGAGCAATAAAAATATGACATAAAAAATTAAAAATGATACACCTATATAGGGCACTTACCATGAATGGGGCTTGCAGGACTGGAAGTTGCTCTGGGTGAGTGAGTCAGTGCTGAGTGAATGTGAAGGCCTAGGACATTCCTGTACGCTGCTGCGGACTTTACAAACATTGTACACTGAGGCCACGTTACATTTACTTTAAAAATTCCTTTCTTCAATAATAAATTAACCTTAGCTTACTGGAACATTTTTACTTTATACACATTTAATGTGTTTTAAACTTTTTGACTCTTTTGTAAAAATACTTAGCTTAAAACACATTGTACAGCTATTCAAAAATATTTTCTTTGCTTACATCCTTTTTTCTATTTTAAAATTTTGTATTAATTTTTTTACTTTGTAAACTTTTTTGTTAAACACTAAGACAAAAGCACACATGAACAGAAGCCTACACAGGGTCAGGATCCTCAATATCACTGTCTTTCACCTCCACATCTCGTCCCACTGAAAAATCTCCAGGGGCAATAACACACATGGAGCTGTCATCTCTTATGGTAACAATGCCTTCTTCTGAAATACCTCCTGAGAGATCTGCCTGAGACTGTTGTACAGTTAACTTTTTTCATACATAGAAGAAATACACTCTCAAATAATGATTAAAGTATAATTATAGTAAGCATATAAACCAGTAACCATTGTTTATTATCATTCTCAAGGATTATGAACTGTACATAATTGTGCTATATATTTACATGAATCACAGCTCAGAAGGTTTGTTTCCATCAGCATCAACACAAACACATGAGTGCATTATGTCACAATGACTACAGCGCCACTAAGTGATAAAAATGTTTCAGCTCCATTATAGCTTTATGGGACAACTTTTGTATATGTGGTCAGTTGTTGATGAAACATCGTTATGCAGCACATGACTGTACAAGGTGTGTGGACCTATTTCCAGACTATCGTGTTCCACTGATAAAAGTCTCTGTCCTTTGGACAATCTCACACTGTGTTGATTACCATAGCTTTGTAGTAAGTCTTGAAATTACGTAGGGTGAGTTCTCCAACTTTATTCTTTCTTATAATTGCTTTGGCTATTCTAGTTACTATGTCTTTGCATATAAATTTTACAATCAGTTGTAAATATTTATAAGAAAAAGCTATCTGGAATCTTTTTTTTAAGAGACGAGGATCTCACTATGTTGCTGTTTTTGAACTCATGGTCTCAAGCAATCCTCCCACCTCAGTCCCCCAGGTAGCTGGGACTACAGGCCCGTGCAACCACACCCAGCTGGGATTTTGATTGAGATTGTTTTGAATCTGTAGATCAAACTGGGGAGAACTGACATATTAACACTATTGAGTCTTCCAATCCATGAACATAATATATCTCACAGTATATTTTTATCTATTGATGTCTTTCATTAGCGCTTTGTAATTTTCTGCATAGAGATCCTGTATATGTTTTGTTAGATTTATATCTAAGGACTTCAGTTTTGTGGGATTGTTGTAACTGATTTTTTTTTAATTTCACATTTCACTTGTTTCTTGCTGTCATATGGGAATACAATGACTTTTGGATATTCATCTTGCATCATGTGATCCTGGTAAACTCACTTATTAGTTCAGAGTTTTTCTTGTAGATTCTTTTTGATTTTCTATAGACAATCAGGAGGTCATCTGGGAATAAAGGCTGTTTTATTTTTTCCTTTCCAAATGTTTGACTTTTATTTTACTGACTTATTTCTCCAGCTAGGATTTCCAGTATAATGTTGAACAGGAGTAGTGAAAGAGGACATCCTTGTCTTGTTCCAAACATTATGAAGATAGCACTTAATAACTGCTCTCTCTTACTAGCAAATATGATATTATCTTGAGGTTCTCATAGATACCCTTAATTAAGTTAAGGAACTTCTATCCTGATTTTGCTGAGAGTTTTACCATGCCTTTTTTCTGCAACTATTGACGTGATCATATAATTTTTCTTAGTTATTAATATAGTGATTATCTTGATTGATTTTCAAATATTGAACAGTCTTGTGTTCATATGATGACCCCTACTTAGTCATGGTATATTGTCCTTTTAAGATATTAGTGGATTTGATTTGCTAATATTTGCTAAGGAATTTTACATCTATGCTCATGAGAGATATTGATTTGAAATTTTGTTTTCTTGTGACATCTTTTATTTTGGCATTAGAGTAAAGCTGACCTCATAAAATGAGTGGAAAGTGTTCCTTTCTTTTCTATTTTCTGGAAGAGAGTGCATTATTTGTGTTATTTCTTCCTTAAATGTTTCACAGAATTAAAGAACCATCTAGGCCTGGAGTTTTATTTTTGGGAATTTTTTAGCAACAAATTCAATCTCTTTTTGTAGCTGTAGGGCTATTCAGGTGATCTACTTTTTCCATAGTCAGCTTTGGTAATTTCTGTTTTCTAAGGAATTATTCCATTTTAACTAAGTTATCAAATTAATGGACATAGAATTATTAGTAGTGTGCCCTATTCTCCTTTTAGTATTTGTGGGATCAGTAATGATTTCTCCTCTTTCATTTCTGATATTGGTAATTTGTTCTTCTCTCCCTCCTCCTCCCTTCTTCACTCCACACTGCTTCCTTGATTAGCCTGTCTTTTGAAGTCATTATTTTTGGGTTTCCTTCACTGAGGGGATTCCAGCTTGCTTGCAGAGCCCAAACCTGGACTCTTTGGCCCTGGACCCCAATCTTCCAGGAAAATGAAGTCTCTGGTTGTCACAGAGACAGAAGTGTGCAGTCCATTGCCTAGGAAACTGTCAGATGCTTCTTCTCGCCTTGGGAAAAAGGATGAAGGAAAGTGTAGTTTTGGATTGGCTACAGAGATAATCTCAATCTGAAGTTTTTCCACAGTCTTAGACTCCAAACTTGAAATGAATGTTTGCTCCTGGGGTCCTGCATCCGAGTCACCAGATGGATAGAATGCCACCCCTATGGGTCACTGGAGACTTTGGGGACTGAGAACTGGGAGAACCAGTCCCCAAGGCACTGTGGCGGTTCAATTCCCAGGCCTGTGCAGATGAGCCCCAACCCCCGTCACCCCCTCCTGCACTCCCTGAGACCTGACGCACTCAGAGAAGTTTTAGGAGGAGACTATGGGGGCTGGGAGAAGCAGGCGATGGTACCGAGGTGAGTTCTGGTGATTTGTAAACCTCATAATATTTGAGAAGCACTTTTACTTACTTTATTTTTAGAATGCACACAGGGGTTTTGAAGGTAGAAGCTATTATCATGACTATATTACAGAAGAGATTGATTGCTGAGGCTCAAAGAAGTGATATGCTTGTTCATGATCACATATCAAGTAAGCGGCAGAGCCAGAGTGGGCACAGGAGTCTGTGGGTTAAGCTCGCTCCCCAGGTGATCTTGATTTTTAGGCGGAGAACAGCCCTGGCTGACATATTAAGTGCAGCCTCATGAGAGGACCAGAGCTAAGCAGCACTGGGATTCCCAACCCTCAGAAACTGAGACATAGCCTATTGCTGCTTGGCTGCAAACTTACACCACATGTTACTGTACTAAATACCCTAGAGAATTATGACACAATGGTAAGTATTTGTGTATCTAAACATAGGAAAAGTACAGGGAAAAACTAAGATATAAAAGATAAAAAATGGTACACTTGTGTAGGGCGCTTATAATGAATGGCGCTCACAGAACCGGAAGTTGCTCTGGGTGACTCGTGAGTGAGTGGTGAGGAGTGTGAAGGCCTAGGACATCACTAGACATGACCACAGACTTTATAAACACTGTACACTGAGGCTACACTCAGTTTATAAAAACATTTCTTCAATAATAAATTAAGCTTGGCTTATTGTAAATTTTTTACTTTATAAAATTTTAATTTTTTAACTTTTTGACTCATTTTTAATAACATTTAGCTTAAAACACAAGCCCATGGTACAGCTGTACAAAAATGTTTTCTTTATATATTTATCCGATAAGCTTTTTTCTATTTTTAAATTTTCCTTTACTTTTTAAACATTTTTTTAAAAACTAAGACACGAACACACACAGTGGCCGAGGCTTACACAGGGGCGGCATCATCGATAACACTGTCTTCTACCCCCACATATTGTTCCACTGGAAGGTCTTCAGGGGCAATAGTAGGCGTGGAGTTGTCATCTCCTATGATAACAACGAATTCTGGAATACCTCCTGAAGGACAGGGCTGAGGCTATTTATTTATTGATGCATAACAGTTGCACATATTTATGGGGTACATGTGGCATTTTGATATATGCATACAATGTGTAGTAATCTAACCAGGGCAGATGGGACATTGATAATCCCAAGCATTCTTCCCTTCTTTATGCTGGGAACATTCCAATTTCTCTTCTCCAGCACATTTGAACTACACAACAAATTGTTATTACCTGTAATCATGCTACTGTACTAAAAAACACTCGATCTTTTTCCTTCTAATTGTGTATTTTTGTAGCCATTAACCAAACTCTTTTTTCTCCCCCACCACCCTAACTTTCCGAGGTAACCAGCAGTCAACTCTCGACCTCCATGAAATTCACTTTCTTAGCTCCCACATATGAGTGAGAACATGCAACGTTTGCCTCTCTGCACCTGGCTTCACTTAACATAATGACCTCCGGTTTCATCCGTATTGCTGCAAATGATAAGATTTCATTCTTTTCACGGCTAAATAATATTCCACCATGTATATATACTACATTTTTTAATCCACTCATCCATTCAGCCTAAGTTGGTGAACATGTAAGGTTGATTCCATATCTTGGCTATTGTGAATAGTGCTACAATAAACATGGAGTGTAGATATCTCTTTGATATACTGATTTCCTTTCTTTTGCATATATACCCAGAAGTAGGATTGTTGGATCATATATATGGTAAATTTTTCATTTTTGGGGGGAACTGACACACTGTTTTCCATAGTGGCTGTACTGATTTACATGCCCACCAACAGTGTACCAGTGTTCCCCTTCCTCCTCATCCTCACCAGCATCTTTTATTTTTTGTCTTTTTGATAAAAGCCATTTTGACTGGGGTGAGATGGTATCTCAATGTGGCTTTGATTTGCATTTCTTTGACAATTAGTGATGTTGAGTGTTTTTTTAATATACCTGTTGGCCATTTGCATGTCTTTTATTGAGAAATGTCTATTCAGATCTTTTGCCCATATTTTGTTTTTATAAATTTAAGCGGTACAAGTGAAATTTTGCACTTGTATGTATTGTGTAGTGGTGAAGTCTGGGCTTTTAATGTATCCATCACCCAAATAATATACATTGTACTCATTAAGTAATTTCTCATCATCCATCCCCCTTCCCCACCCCCACCCTTCTGAGTCTCCACTATCAGTCCACACTCCACGTCCATGCGTACACATTATTTAGCTCCCACTTATAAATGAGAACATACGCAGTATTTGTCTGTTTCTGAGTTGTTCACTTAATGGCTTCCAGTTCCATCCATGTTGCTGCAAAAGACATGATTACATTTTTTATGGTTGAATAGTATTCCATAGTGTATATACACACCACATTTCGTTTATTCAATTATCTGTTGATGGAAGTTTAGGTTGATTCCGTATGTTTGCTATTGTGAATATTGCTACAATAAATATATAAGTACAGATATCTACTTGATACAATGATTTCTTTTCCTTTAGGTAAATACTCGGTAGTGGGATTGATAGATCTATTTATCATTCTTTGAGAACTCTCTATACAGTTTTCCATAGGTGGTGTGCTAATTTATAGTTCCACCGACAGACTTAGAAAAACTCATTTCTTCCATCAGTGTTTTATAAAAGTTTTCCTTGTAGAAATCTTTAATCT
Source organism: Indri indri (assembly GCA_004363605.1). NCBI lineage: Eukaryota > Metazoa > Chordata > Mammalia > Primates > Indriidae > Indri > Indri indri. The sequence goes on from RJWJ010000537.1 coordinate 135,283, forward strand.
CTCTGGTTTAATATGTTCCTAGTGACTTTATTTGTTTATTTTTTGCAGCTATTATAAATAGCTGCCTTCTTGATTTGGTCCTCAGCTTGATCGTTATTGTATTAATATAAGCATTCCTTTTTCTCTGCACCCTCACCAACATCTGTTATTCTTTGTCTTTTTAATAATAGGCATTCTGACTGGGGTAAGATGATATCTCATTGTGGTTTGAATTTGCATTTCTCTGATGATTAGTGATGTTAAGCATTTTTCATATATTTCTTGGCCATTTGTATGTATTTTCTTCAAAATTCTCTATTCGTGTCCTTTGCCCACTTTTTAAATGGGATTATTTGGGGGTTTTTTTGCTGTTGTTGTTGAGTTCCTTATAAATTTTCGATATCATTCTTGTGTCAGATACATAGTTTGCAAATATTTTCTCCCATTGTGCAGGTTGTCTGTTCACTCTGCTCATTATTTCTTTTGCTGTGCAGAAGCTTTTTAGTTTCAGTCCCATTTGTCTAATTTTTTTTTGTTTGTTTCTTATGCTTTTGAGGTCTTAGTCATGAATTATTTGCCTAGGCCAATGTCCAGAAAAGTTTTCCCTGGGTTTTCTTTTTATAATTTTAGGCGTTACATTTAAGTCTTCAATCCATCTTGAGTTGATTTTTGTGTATGGTGAAAAATAGGGGGCCAGTTTTATTCTTCTGCATATGGCAATCCAATTTCCCCAGATACCCTTTATTGAAAAGGGTATCCTTTCCCTAATGTATGGCCTTATCAACTTTGTCAAATATCAGTTGGCTGTAGATATGTGGCTTTGTTTCTGGATTCACTATTCTTTCCCATTGATCTAGATGTCTAATTTTATACTGTTACCATACTGTTTTGATTACTACAGCTTTGTAGTATAATTTGAAGTTGGGTAATGTGATGCCTCCAGCTGTATTCCACTTGCTTAGGATTGCTTTGGCTATTTGGGCTTATTTTGGCTCCATATGAATTTTAGAATTGTTTTTTCTGTTCCAGTGAAAAACATCATTGGTATTTTGATAGGGATTGCATTGAATCTCAGTCTGTAGGTTGTTTTGGGTAGCATGGGCATTTTAACAATATTAATTCTTCCAATCCATGAACATAGGGTATTTTTCCATTTTTTGTCCTCTTCAACTTCTTTCATCAGTATTTTATAATTTTCATTGTATTATAGAGATCTTTAAATTTATTTCTAGGTATTTTGTTTTTTGTAACTGTTATAAATGGGATTCCTTTTTTGATTTCTTCAGAATGCTTGCTGTTGTTGTATAAAAATGCTATTGAAATTGTATGTTGATACAGTATCCTGAAACTTCACTGAATTTGTTTACCAGTGATAACAGTTTTTTGGTGGAATGTTTAGGTATTTCTAAACATAGGGTTATGTCATTTGTGAACATGGATAATTTGACTTCTTCCTTTTCATTTTGGATGCCTTTATTTCTTTCTCTTTTCTAATTGCTCTATCTGGGAATTGTTGTACTATTAATATATATTAAATAAAGTCACGAAAGTAGGCATCCTCATTTTGTTCCAGATCTTAGAGAAAAGGTACTCAATTTCTCCTTATTCAGTATGATGTTAACTGTGGATTTGTCCTATTTAGTATATATTGTTTTGAGGTATGTTCTTCCTATACCCAATTTGTTGAGAGTTTTTATCATGATGGGATACTTAATTTTATCAAATGTTTTTCAGCATCTATTGAAATAATCACATAGTTTTTTATCTTGATTCTGTTAATGTGATGTATCATATTTATTGATTTGCATATGATGAACCATCCTTGCATGTCTGGGATGAATCCCACTTGATCATGGTGAATGATCTTTTTAATGTGCTGTTGACTTCTCCTTGCTAGTCTTTTGTTGAGGATTTTTGCATCTGTGTTCATCAAGGGTATTGACCTGCAGTTTTCTTTTTGTTGTGTGATTCTCTGGTTTTGGTATCAAACTAATGCTGACCTCATATAATTCTATCCTCTTCAGTTATTTTTTTGAAGAGTTTGACTAGAATTGGTATTAGTTCTTCTCTAAATGTTTGATAGAATTCCACAGTGAAGCCACCATGTCTTGGGTTTTCTTTGATGGGAGACTTTTTATTACTGCTTCAATCTTGTTACCTATTGTTTGTCTGTTCAGGTTTTCTATTTCTTCATGATTCAATCTTGGTAGGTTGTGTGTGTCTGGGAATTTCTCTGTTTTTTTCTAGGTTTTTCAATTTGTTGGCATATAGTTTCTCATAATAGTCTCTAATGATCCTTAATATTTCTGTGGTATCAGTGGTAATATCTTCTTTTAATCTCTGATTTTATTCATTTGAGTCTTTTTTTCTAAGTTAATATAGGTAAAGTTTGTCAATATTTTTTATCTTTTCAAAATACCAACTTTACATTTAGTTGATCTTTTGTATTTTTTATCTCAATTTCATTTATTTCTACTCTAATTATTTTTCTTTCTTTCTTTCTACTAATTTTGGATTTGGTTTGTTCTTGCTTTTCTAGTTCCTTGATGTGCAGCTTTAGTTTGTTTATTTGATGTCTAACTACTTTCTTGATACAGGTGATTATTGCTATAAATTTCCTTTTATAACTTCTTTTGCTGTATCCCATAGGTTTCAGTATGTTGTATTTCCATTTTCATTTGCCTCAAGGAATTTTATTGTATTTTCTTCTTAATTTCTTCATTGACCCATTGGTTGTTTAAGAGCATGTTGTTTAATTTCCATGAATTTGCACAGTTCCCACTCTTTTTTCTGTTACCGATTTCTGCTGATTTCATTACATTATTGTCAGAAAAGTTACTTCACGTGATTTTAATTTTTAAAAATCTGTTAGGACTTATTTTATGACCTAACTTATGTTCTATCTGGATAATGTGCTATGAGCTGTTGAGAAAAATGTGTATTCTGCAACTGTAGGATGGAATGTTCTATAAATGTCTGTTAGGTCCATTTAGTCTGGAGTCCAGTTTAACTCTGATGCTTATTAATTTTCAGTCTGGTGATCCATCCATTGCTGAAAGTGGGATGTTGAAGTCCCTATTATTATTGTATTGCAGTGAATCTCTCCTGTTATGCCTATTAATATTTGTTTTACATATTTGAGTGCTCTTGTATTGGCTACATATGTATTAATATTTACAGTGATTATATCCTATTTATGTATTGACCCCTTTATCATTATATAATGGCCTTTTTTGTCTTTTTATTTTTTTACCATTCTTGACTTAAAGTCTATTTTATCTGATATAAATATAGCTACTCCTGATCTACTTTGATTCCATTTGCATATCATATCTTTTTCCATCCCTTTTCTTTTAGCTTGTGGGTGTCTTTATAGATGAAGTGAGTTTTTTCAAACAGCATATAGTTGGGTCTTATTTTTCTTTTTATACAGATATTCAGCTACTCTGTGACTTTTAATGGAAGAATTTAATCTATTTACATTCAAGGTTATTATTGACAGGTAAGGGTTTACTATTGGCATTATTACTGATTTTCTAGTTTTTTTATAGATCCTTTTTTCCACTCTTACAATCTGTTGTTTAAGGTTAGGTAACCTTTCTCTAGGAGTATGTCTTGATCTGTGCTATTTATTTTTCGTGTATCTATTATATGTTTTTGCTTTGTGGTTACCACGAGGCTTATAAAAAAATCTTATAATAGGTTATTTTCAACTAATAATGACTTAACTTTGAATGCAAAGGAAAGTAACAAACTTTAAAACCATCACACACTTTACATATCACAAACATCACAAACTTTAAAACCACACTTTAAAATCCTCTTCCTGCCCCCACATTTTGACTTTTTGTTGTTTCAATTTACATCTTTTTATATTTCCTATCTCTTAACCAACTGTTGTTTTAATTACTGTTTTTAATAGTCGTCTTTTGTTTTTCAAACTTAAGATATAAGTGGTTTACTTACCTCAACTATAGTATTAGAGTATTCTAAATTTGTCTGTTTTCATTCTTTTACCAGTGAGTTTAGTACTTGAGGATGTTTTCTTGCTACATGTTAACATTCATTTCTTTCAGATTGAAGAACTCCCTTTAGCATTTATTGTAGGATAGGCCTGGTGTTGATGAATTCTCTCAGCTTTTGTTTGTCTGGGAAAGTATTTCTTGTTTGTGTTTGAAGACAAGCTCTGCTGGTACAGTGTTCTTTGTTGGCAGTTTTTTTCCTTTAGCACTTTGAATAGCCTCCCACTCTTCCGGTCTCCATGGTTTCTGCTCAGAAATCTGCTGAAATCTGTATTGGACCTCCATGAAAGTGACACATTTCTTCTCCTGCTGCCCTGAGTATTCTTTCTTCATCTTTGTTTTTTGCCAATTTCATTATGATATGCTGTAGGGAAATCCTTTTGGGGTTGAATTTGAATGGTGACCTCTGAGCTTCCTGTAGCTAGATGTCATCATCTTTCTCCAGATTTGGGAAATTTTCAGCCATTATTTCACTAAATGTATTTTCTAGGCCTTTTTCTCTTGTCTCCTTTGGGAATTCCTATTATGTGGAGGCTAGTTCATTTAATGGTGTCTCATAATTCTCATAGGATTTCTTCATTCTTTTTTCTTTTTTTCTTTTTGCTCCTTTAATTGGGTAATTTTATATGTTCTATCTTCACATACACTGTTTCCTCTGTTTGAGTCTGCTCTTGAGCTTTCTAATGAGTCTTTAAGCTCACTTACTATATTATTTCTATTTTTTTTAATGGTTTCTATTTCTTTGTCAAATTTCTCATTGTGTTCCTGGATTTTTTTCCCAAATTTTAGTTAGTTTTCTATTTGTATTTTCTTCTGATTCATTGAACTTTTATAAGAGGATTATTCTGTATTCACAGTCAGAAATTTAATATATCTCCAATTCTTCTGGGCCCTTTGCTGGATCTTTGTTGGGTTTCTTTTGGTAATGTCATATTTTCCTGAGTTTTCACAATCCTTGTGTCTTTAGGTTGGTGCCTGTATGTCTGAGGAGACAGGCACCTCTTCCAATTTTTGCAGGGGTACTTATGAGGTGTTAGAGATTTGCTACTTAGCATTGGAACTTAAATCGAGTCTGTTGTTGCTTCCCATTCTAGGGAGGACTTATAGTGAACACTGGAACTAAAACATTGCACTGGAACTAACCTGTTGCCCTACCATTGTGTCCTGGTCTGGGGAAAAATTATAGTGAGCACCAGAAATTAAACATTGCCCTGGAACTATATTGCTGTTATATTGTTTTGTTAAGGCACAAGACCTTAACCCCAACCTTTTAGTCATTTATAGACCAGGAGAAAGCTCCACATGAGCATCTGGGCTTTATGGAAAATCCAGCCATGGATTAGGCCCTTCCTATGGATTGTGCCCCTATAGCTCTATGGCACCAGCCGGTTTCTTCAAGATGGCATCCCCACTGATAGGAGCACAGGGTAGCTGCCATGGTCCACATGCCAGCAGCTACTACAATCCACATGCCAGTAGCCATAATCAGTGCCTCTTTTTACACAATTCACCCCAGGTGGTTCAGCTCTCCTAGCACTCCCAATGGTTCCCATGGAATTGGACCAGAGTGGACATCCACGAAGATTCCCAGACCAGTGGGGAGATGAAATGTCCACCTCCAACTTCTTCCTCTCATCTCAGAAATTGTGGCTCTAAAGAAATTCTCTGTGAGTAGTGCTATGCCAGCTTGGAGGAGGGAAAATGGCATAGTCCGAAATGACTGTGTCTCTTATTGGACACAGATTCTCTCAATTCTGTAGGTCCAGGGTTTTTTCATGCTTCACCCCCCACCCCAAGTTCCAGTGAATTCAAGATAGTATTCTTATCTTTGAATTGTTCCTAGCAGTATTTCTGTGGGGGGAGTGATGCAAGGATAAACTCTATTCTGCCATCTTGCTGATGTTACTCTCTGAGGCAATTAAATTACAGTTAAATTTTTTTATAAGTAGAAGGAGTATACTCTAAAATATCAGAAAAGAGGTATATCATAGGAAATACATAAACCAGTAACAGTTTTTATTACCATTATCAACTGTTATGTACTATACATAATTGTATGTGCTATACTTGTATACAACTGGAAGAACAATAGGTTTGTTTACACCAGCACCATAACAAGCATGTGAATAATGCATTACACTATGATGTTATGGCAGCTACTTCACTAGGCAATAGAAAATTTTCACCTTTATTATATTGAGGCCACCATCACATATGCAGTCTGTCACTAACCAAAACATTGTTATGAGATGCGTAACTATATTTGCTTAGGCTATATCTGGACTCTCTATTCTGTTCCCCTTAACTATGTGTCTGTCCTTTGGGCAATATCACACTGTGTTGATTACTGTAGCTCTACAGTAAGTCTTCAAATTATGTAATGCGAGTCCTATAACTTTTTTCTTTTTCAGAATTGTTTTGGCTACTCTAGTTTCATAGCCTTTCCACATAAATTTTAGAATAAGCTTGCTATCTATAAAAAATCTATCTGCGATTTTGATTGGAATTGCATTGAATCTGCAGGTCAAATGACATCTTAACAATATTGAGTCTAACAATCCATGAACACAGTATATTGTTCCAATTATTTTAATTTTCTTTGTACAAATCATGTAATCAGCGAAGAGCAGTAGTTTGACCTCCCGTTTCTTGACTTGGATATCCTTCATTTTTTTCTCTTGCCTGATTGCTCTGGCTAGAACTTCCAGCACTAGGTTGAATAGAAATGCTGACAGTGGTGGGCACCCTTGTTTTGTTCCAGTTCTTAGGGAGAATGTTTTCAACTTTTCTCCATTCAGTATGATGTTGGCTGTAGGTTTGTCATATATGGCTTTTATAATTTTGAGATATGTTCCTTTTAGGTCGAGTTTGTTGAAGGTTTTTTATCATGAAAGGGTGCTGAATTTTGTAGAATGCTTTGTGTACATCTATTGAGATGATCATAAGGTCTCTGTTTTTGCTTCTCTTTATGTGGTGAATCACATTTATTAATTTGCATATGTTGAACCATCCTTGCATCCCTGGGATGAAGCCCACTTGGTCATGGTGGATTATTTTTTTGATGTGCTGCTGAATTCAGTTTGCTAGTATTTTATTGAGGATTTTTCCATCTATGTTCATAAAGGATATTGGTCTGTAGTTTTCTTCTTTTGTTGTGTCCTTTCCTGGCTTTGGTATCAAGACGATACTGGCTTCATAGAATGAGTTCAAGAGAATTCCCTCCTTCTCTGTTAGGGAATAATTTCTGTAGTATGAGTACCAGCTCTTCTTTGTAGGTCTGATAAAATTCAGCTGTGAATCCATCTGGTCTGGGGCTTTTTGTTTTGGAAGATTTTTTAGTACTGCTTGGATTTCATTGCCGGTTATTGGTCTGTTCAGGAATTCTATTTCTTCCTGATTGAGTCTTGGGAGATTGTGTGTTTCCAGGAATTTGTCCATTTCCTCTACATTTTCTAGTTTATGTGCATAGAGATTTTCATGGTATTCATAGATGATGTTTTGTATTTCTGTGGTATCAGTTGTAATGTCTCCTTTTTCATTTATGGTTGAGGTTATTTGGGTCCATTCTCTTCTTTTCTTGGTTAATCTAGCAAGCAGTCTGTCAATTTTGTTTTTTTTTTCAAAGAACCAACTTTTTGTTTTGTTTGATTTTCTGTATTGTCTTTTTTGTTTTCCATTTCATTTAGGGATGTCTTTCATTAGTGCTTTGTGGTTTTCTCCACAGAGATCCTCCATATGTTTGGTTAGATTTATATCCAAGGACTTCAGTTATGTGGGTATTATAACTGATATTTTTTAAAATTCATATTCCAGTAATTTATTGCTGGCATATAGGAATACAATTGACTCTTGGATATTCATCTTGCATCATGTGACCTTGACAAACTCACTTGTTAGTTCAGTTTTTTTAATAGATTCTTTTTGATTTTCTACATAATCAAGCATGTCATTTGGGAATGAAGGCAATTTTATTTGTTCTTTTCCAAACAGTATGACTTTCATTTTTATGAGTTATTATACTGCCTAGGATTTCCAGTATAATATTGAATAGTAGTGAAAGGTGGTATCTTTCTCTTCTTTCAGATTTTATGGAGAAAACATTCAATAACTCTTTTCTCTCACCAGTAAATATGATATTATCTGTGAATTTTTCATAGATACCCTTAATTAGGCTGAGAAAGTTTTATACTGTTCCTAGTTCACTAAGAGTTTTATCATGAATTTTGTCACTTTTTCTGCAACTATTAATGTGATCGTATGATTTTTCTTAGTTAGTCTATTAATACGGTAAATTACATTGATTGATTTTCAAATATTGAGCCAGCCATGCATTCAAACAATGAACCCCATTCCCTCATGATATCCTTTTTATATATTGCTGGATATGATTTGCTAATTTTTTAAAGGAATTTTGCATCTATGTTCATAAGAGATATTGGTTTGTAATTTTTTCTTGTGACTTATTTGCTTTTGGTATTAGTGTAATGCTAGCCTCATAAAATGAGTTGGCAAGTGTTCCTTTCTCTTCTATTTTTTGGAATGGAGTGTAGAGTTTGTGTTATTTCTTCCTGAAATGCTTGGTAGAATTTACAAGTGAACCATCTGGTCCTGGAGTTTTATTTTGGGAGCTTTTGACAACAAATTCAATCTTCTTTTATATAGGGCTATTCAGGTGATCTATCTCTTCTGTAGTTAGTTTTGGTAGTTTGTGTCTCACAAGGAATTGGCCATTTCATTTAAATTATCAAATTTATAGAATTGTTAGAAGTATGCTCTATTCTCCTTTTTGTGATTGTGGGATCAGTAGTGATGTCCCCTTTTTTATTCCCCATACTGTTTATTTGTTCTGTCTTCCTTTTCTTGGTTAATCTGCCTTTTAAAGTCATTATTTTTGGATTTTCATCAATGAGGATATTCCAGCTTGGTTCCAGAGCCTGAAACTAGACTCCTTGGGTCTGGAACCCAATTGCCTAGGAAAGTGAAATTTTTGGTTGCACTGCACACAGAAATGTGAAGCCATCTAGAAGACTACATAATGCTCCTTCTCACCTTGGGAAAGAAGATGAAGGAAATCATGGCTTCTAACTGGCTACAGAGATAACCTGGGCCCTGAAGTTTTTCTGGAGTCTTAGATTCTGAACTGGGAATAGATATTTGCTTCAGGGGCCTGGCATTTGGGTCGCTAGATGGACAGAATGCCTACCTAAATGTGACTAAAGACTGTGAGGACTGGGTAAGGCAGGCCCCAAGGCACTATGGAGGTTGGAGCCCCAGGCTTGCACAGGAGTCCAGTCTCCTATTCCCAGTCCTCACTCCTGCCATTCCTGAAAGTGAAACACACAGTGTAGAATTTAGAGGGAGACAACAGGAGCTGAGAGGAGCAAGGTGAGCTCTAATCTGTAAACCTCATAATATTGAGAAGCACTTTTACTCACATTACTTTTAGAATGCGCATAGGGGTTTTGAAGGTAGAAACTATTATCATGACCATTTTACAGAAGAGAGTGCTGAAGCTCAAAGAAGCGATATCTTTGCTCATGATCACACAGCAAGTGGTAGAGCCAGAGTGGGCCCAGGAGTCTGGGTTAAGCTAGCTCCTTAGGTGATCCTGATTTTAGGCAGAGGGCAACCCTAGCTGACACTTTAAGTGAAGCCTCTTGAGAGAACCAGAGCCAGACAACCCCATAAGCCATGCTGGGATTCCTGACATCCAAGAACTATAAAAAAGAATAAATGGGTGTTTCAGGGCTTTACTCATTAGAAATAACTGGTAGTATAGCTGAGGTAATACTAGCAAAACTAGCTGCCACTTATGGAGGAGTAGCCAGGTTACATGCAACTCCATTTGACAAATAAAGAAACTGAAGATCAGAAGGTTTAAAATACGTGCTTAGGCTGGGCATGGTGGCCCATACCTGTAACCCCAGCACTTTGGGAGGCTGAGGTGGGAGGATCACTTGAGGCCAGGATTTCAAGACCAGCCTGGGGAACATAACAAGACCCCATCTCTAAAACAAAAATCATCCAGGCATGGTGGCACACTACTGTAGTCTCATCTACTCAGAAGGCTGAGATGGGAGGATCACTTCAGCTAGGAGGTTCAAGGCTTCAATGAGCTAGGATCGTGCCATCAACTCCAGCCTGGGTGACAGAGCAAAACCACATCTCTTTTTTTTTTTTTTTAATGAAACCATTTTTTTGTGTGTTTGGAACATTATTCATTATGTTCTTTATTCTTTAATTTATATTGTCTGGCTGAGCACCACATGTACTCACCATCAAATTGGTAGTGACTGAACATCACATAAGTGCACATCTCTTTTAAAAAAAAATTTGAAATGAATAAAATATGTGCTCAAGGTAACAAAGTTGGCCAGTGGCAATCCTGGGATTTGAATCCAGGAAGTCTGAATATAGAGCCCAGGTATCTGACTGCTCAAGTATCTAACATTCATTAAGCACCTACTGTGTGTGCCAGGCACTGTTCTTAGTGCTGAAGACACAGTAGGGAACTAAACAGATGAACCTGTGGCATTTACTTGCTAAGGCAGCAGAGAGACTATAAAAATAAGTAAGGTGAACCAGATGGTGGAATACAGCACTATGGAGAAAAATTAAACAGTCTGAGAGTGGTGGTTATGTTTGGGAAGTGCTGCGACTTTAGGGTGGCCAAGGAAAGTATCCCTAATAAGGTGACATTTGAACAAAGCTCCAAAGGAGCCGCAGTAACAGGATATATTGATATCAGGAGGAGGTGTGTTCTGGGCAGAGGGAACAGCAAGTGCAAAAGCCCAGAGGTAAGGGCATGTGTGATATGTTTGAGGACCAACAAGGAGGACAGGGTAGCTGAGACCCAGGGCAGGAAAGACTGGATGCTAGCAGGCCTCCTGGGCATTTGGTCTGGGAGGGCCCCACCATCCCTCTTCCTGAGTCTGAAGGGGTTGGTGGAGGGGGGCATTCCTTCAGGTCCAGGTCAGAGTCACTGCCAGTGCTCTGTGCCTCTCACCAAGGAAGACCCTGCCCAGAATTAGGGGTGGGGAGAGACTCCACCTCTTCCTCTCTCACAGGTGAAGTTCATGGTGGTTTTTTCCCATTGGACTTACAGCTCCTGGTCGAGGGAGAGTGTAGCTAGATGGGGAAGAATCTGAGCTCTGAAATCACTTCGTCATGAGCCCCATCTCTCACCATGCCCAAGACCCAGAACATCCTCATCCCAGTTGGGGGGATGGGATTGGAGATATGTCCCTAGCTAGGTTTAATGCTCTGCTGTGGATGTCTGAAATTCCTAGTAATTTCTGAGCATAGCGTTCCACATTTTCATTGTGTGCTGGGCCCTGTAAATTATATACCAGTTCTGGAACAATATTATTATTTGTTACATTTTGCAAGAAATGAAAGCAAAGAGATGCTAAAGCACAGCTAGGAAATGGGAAGCTGAAATTTGAACTTAAACTCAGGTTGGCCCTAGGGTGGGTGCTCTTAACCACTGGTCTAGGCAACATTTGACCTTGGGAGAGCCATCCGGGAGAACAGCCCTCCCATTCTCACTCCAGAAAATAAAGCAGGTGACACTCTGCCCCTTCCTTTTCCAAATTAAGGGGGGGTGGTAGGTAGAATGATGACTCTCCAAAGATGTCCAAATCCTAATCCCTAGTACATGTGAATATTGTACCTTCCATGGCTAAATGGACTTTGCAAATGTGAGTAAGCTAAGGTTCTTGAGATGAGAAGATTATTGTGGATTATCTGAGTGGGACAAAAATGTATTCACAAGGTTCCATAAGAGGAGGGCAGGAGGGGTAAAATCAGAAAAAAAAGATATGACATCAGAAGTAGAGGTCGAGGGGATGCGGTGAGGCCATTAATCAAGGAATGTAGGAGGCCTCTAGAAGCTGGAAATTCAAAGGATGGATTCTCCTCTAGAGCTTCCAGGAGAAACAATGCCTTGCTGACACATTGATTTTAGCCCTGTGAGACCGATTTCAGACCCTTAACCCCCAGAAGTGTAAGATAATAAATGTGGGTTGTTTTAAACCACTTTTTAAATTTCTTCATAACACCTCTCCCTGCCTGACCTTGACTTATATATTGGTGTGAATTCACTGCCAGCCACAACATTATTAATCATCAGAGAAGTGCAAATTAGAACCACAACAGGATATCATTTCACATGGATTTAGAATGGCGACGTGGAAAAACACAGATGCCATCAAGAGTTGACGAGGCTACGGAGCAGCTAGAACCCTCAAGCATTGCTTGGGGAAGTGCAAAATGTCCATTCAATAAAGGGAATCATAGAAAAAACATCTCTAGTCTTGGCTGAGAAAATCTAGAACTGATCTTGCTTCAGCATTTAACCAAGTCATTTGTTCTATTTCCAGTGCCAGTTTTTTAGGAAACACAGTTTTTTGCCTTTCTGGCACTGCCTGGTTTGCCTGGTGAGGCTGAAAAATAGCTGAGCCTGCCTGACCTCAGAAGCACATACTGACTTTAACTGTGGGTCAATGAAGAAATTAAAAAGGAAACCAAAAAATTTCTTGAAACAAATGAAAAAGGAAACACAACCTACAAAAACCTATGGAATACAGAAAAAGTGGTACTAAGATAAAAGTTTATAATAGTAAGTGCCTACATCTAAAAGCAAAAAAACTTCAAATAAATAACCTAATGATGTATCTTAAAAAATCAGAAAAACAAGAGCAAACAAAACCCAAAGTTAGAAGAAATAATAAAGCCCACGGCAAAATAAATAAAATTTAAACCAAAAAAATTAAAAAGATCAATGAAATGAAAAGTTGATTTTTGAAAAGATACAGAAAATTGACAAACCTTTAGCCAGACTAAGAAAAAACAGAGAAGACTCAAATAAATAAAATCCAAATGAAAAAGGAGACATTACAGCTGATACACAGAAATTCAAAGGATCATTAGAGACTACTATGAGCAAGTATATGCCAATAGGTTGGAAACCCAAGAAGAAATAAATATATATTCCTAGACACACATAGTCTACCAAGACTGAACCATGAAGAAATCCAACACCTGAATAGACCAATAACAATTAATGAGATAGAAGCTGTAATAAAAAACCTCCCATCAGAGAAAAACCCTGAAGCCTTCATTTCTGAATTCTAACGAACACTTAAAGAACTAACACCAATCCTACTCAAACTATTCAAAAAACATCAAGGAGGAGAGACTACTACCAACTCATTCTACAAGGCCTGTAACACCCTGATACCAAAACCAAAGACACAACAACAAAAGAAAACTATAGGCCAATATCTCTGGTGAACACAGATGTAAAGATCCTCAACAAAATACAAGCAAACTGAATTCAACACCACATTAAAAAGATTATCCATCATGATTGAATGGGATGCATCCCAGAGATGCAAGGATGGTTCAACATATGCAAATCAATGTGATATATCATCAACAAAGGACAAAAACCATATAATCACTTCAATTGATGCTGAAAAAGCATTCTATAAAATTCAACATCCCTTCATGATAAAAAAAACACTCAAAAACTGGGTATAGAAGGAACATATCTCAACACGATAAAAGCCATATATGACAGACCCACAGCTAGTGTCACAATGGGGAAAAACTGGAAGATTTTCCTCTAAGATCTGGGACAAGACAAGGATGTCCATTTTCACTACTACTGTTATTCAACATACTACTGGAAGTTCTACCTAGAGCAATCAGACAAGAAAAAGAAATAAAGGGCATCCAAACTGGAAAAGAAGTAGTCAAATTGTTTGCAGATGGCATGATCTTATATCTAGAGAAACCTGAAGATTCCACCAAAAACTGTAAGAAATGATCAACGAATTCAGTAAAGTTGCAGTATACAAAGTCAATATACAAAAATCAGTACCATTTCTATATGCCAACAGCAAACAATCTGAAAAAGAAACCAAGAAAATAATCCCGTTTGCAATAGCTACAAATAAAATACCTAGGAATAAACTTAACTGAAGAAGTGAAAGATCTCTACAATGAAAACTACAAAACATTGATGAAAGAAATTGAAGAGGACACAAAAAATGGAAAGGTATTCCATGCTCATGGATTGGAAGAATCAATATTGTTCAAATGTCCATATTACCCAAAGCAATATACAGATCAGTGTAATCCCTGTCCAAATACCAATGACATTCTTCACAGAAATAGAAATAATAGTCCTAAAACTTATATGGAAACCACAAAAGACCTAGAATAGCCAAAGCCATCCTGAGCAAAATGAAAAGAACTGGAAGAACTACATTACCTGACTTCAAATTATACTACAGAATGGTAGTAACCAAAACAGCATGGTATTGGCATAAAAGCAGACACATAGACCAGTGGAACAGAATAGAAAACCCAGAAATAAATCCACACATCTACAGTGAACTCATTTTCAATAAAGGTTCCAAGGCTAAAAAGCTTCTGCACAGCAATAAAAACAATTTACCAAGTGAAGAGACAAGCCACAGAATGGGAGAAAATATTTGCAAATTACACATCTGACAAGAAAATTAACAACTAGAATACATAGGGAGCTCAAACAACTCAATAGAAAAAAAAATCAAACAATCTGATTTAAAAATGGGCAAAAGATCTAAATAGACATTTCTCAAAAGAAGACATATAAATGGCCAAGTATATGAAAAATGCTCAACATTATTATTCATCAGAGAATTGCAAATCAAAACTATAATGAGATATCATCTCACACCATTTAAAATGGCTTTTATCCAAAAGATAGGCAATAAATTCTGGTGCAGATATGGAGAAAGGGGAATCCTCACACAGTGTTGGAGAAAATGTAAATTAGTACAACTATTATGGAGAACAGTATGGACGTTTCTCAAAAAACTAAAAATAGAACTACCATATGACCCAGCAATCCCATTGCTAGGTATATATCCAAAAGAAAGGAAATCAATATATTAAAAAGATACTTGCACTTCTGTGTTTATTGTAGCACTATCCACAATAGCCAAGATTTGGAATCAACCTAAGTGTCCATTAATCGATGAATGGATAAAGAAAATGTGGTACATATATACAATGAAATATTGTTTAGCTATAAAAAGAATGAAATCTTGTCATTGGCAACAGCATGGATGGAACTGAAGAAGATCACATTACGTGAAATAAGCCAAGCACCAAAAGAAAAATTAAGTATGTTCTCACTCGCAGGAGCTAAAAATTAAAGCAATTTATTTCATGGACATAGTAGAGTGATGGTTGCAAGGGGCTGGGAAGGGTAGTAGAGGATGGGGGTAAAGTCGGAATAGTTAATGGGTGCAAAAATATAGTTAGATAAAATGACCAAGATCTAACAGTTGATAGTGCAACAGGGCGACTATACTCAACAATAAGTTATTATAATACATACTTTAAGATAACTAAAAGGGTGGAATTGAAATGTTCCCAACAAAAATGATAAATGCTTGAAGTAATGGATACCCCAATTAACCTGATTTGATTATTACACATAGCATGCCTGTTTCAAAATATCACATGTACCTCATAAATTCATATAACTATTATATACCCATAATAATTAAAAATAAAATTTTTTTAGAAAGAAACTAAAATAATGGGAAAAGATACGTAAATATTAACCAAAAGAAAGCTGGTTTAGTTATTTTAATATTCAGACAAAGCAGACTTTAAGAGAAAAACCATTCTTGAGACAAAGTGAATATTTCATAATCACACCAGGCAGAATTCACTAAAAATATATAACATATATAAGGCAAAAAGTGATAGAAATAGGAGGAGTCAAATCTATAATTATGGTGCGAGATTTTACAAATAACCACCAGCAAATGATCATACGAGTAGACGAAAAGGGAAGAAAAAACTGGAAAATTGTAAAACGTAGGAACAACATGATTATCATACTTGGCCTAACCGATATGTGGAGACCACTGAAAGTAACAATGCAAAATACATTTTCTTGTATGCATATCGAACATCTACCAAAATAAAGTGTACATGCAGCCATAATGAAGGCTCAACGAGTTTCAAATGATTTTTGTAAAAGCAAATCTATGGTTTAGAACTCAGGAGTGTGGCGATTTATGGAGGAGAAGGGAAGCACCACGCTTGGACAGGATCGGAAGGGACTGTTTCTGGGCCAAGGCTCTAATTTTTTATATTTGTGGCCATTACACTGCTGTGTTCTTTGTGGTAATTTATGGATATGTGCAAGTATGATTCGTTTACTCTTCTCTATATCCTGCCTCATTAAAAAAGTAAAAAAATTATTATAATTTCAATTATAATAAATTATATAATCACCTATAATTATATATTACATAAATTATATAATCATAAATATATATTAATTATATCATAAAAGAATTCTATAGTTTAATGTCTAAGTTTAAATTATTTATAATTCATTATTATATATGTTTTTCTTTTTCTCTTTGTGTTTGGGTACCATGATGTGAGGATATCATCCTTAACGCTCTGTCTCCATCTTACAAATACGAGGGGAGACATTGCTGATACAGGGAGGACATCAGAATTACACAATGGGAGGAGTCCAGGTCTCTGATGCTGTCATGAAGCCTGTTGGCCTGAAATGCTTCCTTCTAGACTTCTGTTAAGTGAAACAGTAATTGCGCTTGGTTTAAACCATGGCAGTTGGGCATTTTATACTAGTTGCCAAAGCCACTCTCAACAAATGACACTCCCTCAGGGTTGTGAGAACAACTCTCACAACCACAGCATTGCCTACAGAACGTGTCTTTGACGAAGGAGTCCGGGAGTTGGTGCGAGATCCTGATTAAACATTCAGAACAGGGCCTGGTGGGCTGAAGGGAGTTGAAGGAGTGAGCCAGTATTTAGAGTAACAAGTCAATGACTATCGGGTAATTTAAATTGTCTCCTCCCACCCATTATTCTCTTTCAAGCACCCTATCCTTTTTCTTTATTTTATTTTATTTTTTTGAGACAATTTCACTCTGTTGCCCTGGGTGGAGTGCAGTGGAGTCATCGTAGCTCACTGCAACCTCAAACTCCTGGCCTCGAGTGATTCTCCTGCCTTAGCCTCCAGAGTAGCTGGTACTACAGGCACACACCACCACACCTGGCTAATTTTTCTATTTATGGTAGAGATAGGGGTCTCGCTCTTGCTCAGGCTGGTCTCAAACTCCTGACCTCAAGCAGTGCTCCCACCTCGGCCTCTCAGAGTGCTAGGATTACAGGCGTGAGCCACCACACCTGGCCCCTATCTTTTTTCTTTATAGCACTCATCATAATTTGTAACCATGTATTTGGGTGGTCATTGTTTAAGGCTTCTATTTATTAAGACATTCATTTCATTCCTGCAAAAGAGAGCCCCCAATAGCTAGCTGCTTAAATATGACACATGTTTATTTCTCATGTGAAGGTCTAGGTAGGTAGTCAAGCATCATCAGACATAAGCTCTCATCTTGTTATTCTGACATCCTTAACACATGGCTTCCATCTTGTGATCCCAGATGCCTCCTCCAGGTCCCACCGTCACATCTACATTCCAGGCAGTGGGAAAGGGGGAAGAGAGTAGAGGGCTGGGTGTGACCTGGAAATGGTACATATCTCTATTGTGCTCATCCCATGGCCTAGACATTAGTCATATTGCCACACCTAGCTGCAAGGGAGGCTGAGAAAATATTTACTTATTTTGAATATCCACACACCCAAGCAGCATTTAGGAAGAATGGGGGAGAATGTATATTGAGAAAGAATTAGTTGTTTTTGCCACTGCCTTGCTCTCCATATATATTGCTATGGTCTGAATGTTTGTGTCCCCGCAAAATTCACATGTTGATGCTCAAACCACAATGTATTGGTATTAAGAGATGGCACCTTTAGGAGCTGATTAAGTCATGAGAGCTGAGCCCCCATGAATGTGATTGGTACCCATATAAAAGAGGTGCAGGAGAGCGAGCCTCTTCTGCCATGTGAAGAGACAGCAAGAAGGTACCGCCTTTGAAGCACAGAGCAACCCCTCACCAGACTCCAAATCGGCTGGCACCTTGACCTTGGACTTCCCAGCCTCCAGAACTGTGACCAATAAATTTCCGCTGTTTATTAATTACCCAGTCTAAGGTATTTTGGTATAGCAGCCCAAATGTACGGATACTCTTGGTTCCATGAGGGCAGGGACAATGTCTGATTTGTCCCCCAGAATCCCAAATGCCCAAAACAGTACCTGACACTAACAAATGTCCCATCAATTAGGGAGTATGTGCAGATGGCTTAAGAGAAGAGTTCAGAGTCAGGGAAATTTTAAGAAGACATTGTATGGAAATGAGAATGGTTCTTGAGTAAAAGGCAAAATGTGGGTATAAACCAAAATGAAAGTTGACTTATCTCCCAGTGTTCTCTAAAGACTAACGCAGGATGATAGGCAAATGGTCAGTATAGGCCCTTCCTCATGATGGAACACGGGGGGAAAGAATAAGAATTTCCATCAGAATCTTGCGAAGGTAAGTTCCCATTTATAGCACGTTATGATTAAACAGAAACTTTCTATCTGTTCAGCTGTGATGGAAAAGAGTTCCTTGGAAAGGAGTCTTTTTGAGCTTGTGATGGTCATCAGTATCTCCGTCAGAGAATACAAACCATATCTGTATGCTACGATTCTCTGCTTGTAAGCAACAGAAATTCATTCAGGTTAAGAGGGAAAATGGAGTTTACTGGAGTAATACTGTGTAGCTCAAAACAGTTGAGTAAAGAGTTGAGCAATTGGTCCTCCCAGAAAAACAGCAGTCAGAGAATACCCATTCATCTCATCAGGGGGAATTAATGGTCTGTCTCTTTAAGGTGTGGTTCTAAGAATGACTCAGCTTTGAACACCTTCCATCCATGTGTTGCTCTTCTGAAGGTTCAAACTCTTGGGTGAGGATGTCTGATTGGTCTACCCCAAACAGTATGCTTGTCCCTTGGCTGGGATGAGGGAGGGTCACAGATGGTGATCCACAAGGAATGGAGGAGGGATAAGCTCACCAAAATCAAGCAGCACCCTGTTATTAAAATGATGCCGCACAGACAAAAGAGCTGCCCTGCACAATTCATCCTTTGGCTTCTGGAAGAAACCTTGGAACTCTCCTGGGGGACCTTCTTGAACTATATTGCCACAGGGTCGTCTTCCCAGATTTTTTTCCATACTGTTCCTTGCTAACATTATTTAGCAATTCAGTAAAATAAAGATGGCCGTGAGTTCTTTGCTGCTCTTCCCATCAAGAGGTGGAGTCTATTTCTCCTCATCTTGAATCTGGGACTATCACTTGCTTGAACAGTAGAACATGGTGGAAGTGATTTAGTGCCAGTAACGGCCCTCGGCCTTGAGGTCTGGTGGTTTCCCCTTTTGCCCTCTTAGATCCCTGAGCCACTATGTAAAGAGGTCCTGAGACCCTGCTAGAGACCTCCAGCCATCATAGCATGGGAGTGAAGCCATTTTGCATTTGCAGCCCCAGTCGAGCCTCCAGAAGATGACTACATCTGCATGAGTGGCCCCAGGCAAGATCAGCAGCAGAACATTCCAGCTGAGCCCAGCCCATATTGCAGAACTATAAGCAAATGATTGTTGGTGTTTGAGTCATTAAGTTTTGGGTTTGTTCCTTATGTGGCAAGAGATGACCAAAACAAGCAGCAGCCCTATTTCTACTTGATGCGTAGGGCCAACCTCAGCTATCACCATAATCCTCTCTTCCCTGTTTGTCTAATGGTAAGAGGCGCCCAGAAGGCTTGGGAATAGTCTCAGCTTCTAGTTCTATGGAACTATTGTGTCTGGTGTGTGTGGCGGAAAAATTCCCTTGGGTAGTAAAACTTCTAAATCGGGCCGGGCGCGGTGGCTCACGCCTGTAATCCTAGT
>RJWJ010000537.1:155257-215857 GCA_004363605.1 Indri indri
ATATATAGAAAAAATTAGCCGGGTATGGTGGCGCATGCCTGTAGTCCCAGCTACTCGGGAGGCTGAGACAGTAGGATTGCTCGAGCCCAGGAGTTTGAGGTTGCTGTGAGCTAGGCTGACGCCACGGCACTCGCCCCAGGCAAGAGAGTGAGACTCTGTCTCAAAAAAAAAAAAAAAAAAAAAAAAAAAAAAAAAAAAACTTCTAAATCGACAGGACCCCAGGTGTCAGGAAGAGAAAGCAAGAATTTTCAGTAGGCAATTGATATAATGGGGAAAAGTATACCTGTTTTCAATTCTTTGTTCCTGGACATTTGTGTTGCAACCACAGACACATCATAGGTTTAAGGGCATATTTCACAGCTGATAGAACAGCTCTCCAGCCTCGGAAAGTGGTATCCCTCATGGCAGACCACAGCTGAGTCCTCCTTAAGCCACACCACTGTTTCATAGGATTATGGAGGTGTAGGGGATATATGTGGGTGCAAAGAGAATTCCTTGGCTGTCAGCAATGTGATGAGGTACAATATGGTGAACCGACTGCACTGGTGCCCCCAGTTCTTCACTCCTCCCTGTCTCCATGCCCTTTGTCAAGTGGTCTTAGAATTCTTTTCCTAAATGTGGACTATATTTTCCCCCTCCCTCCCTGGTGACCTGCTCTGGCCAGTAGACTGCAGTGAGTGACAGTGTACCAGTTCCAAGTCTCGGCCTCAAGAGACCTTGTGTTTCTACTTGTTCTCTTGCACTTCTGCCTTCACCAAGAGGAGGTGGTCCACTTGCCTTCAGAGGATGGGACCCATGTGGATAAGAGTCTCCCACCCCAGCTGTAACTAGCCTTAGTTAGCTGACAGCCAGCCAACCCCCAGCCAAGACAAGCAGAGCCACCTAGCCAACCCTGAGCCGATCCTGGATACGGAAACGATAAACACTTATTGTGTGCCACTGAGGTTCTGTGGTAGCTCGTTATCTAGCACTATTGTGACTAGAAAACTGCCACATATAGTATGTAAGTGATACATGAGGCATGCAGTAAGTCCATAAGAGGCTGGTAGGCAAGAAAAGAAAAATTTAAGTCTAGAAAAGACTCTCTATGCCATTGAAGCTACACTGCTCTCTATGGTGAACAGCGCTTGGTATGATCGACCTGCCACCAGATGTCTGACTGGTGGGGGCACATGGCACTACTCCTGGCTTCCTTCTTACTCGTGCCTTTCTATAGGGGGAGTGGCTTAAACTCCTTCAGAGCTGGCTTGGCTACAGACAGCATGTTACATCTTAACTGTGCTTTACCTTGCAATATTTCAGTCCCCAAGAATTAGTACTTTAGACTAACATCCAGTAGTCCTTGGCAGGTTTCTTTGTCAACAAATCAATTATTTATGTAAAAGGAACCCAAGGGCAGGCAGTTCAGCTGGACTCTATAAGGCACTGGGGTAGGTGAGGCACCAGGAACCAGGATTCTCTCTGGCCGTGTGGCCTTATCTCCTTCCAGGTCTGTTTGTTCATGAGTATACCCAGCCCCAACTTATATGACCACTCGGGTAGCCCTTAGTCTTTTTTGAGTCTGACTGGACATTAGGAACCCATGAGCACCTATCGGCTGATGCCAGGGAGGGGTCAAATCTGATGGAATAAACATGGCAGCAAGGGAGTTCAATACCCCTTCACCTGGGTGGGTGAGAGAAACAATTCCCCAAGAGCATAACAGCTGGTCAGGTAACCCCAAATGACACCGACTTCATTCCCTTCCTCTGCTACTTTTTACAATATACCTTTCAGGAAATAAGTCTTTAAAAGTACTGAGCCTCTCATCCTGACCTATGCTGACACCCCTTATCATACAGAATGATCGTCAAAGCTGTGACCAAAATAGATGCCACAAGACATAAAAGTTTTAAGAACATGAAAGAATGCAGGACTCTTTCAAATCCCAGAATTAAATGGAAATGAAATCCCAAAATTAAGACACTTTTATATCTTAAGAGCAAAATCCAGTCATGTGACATACAGAGAATCGGAAGGGCGTGGAGTACGTGACCAGCTCCTCTGAGTTATGGAATTAGGGACACAGAAGCCACAAGTTGGGTATCTATGGCTGAGTTAGGGACTTGGCTGAAAATCTCTGGTCACTATGGAATCACAAGCAGGTTTAAAAATTACAGTCTCTCTAGGATGATAAAAGATTTCTGGTGGAGAAGTCAAGTTGATGTATGGCTAATTAACTTGGGAGACAAAAAGTAGGCAAATGACCCCTCTGAGGATAATCACCTTTTAACCTCAGGCAAGAGTTAGGAATAGACACCTTAAAGAGATTCTAAACCTTAATATTAACACTTTTATGTTAAGGGTTCATTAGTATTTTTTTCTGTTTGAGAAAATCTCTTAATTCCAATGAAAAATGCCCATTCAAGTAACTAAAATATACTTGTGATTATTATTAAGTTTAAAAAATTATTGGAATATATGTTTTAGTTTTGTAAGCACAGTTGAAAAGGTGGAATCGAGCAGTATTAAAAGACCCCTTAGAAGTAATTGGATGATATATGTAATACTTTAAAATAGAATAAGATTTGCAAGCCAAACTTTTTTAGGCCTAAAGAGGCACTAAGCATCTGGATTTATAACTTTAACAAAAGAACTCTATTTAACCATCCCAAACACTTTACAAACAAGAGACTGAGAAATATTTTATTTTTAACTTTATTTTTATTGTTGACACTATTACAGATAGATAGAACGACCACAACCATATTAACAAATCAAAAACCTGTGCACAGAAACAGGATGAAGAAAATACATCAAGATGTTAACCACAGTCTTTGGATGGTGAAAATACGGGTGAGTTTCTCGTCTACATTTCTGTACTTCAAAGTTACTATAATAAACACATACTTCATATCTTCATATATAATGGAAATATATGTGATAAGGTGGACTACTGAAACACTGCCATGATGAAGACCACTCAAGGGAACCGAGACAAAATAACCATTATCCCACAACGACCACACAACCATTTCTTAATTGTTTTCCATCCTTCTTCCCATCTTTGACACTTGCGCATACTCATCATTAACACCCCAATAATCGCAGACCGGTGCACAGATCGAGATGTTGCTAACAGCAGTTGTTGCTGGGTGTTGGGAATACGGATAAATTTTCTTCTACTTTACTGAATTTCCAAAGTTTTCTACGAGTATGTATTATATTTGTAATGGAAAAATACATACATAAAATTTATTACCAAAACACCAAAGATTATTGAATGAATTTAAGACAAAATATTTAACCATAATCCCACAATGACAATACTATTTTAGTTATTTTCCACATTTCTTTTCATATTAGACTTTATGTATACATATTTAACACTGTTATAATCACAAGCTTGTGCACTGAAACAAGATGGAGGAAATAGATCGAGATGTTAACAGCAGTTGTTGGGTGCTGGGAATATGGGAGAATTTTTTCTTTTCTAATTTACTGTTATTTCCTAATTTTTCCTTTGGGGAATGTATTATGTTTGTAATGGAGACATACATAATACACTTTGTTATCAGGACACTACTTTAAGGAACATTTGAAAAAATTAAGATGAAAGTATTTAACCATAATTCCACAAAGGTAACATAATAGCTATTTTGAATACACATTTTGACAGTTATAATCATAAACCTGTGCACAGAAACAAAAGTAAACAAGATACTGAAGAGTATATCTGTCTTTGGATGGGGGGGATGTAAATTTTTTTTCCTCCACTTTTCTGTATTTTCCAAGTGTTTGATAATG
This sequence comes from Indri indri, assembly GCA_004363605.1. Lineage (NCBI taxonomy): Eukaryota > Metazoa > Chordata > Mammalia > Primates > Indriidae > Indri > Indri indri. Next base: position 159,044 of record RJWJ010000537.1, read on the forward strand.
AGCTCAAATTACGTTCACAATGGAAATGTGATCATAAACATTTTAGTAACACTACCATAAAGAACAATCAAGGAATTTAAGAAAATAATGCTCAACTATAAGCCTACAACACCACCACCACCACCACAACAGCTTTTCACTATAAGCATACATTTTTAAACAGTTATAATTGTAGTATAAATATAATTTTGTGTCCTGCTCTCTCCACTTAATATTCTGTAAATATATTTCCACGTTACTACATAACTCGTGATTATCATTTTTAACCAGCTGCGTAGGAGTCCGCAGACACATTTACTTAATCATTGCCCTACTGTTTACCGTTTAAGTTGTTACTAACTTTTCACTAACTTAAGGTTGGAACAGACACCCTGATGTTTGGCAACTGCCTTCTGAAAAGAGCCTACTGACTTGATGCTGCCGACAGGAATGGACCCAGCAAGCTCACGTCAGCGTCAACGCTGAGTCCCGCGCGGGGCCTCGCTGCCCTCGGCGTGCCGGGATGTCCACTCCAACCTCAGTCTTCCTATGCAGCTGGCCCTCGCCTCCACCATGCCATCGAGAAAGCGCCTTCCTTCAAACTGTGCAGGACACCCACTCAATTCCTTCTCGCCAACCTGGCTTTCCCATCCTCCCTCCGGTGTTCTCTTCTGTCTGTCCTCTCCCTCCTAGGTCTGGTGATGGGACCGGACTCCCTTCTTTGGTTTACTCGTTTCTTGCTCTCCGCTCTACAACGTCCCTAGACTTTGGCATCACCTGCAGCTTTGACACGCTCCTCACGAGCCCTAATCTCGATCTAGGAGGGTAAGACTCAGACACATTTCCCCCAGTGGGTATTTAATGATCTGTACTTACTTTGCTCACTTAATGTACAGATCTTTTCTTTTTTTTAAGTTTTTTTAAATTTTAAATTTTTTTTTTCCAGCCAACTGGTGGCCAAGAAAGTTCTTAACACAGCCATTATGCGAGGGGAGGGAAGCAAAGGAGCACGGGCGGCCACGTTACAGGACCCGGGGTCAGGGGCGGGGCGGGGGGACCTCGAGCTGCGAGATCAACTTGTGATTAAGAGGAAAACTGAGATGAGACAACTACGACACTCTAACGGACAGCTCAGAAATGCTGAGGGCTGAAAGAGAAGGAACACATGGTAACAAAACAAATTAAGGCTGCTGGGGAACCTGAGTCCATGTTAAGCTTGGGTTGGACTGTAAAGAAAGCTTTTTTTAATTTTAAATGCAAAACACGGGGTTAGAAGGTAAGACAGGTAAAGAAGAGGAAAATTAGCCATAGAAAGATCTAAGGGTATTAGCTCCTGGGCACCCAGGGTACAAACTGACTTGTGGCAGCACATACTAACGCACAGGGGACCCAAGCCACATTGCTACTTGTCACTTAAGGCAGGGAAGCGCACAAAGGAAGTGACGAAAGGTCGTTAGCCTGCACCCTTATTCACAGCATGAGAGCCTCTCCTGCGGTTCTCAACCTTCATTAGGCACTACCGTGATCTAGTGATGGTTGCGACCCATTCTTTAAAGGCAAAGACGTAAGATCTACAGGGAAAAGCTTCAGGTTTTACGAATTCACTATCGAACACACGTTGAGTTGGTTTAAAAAAAAAAACAACGAAACTGGTAGTTTTTTTAAATGAGAACCACTGCAAGGGACATACAATGCGGCAACCGATCAATGTGGGTCACAAAAGGCCAATCTGCATATTGTAAAAGCTTACACAACGTTAGGTTCCAAAGTGTTGGTGCAGACAAAATGGCTGCAGAAAGAAGCTAAAAGAACTTCTCTTTTCAAGCAGCAGAGAGTAAAAGGCATATTCTCTTTCATGCCTACACCTTCACAAGACTGTTTAAGACTAAGGAACAAAATACGATTACTCAAAAAGATACTGACAGGGTTCAAATAATGCACAATCGATCTTTCTCAGGGTCTAAGACACTTACAAATATATTCTAATTTGTTGCTCTTTCCTCCTCCAAAAAAAGAAAAATCGAAGAGTACCAAGTAAGGTACCTCTGCACAGTAAACTGTAACTGTATATCATTTTAAATCCAAATATATGGTCACTGTTTTGCTATGATTTGCTATTTTATATACACCTCAGGAAAACTATATATAGTTCACAGGCATGTCATTTACAGGTGATGGGGGCAATCTCTGTAGTCTCAAACACTTACGGGGTTTTCCCCTCACTCTGGTCATCCGTATGAAAGGTAAGGTGTTTGCCGTGGCTGTCCCGCTTGCAGACGCCGATGTCTGATTAGAGACTGATATGGAAAGAGTGTCCACAGTCAGTCTCTTCTCAGTCTGAGCTGTCTGCTGTTAAGTCAGGTGTGTACAAGTTAAGGTAAGTTTGCTACTGGCACTATCAAGGGTTGGTCTGAATTTTCCACAGTTTGGTTAAGAGTCAAGTTCTAGGGGAAGGTTTTCCGGCCTTTACGCCCAGCTCTCAGCCGGTATGGGTGTTTTGGTGTCGGGCAAGGGACAGGAGGTCACTGAAGAGCTGTCCGCACACGTCGCACTTGAAGTACTTCTCATCGGCCTGATCAGCAGCACCGGTGCTGGAGCTGGCATGTTCGATGTAGCCCGAGCACTCCCCGAAGGCACTGGCGGGCTCGAATATGACCATGCTCGCGTGGGCTCTCAGGTGCTCGCCGAACACTGCACTGGAAGTGAAGGTCCCTGGGCATCCGTGGCAGTCATAGCACGGTTCTTCCACCTCGATCTCTTGATCTTCACCTTCTTCTTCTGGGTCTTCGATCCCTGCGCCGTCAGGCTCGTCAGCATCTCCCTCTGGCTCTTCGGCTCTTTCTTCTGGGTCTTCGATCCCTGCACCATCTGGCTCATCGGCATCCCCGTTCGGTTGCTCGGCCTCCCCGTTCGGCTGTTCAGCCTCCCCGTTCGGCTCCGCGGCCTCCCCATCTGGCCCTTCGGCCTCGCCATTTGGCTCGGCAGCCTCCACCTCTGGCTCAGCAGCCTCCACCTCTGGCTCGGCAGCCTCCACTTCTGGCTCGGCAGCCTCTGCGTTTGACCCCTGAATCCGTAGAACTTCTCGTGGAACGAGGACGTTGACCTCAACTTCCTGGGCGGCGGCTGCTGCTGCTGCTGCTGCTTCTTCTTCATCTTCTTCGAGATGAAGCTCCTTGTGCTTAGTGAGGACTGTGCTGTGAATAAAGGATTTGCCGCAATCCTTGCATTCATAGAATGGTATGGCTCCTTTGAGGGGCTCAGTAAGAAATGAGGTATGAGTGTAGGCGGAGCCATACTCGTAAGGCTCATTCTTATGAACGCTTACATGATCCGCAAGTTCTGCTGCGTCATAGAAGGATTCTCCACATATTGCGCATTCAAAGAGTCTCTCTTCAGTTTGACTTCTCTGAAACTCGGTGAGGGCCAAGCCTGGAATGATAGCTTCCTCCGCCATCTGGCTCTGCTCCAGTAAATCATCTTCCCTATGAAGTCGCATATGCTCATTAAGGGCAGAGCTGTGAATGAAGCCTTGCCCACACAGAAGGCATCGAATGGCCGACCCAGCAAGGGCAGGATTCCTTTCTGCAGCACGATTCCTCCGTGGCTTCATCGGCAAGAGGGCAATAAAACCATCATCACACCCCTTCAAGGAATACAACTGGTCTTGTTCATGGATTCTCTGATGCTCGAAAAGGAATGAGCTGTGAATAAAAGATTCCCCACACTTTGGGCATTCATACAGCTGCTCTCCAGTGTAATCTCTCTGATACTCGCTGATGGAATGGGTGTGAATGACAGAATGCGTGTACTCACGACTGTCAACGAGGCACTTCCTGCTGTGGACTTGCTGATGGTCCGTGAGGTCTGTGAGATCCACAAAGCCCAGCCCACAGTCCTGACATTCGTAGATTGTGTCGTCAGGGTCTTCCTGCTGAGGTTCAGCCAGGTCTGAGCCCTGAATGACAGAGTCTTCAACCATCTCCTGGCCATGGATCTCCTCAACGTGGGTCTCCTCACCATGGGCCTCTTCGCCACAGGTCTCCTGGCCATGGGCCTCTTCACTACGGATCTCCTCACCACGGGTCTCTTTGCCTTGGGTCTCCTCACCACGAGTCTCCTCACTATGAGTGTCCTTGCCATGTGTCTCTTCACCATGAGTCTTCTCACCATGAGTCTCTTCTCCATGAGTCTTCTTGCCATGGGTGTCCTTGCCTTGGGTCTCCTCGCCATGGGACTTCTCTTGGGCATAGGTTTTATGATGTGTGTTGAGGTCTTTACTAGCAGCAAAGCGTTGCCTGAACTCCATACTTTTAATACGTGCCTGTTCCTTAGCATATTGCTCTTGGGCATAACTTGTCTGAGGGTCAGTAGGGGCCAAGCTGCGAATGACAGATAGCTCATAGGTTCTACTTCCAGAAGGCTTCTCTCTATCGTGAATCTTCTGGTGCTCAGTGAGGTCATAGCTATAAGCAAAGGACTCCCCACACTCCTGACATTCATAGAGCTTCTCTCTAGGGCGAACCATGTGCTTGCCAAAAGGTAGAGAGTGAATCACAGAGGTTTCATTGCTTCTGTGCTCAATGTATTTCTTTTTAGCACGAGCCTTCTGGTATGTACGAACATTTGAGCTGGGAACAGAGAATTCACCATCCTTCTTAACTTCACCAGATCCCTCTCCAGTAAGACTTTTTTGAGGTGTGGCATGGGATACACTCTGTATGACAGAGTCCTCAGAGCTGTTATTCTTACCCTCTTCGTAAGGCTTCTCTCTGGCAGGAATCTTCTGTTGCTTATCATTAAGGTCTGAGATATAAATGGAGCATTCTCCCTGCTCATTACATTCAAGCACTTCATTTCCATTGTGAATTTTCAGAGGTTTGGGAGCTGCTAAGCTATGAATAACAGACCTCTTGTATTCCATTCCTTCACAGGTGCTCCCTCCAGCACGGACTTTCTGATGGTTACTAACATCCGTGCTCTGGACGGTACACTCTGCAATCACTTTGGGTTTAACGGGCCCCACTGCACTGTGACTTTTCTGAGCTTCAGCAGAGGCTAAGCTATGAATAACAGACCTCTCGTATGGTTTCCCCTCATAGGCATTTTCTTGAGTAGGAAACTTCTGGTTTTCATTGGGGTTAGAACTGATGGTGAACGCCTTCTCCTCCTCCTCATTTTCAGGTGGTCTTGTGATAGTGTGACTCTTCGGAGATTCAGTGACGGGCACGCTGTGAATGACAGATTTCTCGTACCCTCTGCCTTCAAAGAGGTTCTTTCGAGAATGAATTTTCTGACGCTCGCTGAAGTCTGAGCTCGGCATGAAAGCATCCCTGCCGTCATTGAAGTCGTAGGGCTTCTCCTTACCATAAGTTTTCTGGCGCCTTTTAAGGGGCTGACCGTTATTTTCAAATGGGTTTCCTCTAGCATGGATTTTCTGATGCTCTCTCAGGGATGAGCTATGAAGGAAGGTCTCCCCGCACACCTTACACTCATACACTTTCTCTTTACCGCACATCTTCTGAAACTCCTGAAAGGCTGAGCTAGGCATAAAGCCTTGCCCGCGTTCACGCTCGCGTTCCCGTTCGCATTCCCTTTCGCGTTCGCACTCGTTATCTCTGTCATCCCCGAAGTGGATTTTCTGGTGCTCGATCAGGGCGGAGCTGTGCAGGAAGGTCTCCTTGCACACCCGGCACGCGTAGAACTTGTCTTTGCCGTATATCTTCTGCAGCTCGGCATAGGTTGGGCTGGGCATGAAGGTCTCCTCACACTCCTGGTCCTCGGCGTCTGCCAGGCGCTCCCTCGCGTGCGTCTCCCGGTGCTCGGCCACCGCGGCGCTCTTGCCGAACGTCTCCCCGCACTCCTTGCACTCGAAGCGCTTCCCCCCAGCCTGACTTCTCTGGACCTCACTGACAGCCACGCTGTGGACAAAGGACTCGCCATACTCATAGAGGTTCTCCCTAGTGTGCATGATCTGGTGCTCGACAAACTCTGAGATGACACCGAACGACCTCCCGCACTCGTCGCACACGTACGGCATGGCCGCGAAATCGATAACCGGCTGCGAATCGGCGAGGGAGGGAGCGCTCAGGCTGCTCAGGCTGCTCATGCTCATCGCTTTCCTCATCTCGCTACCACACTCAAAGGGCTTCTTTCTGGCACAGCCTTTCTGATCGTGACTTGAGCCCTTCTCATCTGTGTCGAAATGATAGCGCCTCTTTCTGTCAATAACTCTCCTTCTGGAAACGAGGTTTGAGTTAAACCTAAAGCCTCCCCTAAACGCATTCCCTTCGTAACCCCTCTCCTGGATCACTGACTCCCTCTTGTTTAATGAAACGTCCTTCCAGGTATCATCTGACGTTCTAGGGAACCTCTGCGACCGATCACTTGGTTCCCTTGCTCTTCCTGATTTGGAACCATCCTTGACGAACTTTTCCATTATCACCCCGTGGGAAGACTCATCTTCACAAATTCCCCGCCGGTGGGTTGACTTTTTGGCTTCAGGCATAGTTTTCAGACCTGGAAAGAAACCTCAATGTAAATACTCCCTAGTCCCTGTATTTGCACAAAACGACAGTGGGACTTGGAGGAGAGCACCCTTCTCTGATGTGTAGGAATGGGAAGTGTAGCAGGTTTCTCGATACGCATCTCATTGGTTGTGTGGATCCTCTGTAGGATGTGCCTGTGCTTACCTCGACTGGTGCTGGGGTAGGCACTTCTCTTGGACCTTGATGAGTGGCCCTGTGTCATGTGGGAGTGGCCGTCATCTTCAGCAAGCTGCACCCCTGGTCACAAGAACAATACGACGGCTCAAATTTGAGTTGAGGACCAAGACTCATCACCATAAACTGATCTCCGTCTTTCTCTGAGCCACTAAATATGAAGCGGCCCATATCCGATTCTTGGGATGTCTTTCACTTGCTGTCTCATTTCCCTACTATTCATTCCTTAACACATTCTAATCTGCATTTTAATTAATTCTTCTGACTCCACCCAGAAATTTGTACAAAGACCCCATGTGTCCCCGAATTCTGTGCATCCTCTTTTAGTCTTCACCTTCTCGAAAACACCTTTTAAGTCTTGATATCCTCTTTTTCACTGGCCTCCGTGGTCTTCCTCTTACCTCTTGACTGTTCTTTCTCCACCTGCTCTCCAAACACCGGAGCTCCTCGAGGCCCCACGGCCTTATAGACCTCACAGCCAACTGCCTAGTACCACTTGGGCTAGATGTCTTCCAGGAGAGTCCATACGAGAACTAAGGATCCCATTCTAAATGTACGTTTAAAACTTTCCAGTGCCATGGCTCTAGAAAACGTATCGCCCCCACCCTGTGCAATGTATTCTTCACCCAAAGCCAGAAGGATTTCTTAAAAACACAAATCTTATCATTTATTCCCTTGTTTGAAATCTTTCAAAGGCTTCTTATTACCCTTCAAGTCCAAATATTTAACACGGACTCGTACCGTCCCGCAGCTTGAAAAGACCAAGGTGACGAAATGCTCCAGTGAGTGGACTGGGAGTGACCAAGAAAAGCAGCTGCTTACCTAGTGAGAGCAGCTTCCTGTAGTTCTCCATGTTGTCCTGGACTGTGTTGTGAGGTTTCCTGTCCTCGGCGAGGTCTACGACATTTTGGTATGATTCAACATCCTAAAACAGCAAACACAGACCTCTCAATGGAGTCTGTCCCCATGGACATCCAGAGAGAGAAGAATAATGTTGGCGACATGGGAGCTACATATACGAAGTTATATAAGAAGTGCTCACGGTATTTGGGGTTCTGAGTGATCCAAGTGTTACTAGGGGCCTACGTCGTACCTACCTTGTTGCTACACTCTGAGGCAGATCCGAAAGACGCATGACACATATTCCTTGCCCTCATGCAGCTTATAATTTGGTTGGAGAGAAAAGACTCATGAAACAATTAGAGAACAATGAACAATAAATTGGGGTAGAGATAGTAAGTGCTAAAGTTTTGTAAAGGGACAGTTCAGGGTGGGCCTGAACAGCGAGCAAAGGTTTTACAGTGGGCCTCAGTCGGGGCCTTAAATGGTAGGTGAGATTATGATACATACAGGAGGGGACTGGTGGGAAAGCTCGAACAGGCTAAATATCAAATACACATCGTACACTCAGGGAACGGAAAGAAGATGCATTCCAGCAGACGTCTGGTCGGGACGTGTGCCTTAAACCTCCCTTCCTGTTCCTCCAGCACATAGCATGGCTACACTGAGGGCATTTCCAGTATGTAGAATTTCCAAATAACCCAGGAATAACTGTAAGCACTGAGGGCCTTCATTTTATAACTGCCTTTTCTATTTTAATGGACGTTTACCTAAAAAGGAATTTGAAAACTCCCTGCGTTACTCAGGAGAACCTTTCTATGCAGGATCCTAAAGGATCTTTGCTTATTGCCAGATGGCTGCACTAGAACATCACTGGTTTGGGTGAGTCATGGTCCCAGAGAGGACAGCACTGAGGCCTGGAGAGAGACGTGACAGGCAGACGGTATTGTGGGAAGCCCACAGGCTTTGGAGCTGGAGAGAACCCTTGGGTCGAAGGAGGATCACACCGTTTATGAGCAATGCAACCGTAGAGAACAGAAATCTTTCTGAGCCTCAGATTCTTCATCTTTAAAAGGGGAAGAAGAGCATCTACCTGCCTTGCAATATTGTGGATGAGGATTTTCTGCAATGTGATGTGTTTTGTAAAGAAAATATAAAAGTTTTGGTATTAAATTTAATGTAGCTGTATTGCTGGGAAGAGATGTGAATGTCATAGCTACATGAAAAATGAAAGGAAAAAGGGTTTGCAGATTAAGGTGCATCTGCTACAAGACAGAGGAAGAGACGCAGGCATCGGGGTATAAGTGGAAAGCCTTATTTATGCAACTGCCAGTGTCCAGCCATTAAAAAGCAAACACAACAACAAAAACTAAGCAGGGCAAGGAAACGAGGCAGAGCTTCAAAAATGCAACTCTTTCTCATGTGAAAGAAAAAGGAAGCTTTGACTTAAAATCTAAGTTTACCTATGCTAGTGGGTAGTTGTAAAGCAGCTGCTCACTTTGTGTTTGAAATCAACAAATGACATCTAAACGTACACGAGCTGCAATCAAGTTCAGCTGGAAGAGATGCTGTCCTGAAAACAATGCCAGTGTGGCACAATTTAATTTCACAATATGACCTCTTCATGTGAACTATTAAGAGATTTGCACGTGATTCTAAATGATGAGAGGATTTTCTGTTTTGTACACCTCAGAATGTAATTTATATCATCTACTGCTGCTGTCTCTACTGTTATAGGTTAAACGATTGTTATAATTTATATAATAGATATATTTTATGTTAAAGGCTAAAATTTTAAAACTGTTAAAATTTTTTTATAATGTTTATATAATGATATATAATGTTAATATAATAAAACTTTAGAGCTATGAAAGGTTCCCTATTTTTTATTTGAATAGGATATAAAATTATAACTTAGTAAAATAATGTTTTTTGTTTTTATAATTTTAATTATTAAAAAATGGTTTCATGTTGACTGTGTTTTATTTTTTAAAAGACAGTTTAGAATTATTAACTTCTATAACCAAGCTTACTCAACCCAGCAAAGTTCCATTATATGATTTACACCTATAAAAAAGCCTTGCTCCCCAGATCGCTGCTGCTCTCTACGCTGCTGCCTCTCAGCGATGCAAGAGACAGTCGCTGGCCAGCTAATAAAGACTCACAGTTTAGCTCAGTTCGATCTCTCGACGGTCACTTCTCACGCTCCACACCATAACGTCTACCATACTGAGTCGGGACTCAGTGGCCTCCGTACTTTTGAACTATGCAGACATGGGGCTCAGTTGCCAATTCTTTACATATCATCAGGGAAGGGCGTTTAAAAAGCAAAACAAGACAAAGCCCAACTACCAGGACACCAGTGACCAGGCCCCCCCCACGCCTCCAGCCTCTTCCTCGGTGCCCCAGGGCCTGGACCTGAGCTCTCCCTAATGCCCAGGATCCCTTTCTCCCCAGACCGAGCCCGGCCTACTCCTATTCCTCCTCCTCCAGCTGTGATGTGTCAAGTGTTACTGCCTCAAAGACATTTTCCTTCAATATAAATTGAGACCCTTATTAGAATTTCTTGTTAACCTTCTATTTTTCTTTCAGCACACTGAGAATGATTAGCAGTTATACACAATGTTTATACGAATATTTATTTGTGCAAATGTCAAAAGTTCTTGGGGCAGGGCCCCTATCTGTCCTGGTCACTGCTGTGCTCCCCAGGGCCTTGCCCTCCTGCCTGATGGGGGGGGCACTGGAGTGTGAGGGAAAGGATGGCTCAGCCCACCAGCTCCTCCTCCTCGAGTCCAGTCGATGCTGGGGTCCTCCACAGTTCGCATGTCTAAGTGACCCCTCTCCTCCTTCCGTAAGGGCCAGCTCAAATCCCATGACCTTTTCCCCTGCGCCAATCTCCCTAGCACACGCTGCCTGTGACCCCATGCCTGCCACACATGTTCACACTTACGGTGTGCCTGCCACGTGCCAGGTGATAGCAGATACTTCACATATGCATGAGAGTGGATCTCTCTGGCTCCTCACAGTAGCCCTGGGAGCAATCGCCATGCTCATTGTACAGACGAAGAAACTGAGGTTCAGCTGAGTAAATGGCCCAAGGCCACACAGCGAACAGGTGGCAGAGCCAGGCTTCGAACCCAGCTCTCATCAGCTCCAGAGCCTTGCTCTCCCTGGCCAGTCTGCTCTGCAGACCTACAGTTTCCCTGGCTCCCTCCTGAGGACCAGAAAGATCTCCAGAGTTGCTCTGCCCTCGCCTGTAAAGAACAGCTCATGTGACCAACCTACCAAGGACGTACACTGAGGGGCAAGAGCTCCTCTGACTACGAGGATGAATCAGAGACCTGGGCCTCCTGTCACCTGCACGGATGGGCCCGGGCTCCTCACGGGAGTGAATGGGACTCTCAGCCAGGTGGGACTCTAGGGGGCAGATGAACACGTCATCTGGGGAAAGAAAGGCATCTTTGCCATGAAATGAAGATGGCCTTTCTGGCAAGAGAGGAAGCCTCAGCATACCTGGGATCGGGACTCATAGTCCATTGAGTCCCTGTTGTCATCTCTTTCCACTGCGAAACTCGTTTTTGCCATCACAGGAAGGGAAAGATCCCGCTGAGGCAGCCCTGGGAAGAGAAAAGACGTGAGGAAGGAGCAAGGCCCGTCCGACCGGCAGATCCCGGGTGTGTCCCAGCAGCCCCGCGCCCATCTGGGGGTGAGCACGCGCGTGCGTCTGCTTCTCTCCTCTGTGCTCTGTGGCAGGCTCTGAGGAGCCCCATAAACACCCCAGTGCACAGTCTTTTACACAGGAACTTCTAGTTTAAGATAAAGTGCCAGCTTAAGAAAACACTGAGCACACAACAGGATGGGCGGGAATGCGAAGCCGGGGCAGGAACTGCGCAGGTGACGCTGCTGACTGGAGCTTCGGAAACGGGCCTCGGGTTAGTCGGGGGACCAGAACTCGGTCCGAACCACGCGACAGGACTCCCGAGGCCCTGCGTCTTCCCTCTAGCCTACGCACAGCAAGACAACTTACTGCTTCTGGGGTTCCTGGGGTACGACCAGCGGCCTCGCGGCTCCGCATCTCTGCTGCGGCCCCTCCTGGCCCAGTCGCGGTCATGCTCCCGGTCACCTGAGCAGGTCAGACATTTGAGGAGTTAACCAAGTGCTCCGACCTGCCTGACCTCCCTTCGCGCGCATGTGCACCCTCCCGGACAGGGGCTCGATCCCTCTGCCCCCCTTGAGGAGACGGATCCAAAACCAAGGGCTCCAGACGCCCCGGCTCGTCTGGCCTCTCCCCTACCCAAACCTGCAACACGGTTTCTGGAGGCTTTGCCCCAGGGGGGCTTCGAAGCAAGTTCCGAAGCTCAGTCCAGAGCCAGCTCTCCCTCCAGACCCTCTGCTGGCTTCCCAGGACCTACGGGGCCGAGTCCGCGTTCAGGAGAATGGGCGGCAGACCCTCTAGTGTCTGGCTGACACAGCTGACCTTAGAGTGCATGTTATCTACTGCAGGGAAGTAAAACCCACACCCTCCACGGAAGCAATGCTCCCTGAAAAAGTTCACTGAAGTACTTGGACAAACGCCCCTGGGGGGCTGGGGGCACAGCTTGAAGCAGCCTGCTGCAAATTCCAAATAGCTGTAAATGCTTCCGTGTTTAATAAAACCCCGTATTTCATTCCATTTATTGGTGTCTGTTTACACATAACAAGGTCTCGTTATGTCATCAATTTCCTTTCCCATCAGAGCTAAGTGACACTGACAGCTCGACCCCCGCCTCCACAGGTGGTGTGAGCCGCGGGGCTGGTTACTCACTGCTGAAAGAACGGCCTGCGCGAGGCGGGGGGGACTCTCTTCCATCTCGGTTCATGTCTTCATCACTGGTCACGTCACTGTTGGTGTCGTCTGAGGGGACACCAGACACCAACTTAATACTTTATCGTCCCTGCCCAGTGTTCTCACAATAGTTTCCCCCAGTCCCTGACTGTGCCCCCCCGCCAAACACACAAGCAGCTGGAATGATCTGATCCTGTCATTTCTCAACTCAAAACCCGTCACCAAGCCTGCCATTGAAAGGCTGGATGGAAAGCATGGCTGTGATCACCCTATACACACCCAGACTAGAACAGCCGGCAGGCAACTTCCTGGGGCACTGCACCAAAAGGACGTAGGTCATGGGAGGTTCTCTTCCTTCCACAGAAGTGTCTCCATTCTGTCCCTGACTCAGGGCAGTGACTTGGTGGTTCTCGGCCACCAGGGGACACTGGGCCATGTGTGGAGACACGCTTGGCAGTTACATCCAGTGGGACAAGGCCATGGATGTGGCTCGACTTCCTATAGTGCACAGGATGACCCTGTGCCCCAACCCCCGACAGAGGAGGATCTGGCCCAGAATGTCTGTCCGTAGTGCCAAGGCAGAGACCCCCGGAGAGCATTTGCCACCTGTGCTGACCACCATCACCCTTTGGAGAGTCTCACCTTCCGGCTGGTACATTTCCTTGTAATTCTCCAGCAGAGTGACGAGTTTCTCGCAATTCTCTGGCTTTTTTGCTCGCACCCAAGGCTTGACCTTTTCAGGGATGATGGTCAGGAACTGCTCAAGGACCAAGAGCTCGATGATCTCCTCCTTGGTGCGAGTCTCCGGCTGCAACCAATCGAGGCAGAGGTTTCGGAGTTTGATCAGGGTCTTCCGAGGCCCAACAAATTCCACGTAGATTAAGTTCCGAAACCTCTGATGAAAGAATTCAGAGTCAGTTGGGCCTTCTCCTATGATGACATCCGGCTCCTTATTCAAGTCACTGTCTAGCTCATACAGATTTGGGGCCCAGGACTTCTTAGGTTTGGTGGCAGACAAGTGCTTTGGAGGCAGCATTTCTCTAAGTAAAATTTTCACTGGAGGAACCAAACATGAGTCAACAGGAAAGACGCAGCAGCCTGTGACAGTCAGTATCAGGGACCTGTAGATCGTAAGGAGATATACACATCCCAGAAGTTGAGGACCAGGCAGCAGTGCGGGGCTACCCTACCAGGGGCATCAACAATGCTTTGGGATATGGAAGTCCCCCAGTAAACAGACACACACACAATGATACAAAGTTGGGCCCAGCACAACAGGTACAAACACGACCCCCCAGGCTTTGCACAGACCTATGTCTGAGGAGTTAGTTCTGCCACTAACTGGTTATGTAATCACGGGCAACTTATCTAATGCCCTGGAGTCTGTCTCTGTAATCTGTGAAATGAGAAGAACAGTATCTATATCCCTATCTATATCCCTTTTAGAAATAAGAAACTAACATACCCAAAAAGGCTTACCTGTCTAATGCGAGTTACATGAAAAATGTTCAAACCTAGCCATTACTAAAATTAGATACCAATTTTTTTCTTAGCAAAAATGGAAAGGGAGAAGCAGGGGTGGAAATCTTGCCATTTCTAAGCGTTTCTTCCCTTAACACAATCATTGGTACACAGAATACAATGTGTAAAAGATGGAAGACCACTCGAAAATGTTGTAAGCATTCAACTCTGGGTAACGTGATTGCAACTGATTGCATTTTCTCTTCACTGATTACTTTCTCTGCATCTGTGCTTGTGTATAATACAGCTGCTGTCCATACCTGGCTATTTCAATTAAAATTCAATAAATTAAAAATTCAGTTCCTCATCTGGACTAGCACATTTCAAGTGCTCCACAGGCACAAGTTCTGGGTAGCTACCACACTAGACGACGAGGAACACTTCCAGCATCATGAGAAGTTCCACTGGTATACCTATGTTTTGCAGGAAGGCTCAGGGCCCCTCCTCACCATGCACAGGTCCCAAAATGCAGCCCTCAGGTTCATGCTAACACCACTTCATCAGGTTTCTTTCCTGACACTCCACTCACTAGCTATTTCAAGCATGTATCACGATTATTCCTAAATACTTACTTGGGTTTACTGCCTATCTCCCAGAGTGTTTACTGTAGACTTTTGCAAAGAGAGTAGAGACTAACTTTCTCCATCACTTATCCCCTGGTGCCTTACGCAAAGGCAGATCTCGACACTGCTGTGGCATATTGAAGACAACATATGAAAATCCATTTTAAAGCTGGTTTTAGATGCAGACAAGCATTCTGCACTTATGCCTGCAAGAGCACAGCACAATTTCTGAGGAGAGGAAACGTCCTAAGGTAACCTCTATGCCACTGTTTCAGAAAGAGTATTTTGAGGGTGCCTGTTCACCCTCACCTGCCCACTTTTCCATCAGTCTTTCTCGGTGCTCACAGGCAGGCCCTGGTGGGATGCAGAAGCTCTCTGCAACAGTGCCTGGTGCCCCGGGGAAATTAAATTAAAGGTGGGGGAACCTGTCTGCACCCTACACAGCTGACAAACTGCATTCCTCACACGTGAGAACGTGAGGAAGAGACCACTGAGCCTCCTAATGCTCCTGCACGTTCTTCTGCCTTGATCAATCCTGCCAAAGATCTAGTCTGCCTCAGAGGAACCAGCCTTCTATTTCGATAGTCCTCTATGGTTTCTTTACCTAGTTCATTTATTTCTTTGTCATTATTTTCTTTTATTATGTACCCCTCCCCTTTTCTAACTTTTTAGATTGGACATAAACGTTCATTTTCAATCTCTCTTCTTATGTAACCAAGTAAAGCTATACATTTCCCTTTACTTAAACCATTTTTGCTATCACTGAAGTTTCATTATGTTGCCTTTTTGTTACTGGTCAGCACAACTGGTGCAGGAAAGTAGGGCAACTGGGAAAGAAATCTAAGTTTGGGAGGTGAATTAACCACCTAACGGTTTTGTATTTCTGGCTTTACTTCCAAAGAACAAAACCACATGCAGCAAAAATTCTCTGCCTTTGTTCTAAAAGGAAAACAAATTTAAAATTAACTTTTTTAATTTAACAAAAGTCTAAAGGAAAGCTGAAGGTATTTCAATTATTCAGAGTCTCTGACTAGACATTATCGCTTAGAAGTAAACGCAGTAACCACGTTTTTTCTTTTTGGTAATGGGTTCCTGCTTCCCTGGTATCCAAACTGCCCTCCCTCACTCTCTCCTGCTACGTCATCCTCCCACGGAGCTTCAGCACCACCCAGTACAAATGCCTCGATCCTGGAGACCTTGGCGACCCGACCCTTCCCTCCCTGCCCTCCTTCAGGAGGACTGAGACACAGCAGAGAGGACAATATGGATGATACTGTGATGGGCAAAAGAATCCCAGCAAGGGAAGGCAACAGGCCAGAGTCCAGGCTCCAGATGACTGGTGTGACACTTCAGACACCAGGACAGGGTCACTCTCACCCAGGACACGCCAAGATCGCAGTCTGTGAGGGAGAGAGGCGAGGGCAGAGGGCCCAATCCAGGCTCAGAATGTCCCGGTATCCGAGATGACACTGGCCCCCATTCTTGGGCAACAAGATGCCCTGTAATCACCTGTCTGGGTACAGGATCCTTCCTGGAACTTCAGACCAAGCAGCTCTCCACACGAACAGAGTCAAAATGCAGGTACCTGCAGAGTTTTAAAGAAAGAAATACGTGAACTAAGAAACATGGAAGAAACGTAAAAGCAGTGTCAGAAAATTAGCTCCCCAAGTGGCCGGGGACTCAAACAGTGCTAAGGTGAGGCCTTCCATACCTTCGGGGAAAGACCATTCCCATGCCGTGTAAACCATGCCAAGATGAGGAATAGAAAACTTTCAAACTGTCTTTATGAAAGCAGAACTCAAAAACCCAAGACAAAGACATTACTAACCCACTGTGGCCCAAACTCATAAAAGTCAACGCTGCCATTATTCAACATTATTCTATGGAGTTCCAGCTTATTACAACATGACAAGAAAACCAGAGCTGAGGCGCAAGGAGAGAAAGATATGAAACTATAACTCTCTTATGTAAAATTTATATATATTTTCAATATTAAGTGAATTTCTCTCCCTAACAGACATATATTTGAAGCATAAACCACCACTAGGTAAAAACTATGTATCAGAACTGAAGGCTTAAGAAGTTTGACAGGAAATCAAGAATTTTTTAAGAAAACATAAATAGCCAAACCTGACTTAGGAAGCAGAAAAAATATGACCACCAGGGAAGAAAACTAAAAAGTTGAAATAATTTAAGGAACTTCCCAAATAAACTTTCCATGAACAAAGAAAGTATTTACTATGTTATAAAAAACATTTCCAGAGCACAGAAAAGAGATAACACACTTCATACTCATTAATAACGTGACCACTTGAATGTCTATAAGTATCTTATCACAAGGTTTTGCCAGCTTCTGTGCAAAAACAAACCTGAGTGGGTGCAGGTAGCGCTAACAGCTTTGGCTGATGCTGAGCCCAGGCTCTCCTCCCTCCCCTGACCACCCCGACCCCAGCTGGAGTCCAGGGTCATGCCCTAACCTGGCCATTTGTAAATGACTTGATAGTCAATTTAGAAAACTCTGAAAAACCAACTTTGAAACCTCTGCAACTCAATAAACGCTTATGGAAATTGCAGGTCAGCCGGGCGCGGTGGCTCACGCCTGTAATCCTAGCACTCTGGGAGGCCAAGGCAGGCAGATTGTTTGAGCTCAGGAGTTCGAAACCAGCCTGAGCAAGAGCAAGACACCGTCTCTACTAAAAATAGAAAGAAATTAATTGGACAACTAAAAATATATAGAAAAAATTAGCCACGCATGGTGGCGCATGCCTGTAATCCCAGCTACTAGGGAGGCTGAGGCAGAAGGATTGCTTGAGCCCAGGAGTCTGAGGTTGCTGTGAGCTAGGCTGACACCACGGCACTCTAGCCCGGGCAACACAGCGAGACTCTGTCTCAAAAAAAAAAAAAAAAAGAAAAAGAAAAAGAAATTGCAAGTGCAATTTGAATATACCCCTCAATTACATCCAGCAATTATCAGGACATACATACAATGCTATCCCCCATCCTGGCAGTTTCGCTTCTGAAATCAAACTCACAGACCTATCTGCCCACATGCACAAAGATAAACAGTTCACGAGTGCGTTCACAGAAGCACTGTTTACAACAGCAGAAAGAGGGGAAGGTAGGAGAATGCTCAACCACAATCCCAACAGCAGAGATCACTGAAGAGACCACTACATGGGAGACAGGAAAATACAGATGGGTCCCAATGTTCTGCACTATAAAAACCAACCAAAATAAAAACAAACCAGAAATGGAAGGGGAAAGTATTTTGCAACATAGATGACAGTTAATATTTCAAATGTATGAAGCTCTTAGCATTAAGAAAAAGATAGTCCAACATGAAAATAAAGAACATTAATCCATAGAGTTCATAAAATTAGTGTCATAAAAGCCAGTACTTAACATCAGAAATCAAAGAAACATAAAATATTACAATGAACACTTTTTTGACCTGTCAAACTAGCAAATTTTTAAAAGATAAAAATCGATGTGGGTGAGGGTGTGGCCAAGATGGCTGGCGCAGGCGTGACCCACGCTTCTGGACGCCATTTTGGCCTGTTTAAAGACATTAAAAAACCACCTATTGCTTTTGAACCAGCAAGTCTCCATTTAAGGGCAAAGATGGCCAAGTAGATAAAATATTAGTAAGAAAAAAAAGCTAAAAACTCAGCTAGCTGTACATCATGGTTAAATCCTGGCACATCCATCTAATTTCCGGTTTGTAAAAGGTAAAACCTTGAGCACCGAATAACGATGCCAGGTGCCACCGTTCTGCACGTGAAGCAGTGGGAAGAGAGGATCGCCAGCGAGCGGCGAGCACGTGTCTGTTGTACGTCGTTGCTTTGTGACCACGGTCTTAACACAGGTCATGTCAGAGCAACCCACAGCCAAAGCCAGGAACATGACGTGGTGGGCGACATCCTTCTGCTAGGCTACTTGACACCAGGTGAGCCTTATGCGATGAGATCAGCTGCCCGCCAAGTGACCCAACCCTTACCTCTAACTCACTCTGTCCTCCACTTGCAGCCCAAAAGGCAACTAGCAGTGGGGCCAGATACCGAATTAGTACCTGCCAGGGCCCCATACTTACCTCGCCCTCGCTCGGGAAGACCAGATCCCACCCTCACTGGGAGAGACCAGATCCCAGGTGACCTTCTTCTGTGACAGCGAGTCTGGCCAATCAAAAGCAATACTGCTCTACCCACTTGGCCCCCACTCCCCCAGGCCAGCTTCTCCATGGCAACAGCCACGCCTACCACTGAAGAAAACAGAAGATATGCATTTGTTTGCAGGTGGCTGACGGGAGGAAAAGTCTAAAGGTTTGCCTCATACCATCAAATGAAACATTAAGGCTGAGGAGGAAGTCTATCCACAGACGGCCACAGAAGGCCACCAGTAAAAATGTATCCAAATAATCAGATGTGTGAACCCAACAGAACATTAGAGCAACTGCACTTACAGCCTACTGCAAGGTGCCCAAGGGCAAGGGCTCTGTTGCCTTTTTTGCCACTGTATTTTTATAGAAGGTGTTCAATAAACTTTTTTTTTGCATACAGATGCAAAAACATCTAATAAATCCAACCTAGCAAAGTCTAAATGATAGCCCATGACCGTGAAAAGCTACTCAAGGTATACAAGGACGAAGCTAAACTGAAGCTAAACTGTTATGTCCAACGGATAACGGGGGAGGAGGAGCCCAGGAGCAGTGTCACATGTTAAAAGGTATTTGTAAACTTCAGAAGCCTTTCCTTACGAATTCTTAGCAAAGAGTAAGACTAAGAGACCATCTAAGCACGATAAAGACTTACCTCACAGAAATGCAAGCGAGCATATTATTAAACACTAAAGGTTCCTCTGGAGGTGGACACGGGGAAGGGACACCCTCCCCCACAACACCATGCAACACTATCCTGGAAGTCCTAGCTAACGCAACTAGAGAAAAAGAAAGGCATAAATATGGAGAGAGCACTATTTTGAACTGAAAACCCTTAGCAGTAAATACATCAAGAAAAAAAAATCCCATTAATAGTAAAATAAATACATCCCCATAAATAAGTTTAACAAAGTATCTGCAACTCCAAACAAAATTTTAAAAATTTACAGAAGGACATAAAATAAGCCCAAAATAAATGAAGACGTATGTATTCCAGGAAAATAGCTTTTTCTGAGGAGCTTAGACAAACTGATAATGCAGTTCTTCTGGAAGAATAAATGCACAGGAATACCAGGATCACGCTGCACGAGGCCTGAGTGGGTGGGGATGGGAGGTGGTTTGTCTGTAAAATGACCTAAATGCATGAAAATAAAGTGTTCTTTTCAACACAAGGATACAGGCATGAGGACAGATACACCACTGGACATAACGAAGTCCAGAAATCAACTTGGGTGAAACCATATACATACGCGGGGACTCAGTTTATAATAAAGGAAGGATTATAAATCATAAAAGGATTCACTACTTTAATATAAACGAGGAACTTTCTTAGGACTACGTAGTAAAGGGTAATTCTAACAAAAGGGACAAGAGGGGACAGCCAGCACTTCAGTATCTGGCCAGTTGCTCAAGCACACGTTTCCAAGATCAGAGCTGGCATCTGCTATTAGGAAAGACCAATAAAACCACTGCTGGTGTCCAGCCTCCCCTGAGAAATTGGGTATTCAACTACACATCTCCGGAAGGCTAAGGCAAGTAGGGCTATGACAAACACACTCCATTCTCACTAAAATAAGTCACTGCACTCAACAAAAAGCATTCCTCCTCAGTTCCCAATAAACAGGAATGAAAACAAAGTCTTTAACAGAATGTTGGTAATCACTAAGTCATGTTTTTAAGAAACTCTGTACATTTTCGGATTACAAATGTAAAAGACAGTATTAATACTATATTCAGGTATTGCAAAATATTCAATGTAAAAACTGCAAGCCATGTCCACTGGTAAGTTTGTTGCAGTTATTACTAAACCTTTTAAAATCTATACATACGTTGTTCTAACTGCAAATTAACTGCCACTGGGGTCTGTGTAGTGGTATTGATGCCATACTTTCTGTGTGCACAGGAAGTAATGAGGACATCCACACAATGGAATATAACGCAATTTTCAGAAAGCAAAGCTATAGGTGGAAAGCTTGAGTTTGCTATGGTTGATGAAATGTCATGATTTCACTTAAGTAAAAAATACAACAATATAGTTACTTCCATGTATAGTAGCACATACAAACCAAACTGGGGGAGAACTTGTATAAGGACTATTCATAATACGCGGAAAATCTATCAGAAAAAATAAGTGATTAATAAAACATGCTTCTGTTTCTTTTTCCATTCCTACTTAGAATGTTATTTTAATTTCACAATCAGAAAAAAATTGAATATAAAAACTTGGAAGTAAACTCAATTGTCATTTTGTAGAGTGTTTCCTTTTCTTTTCTGCATTCGTGTTACAGCTCATCAGCCCCTCCGCTTCCCCTGCCTGGGTCCCCATGGCGCGGCCTCCCTGTTACTCCCTGACCCCTTCATCTTCCCTAGGCAGTCCTGGGCCATCCTTCAGTCACCATCTGTGCACCCCTCTCCGGGGAGCACACTACTTAGGGGGCTCACTACCTGGCATCGAGCTCCACCCCGCACCCTCACCGCACTGACAGCCACCTGTCCCATCTGTCTACAGCTCAAGACAAAATTTCTGCCACAGGACAAACCCATCTTCATCTCCTGGCTTGAAGCTGGGCGCCCACACACCCCTCATTACTGAAGCGTCCACATCTCCCTCTGCTCTCTCTTTGGAGCAGGAATCTTAGCATGAGTAGTAGCCAAGAGCAGTGGGGGCGCAATGGGGACCAGCCCAACTGTGGGCCATGGAAGCAAGGCCACCAATTCCAAGGGGAGGGAAAGAGCCAAGTGATGGGGCCAGTAATGCAGGATCCTTTCACATGGCTGGGCAGACAGGGTGCTTACAGGTGTCTGGCTGTTCTTCAACTTTCAAAGAATCTGTTCTTAAATACGCTAGGCATCTTGTAAGCATGAAACATACAAGTATACAGAGTAAGTTTCATCCATGACCTGGAACTTCTAGAACCACAGGACATGGCACTGCCAGCTGCACGACAGTGTTGCTACGGGGTCTGCGCAGTGGTGTTGATGCCATTCTCTGGGTATTTTATAACACTTCACTCCCATTCCATAAAATGAGTAGAAAATAAAGGCAAGGGTCTCACAGCTAATATAACACATAACAAAGATGAAATACTTGTGCTCCTCACAAGTGGGGGAGATCTTTGGCCTGAATCAGAGAAACCATGGGTCAGTGTTAAAGTGAACAGGAAAGAACTCAATCAAAGAACAGTATCAGATGCTGGAATATGTCCGGGACCACATGCAAGAAGAGGGAAGGAAATCCTGTGACCCCGCAGTTTGACCTCAGGCTCCCACATCCCATCAGTCACAAAAGGAATGCCACCATATTTCCTTCAGCCCCGTATCTACTTACTTACTGTGGTCCCTCATCACGATGCACCTAGATTCAGCCCCCTAACTTGTTCTACCTACCTCATTAAAAGGGGGCTGGAATAGAGAACTTTAAAGTCAGGAACCGAGGAGGTTACTTACTCTCTTCGTCTCTCAGGGACAGCGTGGTGTGCGGTTTCTTCTCTCTTCTTGTTTGCTCCATTCTCCTGCCTGTCTCTGCAGACCGACATTCTCTACTTCAGCACGCACGCGGAGGATGCTGTCCCAGCCCCAGGCCTAGCTCACCTCCCAGTTTAAGTGCCCAACACTGACAGACTCATCATTATCAGTCTGTATCCCTCATCCAAACTCTCAGTCTAAAAGTGCATGCTACAGCCTGATTCCTTCTAGGGCAGCAGTTCTCAAACTCCGGTATGCAGATGAGTTGCCTGGGGTGCTTATGAAAAACATAGCTGCCTTTCCAAGTGGAATGACCCAGGAGGTCTGTGGTTCCCCAGGCAATCTAACAACCACTTCAAGAGCTGTACTTTAAGAACCAATGCTCTAGGGCTTAGGTATCCAGTCTGGTCTGATCAACTATGAACAAGGCACATATGGGACAATAGGAGCTTGAGGGGAACAATTTTATATGGGAATATGAGCCAGGAGTATACGACGGCCAACACTATCATGCAGGCCATGACCTCCACCCTCTGTTCTATTGGGTGGCTCCTCAATCTCAACATCGTGGGCTTACTTCTATCACATCCACTTAGCACTTACCACACTGCACCAAAATGTCCTTGTGGCTGTCCGTTCTTGAGGGATTTCCCCAAAAGTTTAGAAAGAGAGGAAATATTATCTAGGTGTTCAGTTTTAAGGCCAGCATGAAAATGGCTCAAGACAAATAAAGCCACTTTAAAGAGAAAAAAATGTCTTCCAGGCCAGTATGACTTATTTGACCATATTCTGGTAACAATTGGCTTATCTTATTTTTAAGGGGAGAGGGCATGAAAAAGCAGGCCACCAAGCATGGTTCATCCAACCATCTGCAGGAGCAAGAGCTACTCAAATCAGACCTAACTTGAATGGAGTTTGGGAAGGGTACGGGGGGAGGGCAGATAAGGGGCTTCCAGGATCCTGGTAACCACAGCAAAGGCTGCACTGTGACCTGCTGGCTGCACAAGCCATGTTACAGGTGGTGCTGTTGAAGCTCACCCACATCCTCTAGGTTCTGATTCCATACTCACCAAGCAACCTTCTCACTGTGGTTCTGCTCCCCATGTAGGACTGGCTACAGGGAGAGAATCTGATAATCGTATGCAGTGTTGGGCACCTGGGTCCCTGCTACTGTGGTCTCCTACCATGAATTCATGAACCAGAATAGAGGGAACAGGAACATCCTATCTCGAGTCGTGTATCCATATGGTTTTAAGTCTCTTGAGCTTCATTAGGTGTGGATTTACTACCATGAGTCTTGAGGTGAAGGAAGGTTTCTGAGTCTCCACAGGCTTCAATACCATACTGGACGCCCTGAGCATTCAGTGAGGCCAGGAATACACCAACCCATCCCCAGGGGCCCACTTGGGCATGCCAGCCTCTCCCCAGGCAGTATTCTACCACCAGCATAGGCACCTATCTTGGTAAACATGTTTCCTTACTCTCCTTGCAATGGGAATTCTCACCTCTGGAGCCCCAGTCTGGCATGACCCTTTCCTGGATCAGGGCCAGGACCAACACTTCCTAACAGAATGAACAAATGGGCAACCCCTGGCTTACTCACTTCCCCGCAGTGTGATCCACTGCGTCTGCTGTCAATCGGCTAGTAAGCCATGAACACAGAGTAAGTCCTGCGGAGTCTTTCTTCTCAGCACCTCTCAAATCCACCTTCTTCACTCCCCCTTCATGATGTGACCACAGCCAGGCCCCCATCTCTCGCCCAGACCCAAGGTGGTCTCCTCGCACTCACTGTGTCCACCCTCCTCTTCTGCACCCTATAGCCAGACGGTCTTTTCAAAACCATGTGAGAAACATGACTATCATGTCCCTCCCACAGTTAAAACATTACAACAGCCTCCCAGAGCACTTTGGGTCAAGCCCACATACTCACCATTTCACTAGGAAGCCCCAGCTTACCTTTTCCCACCTCAGTCAGATGCCATTCAACTCTTCCCTTGCTCTAGGCATCCTGGATTTTCGGCGCCTCTCTCTGCATCCCTCAGGAACATCTGTGTCCCCTCTGCTAGGACTACTCCCCGCCGACACACACCATTCACAGTCCTTCAGGGCTCAGCTCTAATGTTCCCAACTATCTCAGGGAGGCCCTATGTGCCCTCTCCCAGATTAAGTCGGCTATCCCCAGCAAACGTTCCCGTGCAAAGGCATGAATCACATGATTATGTTTTCCATGTCTTTAGTCCCCCAAAAGACTATAAACTCCGTGAAAACATTTCTTTTCCTATTGGAGCCATGTTCCCAATACCTGGCACAAAGTGTATACTCCACCAACAATGGCAGATAAGTCAATGAATCACTCACGCTTCTTTAGCCACCAGGCAAGAGAGAAAGAGTAGGCCTGAGGGAGTAGCTGAGTTTTGAAAAAAAGGAAGGACACCAAAAAGGATGGTGTGAGGCCAATGAGGAGAATTTCTGGTGAATACCCACCCCACCAGAAGAGTTTGTGTGTTCTCAGAAGGAACAGACAGTGCTCCAGTAGCTATGTGGAACTGTGTGCAGCAGAAAATTGTGAGGGTGAGAAAGGACGGTGGTCACTTTAAGGACAGGTGTGCCTGTGAGGAGGAAGCTCAACTCACCTGGACCCAGCCACCCAGCGCTGGGACCTAGGTCCCTCTTCCTTTTGCTAGTTGTCTCCAAGAAGGACGGAAGATCAAGAAGGCAGAGCTGAAGAAGAAAACAAACAAACAAACAAAAAACATGAAATACCAAATTTAATGTGCAGTTACTGGGTTCCTGGGGCTGGAAACGACCCCATAAAGGCTCCGCCTTTGTCTCCTACAACAGCAGAGATCAAGTGGGACCAGAAAGAGCATCCCTCCTGGCATGTTCCCTGAGGCCATGCTGCACCCTTTCCCCCAGGTTATGCCATGGACACTCAAGCCCATCTCTAGGCTGTTTTAGAACCTTCTCTGGGGCTCTGGATTAAGGTATCAATTCAAGAACCCAATTTGCCAATGATTAGCTCCATGGCGCTGGCCATCCCTATATCAGGACCTCAACGCTATCCTCATCTTTAGATAACGGTATAATTACTTAACCGTGTGTAATATTTTAGGGCTTATCAACACGCTCCCAGTAGACGAACACCACATACATAATTCGAGTCCCTCAGCACCTCAGAGTATGTTATGTGTTCAATCAATGACAGACGCCTGCCGGAAACGGCTTCAGATCACTGCTCTGGTTTACGTTCCAGGAGACAGGAGTTGCTGAGGTTAAAGAGTTTGCTCATCAAAAACTATTTGACATTTATTGATGTTCAACAAACGTCATTAATTGTTACTGTGAACGCTACAGTCATTGGCAAATGTATGCTTTCACGCCACACTAGCCGGGAAGCAGGACTCCTGTGTGTCACTTTCCCCACCTCAAGAAAGGGGGTGGGGGCAGGGACTTAAAAATCTTGGGTGGGGCAGGACTGGGGGGCCCCACTCAAAAACGCTCAGGTTTAAAAGCTGTGGAGCCGCCACGAGCGCGGGGTCGCTGCCTGCCCCGCGTGACCGGCGGCTCGCAGGCCACCCCCCTGCCCGCCCAGCACCCGGGCAGCCCCTTGGCCGCCCTCCCGCTTCCTTCCCAAGGCGCCCCCCCCAGACCACCCACGGCTCCAAACTCTATTCCACAGGATGCAGGATTTTGACTAAAATCCTTTCAGCCTCCAGAGCTTCCAAATTACTCAGACCCCGAATTTTACACCCACAGCCCACCGAGTCTGTTTTCTCAATTAAAATCTCACTCTTCCCAAAATCTCTTAAAAATCCCGAATTTTGGGCTTTGGACCCGCTTTTCTCTCACTGACCCCAGACCTGCGCAGCCAAGCCTCCCTCCCAGGACCGGGCTCTGGCGCCCCCTGCTGGAAGTCCAGCGTCACCAGCCCCATCTGCGCAGCCGCACGAGATGGCGGCGCTGCCCAACTCGGCCAGGCTGGGGCGGGGCTCGGTGGGCGCACCCCTGCAGCCCGCTGTCACTCAAGACAGCCGCAGCACAGTCCCACCCCTCGGCCAGCAGGGATGCCACAGAATGAATGAACAGGACTCCGCAGCCCCGCCTACCTCCAAAGCCACTCAGCCCTGCTGTCATTCAAGATGGCGCCTGCGCAGTGCACCTCCGCTTTCCCCATCGACCAATACACTTAGTGCTAGGGTGGGCGGGGCTCGGGCCCACCGTCACGAGCCAGCCCAGCTGTCATTCAAGATGGCGCCTGCGCAGTGCGCCTCTGCTGCCCCCATCGGCCAACACACTTAGTGCTAGGGTGGGCGGGGCTCGGGCCCCCCCTCACCAATCAGCCCAGCTGTCATTCAAGATGGCACCAGTACAGTGCTCTTAGGCTGACACCCTTTGCCCAACACACGCAGCACTAGAGTGAATGGTGCTCTATACCCTTGTCAGTCACTTAGGTCCCTGCTCCCCCAGCCCCACCGCCATTCAAGATGGTGCCTGTGCAGTAAACCTCAGGTGGCCCCTTTGGCCAACACAGACAGTGCTCGCGCAGACGGGGCTCTGCGGCCTCTGTCACTCAGGACAAGACAGCCCTCCCCATGGACCCGACCCCTGCGGCCAGCCCAGCTGTCGTCAACATGGCGCCTGCGCAGTAAACCTCAGGCCCCTCCCTTCGGCCAACACAGAGAGGATGGGTAGGTTGCTGCGGCCCCCTTTATCCACTCCAGACAAGACAGGCCCTCCCTCGGGCCCGCCTCTGCATCCGGCCCGGCGGTCATTCATGATGGCGCCTGCGCAGCACAGCCTTGGCTGCCCCCCTACTGGCCAAAGATGGCGCTAGGGAGGGTGGGCCATATAGCCCCCATCAGTCATTCAAAACAAGACAACCCCTCCCTTGGGCCTGCCCTGCAGTCAGCCCGGCTGTCATTCATGATGGCGCCCGCGCAGCACGACCTTGGCTGCCTCCTATTGGCTAAAGACGGCGCCAGAGAGGGTGGGCCATGCAGCCCCCATCAGTCATTTCGGATAAGACAGTCCCTCCCTCAGGCCCGCCCCTGCAGTCAGCCTGGCTGTCATTCATGATGGCGCCGGCGCAGCACGGCCTTGGCTGCCTCCTACTGGCCAAAGATGGCGCCAGGGAGGGTGGGCCACCAGGCCCCCATCAGTCATTCAGAACAAGACAGCCCCTCCCTTGGGCCCGCCCCCTGCAGCCTGGTCAGCCTTCGCTAAAGACAGCGCCGGCGCAGTAAGCCTCAAGCGCCCCCCAGCGGCCAGCAAAGACGGCACCATGGTGGGCGGGCGGGGCTCTGCAGCTGTCAGTCCCAAAGGACGCTCCCTCGACCTCCTCGGCTCCGCAGACAGGGCGCCTGCGCAACACACCCTGGCAGAACCCCGCCCCTCTGTACCCCCAAACGATGAAGCCCAATATCCTAGGGTGGAGAAAGTTTCGGTCAGACAACCCCGGGGAGGGGTGAGCCTCTGCACCCCCAGACTCCGCCAAGGAGAAACTGCGGCACACTGACAGCCTGTCCTGCAGAACAGACGGCTCCGCGGCAGCAGCAGCCGCGGCAAATGCCAGCCGGACAGCCTCGAGGCCACCGGCCGTGGCATGATCTCAGAAATCAAGGTCACAAGCCTCCACCGCCAGCCCTCGACCGGCGAGGAGGGCAGCATCCCAGCCTTCCATCACTGTAGAGAAGGCGGCCCCTGCCCCCCAGCCCAGCAGCACCTCCGCGGCAAACCTCAGCCGCCCGCCTCAAAGATGGCGCCGGGGCTTCACTAGGCCCTCGGGGACTGAAGTCGCCGCAGTTCCCTCAGCCTTTGGCTCCGCCCCCACCTACAGCCCCTCTCTTGGGCCAATCAGGACAGCTCCTGCGCAGCAAGCCTCAGCCGCGCCACCAAATACGGTGTGGGGGCAGGAGCGAGGCTCAGTCGCAGCGCTCGGTCGCAGGCAGGACCGCCCGCAGCGCCACCCCTCACAAGCTCTTTGCTCCTCCCGTGGCCACTGCGGCAAAACTAGCCCCGCCTCCGAAGGCAGCGCAGGGGCGGGCCTTCGAGAGCCCAGCCAATCAGAGGCCTGCGGGGCGGGGCAGTCCTCTGCAGCCCCCAGACCCAGCTGGGGAAACCCAGGTCTCCCCAGAACCGCAGCCCCACCCGCGGCATCAGGGACGGCGCCCTGCCTACACCCTGCGCGGACTCGCCCGTGGCAGAGCCCACGGCCGTCCTGCCCCCTCCCAGGGTTGCCGCGCGGCAGTCCCGTCCTGTCCCCGTGCCCCAGCCCATAGCCTAGGGGAAGACGGCACGGGCGCCCCCGCTTGCGGTCACCTCCACAGAGTGACCGCCCACGAGGGAGCCTGGCCCCGTCCCCTGCACTGCCACCCAGCCCGCCCCTGCCGAGGGGCTTGCGGACTTGCCGCAGGACGGCCGCTCTGGCCGCGGACACCGTGCAGACACTGAGGCACGGCGGCGGCCGGGTGGGCAGACTCACCTCACCGCCCCACACGCACGTCCGAGCTCAGAGCGCAGCTGTCTAGCGCGCCCACACGGCGCCTGGCGCCCGGCGGCGCCACCAGCCCAGAGTGGACATCTCCAGCTCCGCGACGCTCTTCCTCTGCCGCTCCCGGAGTCTGCACACCGGGGCCGAGGGCGCCTCCTTGTCAGGGCTCCTCTGCAGAGGTGGGGCTTCTGCGCCAGCCAATCAGCACTTGCGCTGCCCACCCCAGCCCCCTAGCCACGCCCCCGAGGCCTGCCAATCAGGCCACGATTGCCGTGGTAACAGCTTCCCCCACCCCCACCCCCAAGGTTGGGGGTTGACGTCAACGGAGCCAACGCTAGGGGCCCGAAAGGGGGTCGGGGTGGGCGGTGGGGGTGCAGCCCCCAAACAAAGAAATGGGGGTGAAATGGAGAAAAACCCACTAATGATGCTCAAACGCAAAACCACTGAAGAAAAAAGGCAAATCTACACATTTGTCTAAATGAAAAAAATGAAAATCTTGCAGGCAAAAACATATACATTGAGGTCTAAAGACGAACGACAAACGGGGAAGACTTTTCTGCCTGGGACACAAGAAGGACACCGGGTTAATTTCCTTAATAAATGAAGAGCTCTTGGAAACCAACAAGATAAAGACCAAACCATGCCAAGAAGATGGGCAAAGGGAAGGAAACTGACAATTCGTAGGAAAATACAAATGCCCGGGAGACCTGTGGAAGAAAAATCACGACCTGACTTCCTTTGCATAAAGAAACGCAAACCCCACACACCGGGTAAATGCGGTTTACGGAGCGGGCAGTCTCCCACACTACTAGGCTGTTGTTACCCACCAGCCTTCCACACAGCCCTCCCGCTGCGCAAATTCACTGCATTTCCATTTAGTAAGACAGCAAGAAATTGAAAGATGGTTAATGTGTAAATAAACGACTGTCTCTGATATAAGGAAATCCTGTGTAACCCGGGAAAAAGATGAAGTAGAACTACATGGGACTATTAAGGACCAATGTCTCAATAATTTAATGAAATATCCAAGTTGCTGAAGTTTGTAGAAACGAACTGGTAAGTGCTTTTCTCATTTGTTTGTTAAGGATAAACACAAATGGAGGTAAAACTTCTAAAAAGGTATGCAAGAAATTGTTAACTGGTTACCTCTAGGGAAAAGGAATGGGGCGCGGAGGTGAAGGAGGGATTTTTTTTCCCTTCTCCCATCTATACTGTGAATTTCCTTGGCAGAAATACATATTTCTTCTCTGGTAGTAAAATCAATAAATTACTAAAAGTTCATTAATGTAACCTTTGCTCCAGCTATTCCACTCTCAAATAACTAAAGCAAATACATGGAGATGTGCAAACAATTATGTGCAGGGATATTCACAGATCATCATTTTTATCACCAAAAATGTACTCTACATAAAAGAATTAAACTGTATTCTGGTATATCCACACGCTGCAATTTTATGTAGCCAATAAAATACTGTATGGTTTTAATTTTAAAGGAAAAAATTGTAAGATACAGTTAATTACAAAAGTAGTTACCTAAAAACATATAGACTATAATACTCAAAATTAGATTTTATACTTATGCCTAAGGAGTTATCAGTGGTTGCTTGCTACATTGAGAAGCTGCAGGCTTGGGGTTGGGTATGTGTTTTAAACTCCCCAGACCACCAACAACCTCTTCTTGCCCAGCAGTGCCACATAAACATAAAATATGAATGAAAATACTGTGCTTGCTATGCAAATATAACTTCAAAACAAGTTCCCCAGCAGGACTACAGATGGTGACATGGTACTACCCTTAGGTCAAAGACTTTCAAATCTGCCTACTCCTTAGGCTCAGAGAGCTGTTAAACAACACAGATGCCCAGGATCCCACAGAGATCTTTTGTTTTGGAGGTCCCCAGGAATCCTAACGTCTGGTTAAAGATTTGGAGGTGATTTTAACATACTCTAAGGACCCCATCCCCTGTCTCCTCAAAGGCCAGTTTCTGTCTGGATCCTGGATCCTTCATTTCCATCAGACACCAGACACCACAAACTCTCAGAGCTCTTGTAGCTACCACCCCTTTTCTCAGCACACCCCCTGGCCCCCGAAAATACCTCTTCATAGAGTAGTCTGCTGTCACCAACTGAACATTACCTGCGTCTTCTCTCCTGCTAACATATTTTGCTTGAAATTTCAGCAATTCCCCATGTGGCTAGGACACTTGCTCTTAATTCCACCTGATCTCTCAGTAACAGTCAACATCCTTATTAAAACAAACAACAATAACAAACAAAATGTCACACTATCTTCCCTTATTTCGGGTGACACTACATGGTCCCGGTTTTCTCCCTGTGTCAATGATCTCTTCTCTGTAATAGCTGGCTTCTGCCACTCAACCCCTACATGCTGGAGGAGCTGGCTCAGAACCCAGTCACTAGTCTTCTCCCTCAAGTCACTCCTGGCATAGCACCCTCACCTAATCACGTCATTTAAATGCCACCTATACCCCAGTAGCTCCCAAATTCCAGTCCTCTGCCGCAGAACTCTACACGGAAGCCCAGTCTCAAATATCCAACTGTCTGCTTGGAAGCTGACTACTCCACTTGGATGTCTAACAGGCAACTTGAAGCGTTTAAAACAAATATTTTCCCTTTCTCCATTTCTGCAAACGGGAATAACTCTTGTAGGCAAAAATCTCACAATTGTTCTTGTTCCTTTTTTCCTTACCACCAACATCCAATTTATCAGCAAGTCCTGCTGACTCTACATCCAAGACACATCCCAAATTTGACACGTTTTCCCTTTCCGTGGTAGTTCTAATTACCATTATCTTCCTGAGATAACCTTCTTCCACTCCAAATCCCTCCAATATTCTCCACACCACACTGAGGGTGATTGTTCAAAGCAAATATGATATCATATTCCAGCTTGAATGACCTCTTGCCCCCCCAACCCAACCACACTTAGAATAAAATCCAAAATCCATACCACACACAAAGTTAGACGAGCCCTCATTATCTCGAGAAGTGTTAAAAATTGGTGCTGTAAAATTTCATAATCTTTTCCTTCCCAGAATTCTGCTTTTTATATCTTACTTAAGAAATCCCTCCCCATGCTGAGGTCATATATTCTAATGACTGTAAATTTTAGTTTGTTATGGTTATTTCTGTATATGTTCTGTGGTAGGGATCTAATTTTTCCCCTGACATTGTATCATGTTTCTGTATGAGTGGACCTGCTTTTGAGCTCTCTAGTCTGTCTCGCTGGTACAGTTGTGTATCTCTGTGCGTTAATGCACCGTATTAATCATTACGGTTTTACAGTATCTTGGTATCTGAAAGGCCAACTGCCTTACCTTGTTTTTCAAAAGCACTTCTTTCAAATGATTTTTAGAATTAGCTTGTAAAGTTTAATGATATATCCTATTGAGATTTCAACTGACTTTTTATTAAATCCAGGCAGCAATTTAAAGAAAACTGAAAAAGTTGTGATATCAAGACCTCTTATCTTTGACCAGGGTCTATAGCAATATTTATTCATGTCGCCTATGTCCATCAACAATGTAATATTTTTTTTCCTATAAAGGTCCTATGTGAGTTTAGGAGGTCTTTTTTCCTATTAATTGTATAATTGGTTACTTCTAATTTGTTATTTTTTTAAATAATTTCAGATGTACAGAAAAGTTGCAAAGATAATACAAAAATTCCTGATCCACTTTCCCCTGATGTTAACACCTTACATAACCTTGGTACATTGCCTAAAGAATAAATTAACATTAGCAGAAAATATTAATTAAACTACAGACGTTATTTAGATTTCCCCATTTTTCCCTGAATGTCTTCCTTCTGTCTCAGGATCTCATCCAAGATACTGCGTTACATTTAGTGATTACATCTCCTTAGGTTTCCCTACACTGTGACAGCTTCCCAGTATTCCTTTTATTTTTTTTATGGCATTGACAGTTTTTGAAGCATATTAGTATTTTGTAGAATGTTGCTCAATTTGAGTTTGATATTTTCCATGACTTGACTTAATGAGTTTCTGAGAATGATCTGCTATTGCTTTTTATACGTTGATTTGTATCCAGCGAACTTGCTGACCTCTCGTTAGTTCTAATAGTTTATCTACAGATTTTCCTGGATTTTTAAAATGTTAACATTGTCATTCATAACTTTTTTGCTTTCATTGACAATCATGCCTCATTTCATCATCATAATGCATTGGCTAGGATCTCTATGGTATTATGGAACAAGTCTTGTCCTAGACTTGAAATGTGACACTCTTAATTTTACTATCAAATAAAAATGCTGATTGCAAGCTTTTTTGTAGAGCCTCTTTTAAGCAAATTTCCTCGAAATCTAGTTGTTTTGTTTTGTTTTGTTTTTTGAGACAGAATCTCACTTTGTTGCCCTGGCTAGAATGAGTGCCGTGTCGTCAGCCTAGCTCACAGCAACCTCAAACTCCTGGGCTCGAGCGACCCTCCTACCTCAGCCTCCTGAGTAGCTGGGATTACAGGCGTGAGCCACCACGCCCAGTTAATTTTTTGTTTTTATTTTTAGTTGACTTGCTGATTTTTTTTTCTATTTTTAGTAGAGACGGGGTCTCGCTCTTGCTCAGGTTGGCCTCGAACTCCTGACCTCAAGCGATCCTCCCGCCTCGGCCTCCCAGAGTGCTAGGATTACAGGCGTGAGCCACCACGCCTGGCCTGAACTCTAGTTTTTAAAAACTTTTATCAGGAATAAGTTTAATTTTATATAATGACTTTCCTGCATCTATTGGGAAGATTATATTTTATTATTTCATATCATTTGATAATGTAGTGAATAAAACAGATTTTCTGATGTTGAAATATGTTCACATTCCTAAGCTCTACTTGGTCATGATTATGAGGGTCTGATTTATATATACATGCAGCTGGATACTATTAACTTATATTTTTACCTTTGTTTTCACATCTAAGGTCACCTTTTTTTATACTATCCTTGTCTAGTTTTGGTGTCAAGGTTATACTAGCCTAATAAAATGCCTTGGATTGTTATTTCACTTCTTATATTCTCTACAACAGTTTATAATCTCTTCTCCATTGGGAATTATATTCCCTTTTCTATTACTAATATTAACCTATTCTTATTGTATCAGTTTTGCTAAAAATTTGACAACTGGTCTTTTCAAAGTGACTTTTGATGTTGTTGACCATATTCTTTCTTCTTTTCCATTTACTTCATTTCTGTTCTTTATTTCCTTCCTACTTATTTGAGTTTCTCTTCCTAGCTTCTTGAGTTGCATATTTAACTCATTTATTTTTAGCCTTTCTTAATTTTTAACACGTTTGTGGCTATAAATTTCCCTTCAAGTACCACTTGAACTGCATTCCGTATGTCTCATTGTTGTTCAGTTCTATAATTCCCCATTGTTTCCATTATATTTCCTCTTAGTGACATTAACGAGTATGTTTAGGGTTCGAAGTTCTTTGACAAAAGTATCTTTTGGATATAGAGTCTAAATTAACTGCAGTATACTCAAATAACATGGCCTAAATGTTACTATTTGTTAAAGCATTCTTTGTGATCTTAGCATATGGTTGATTTTGATCGCTCAACGTGTTAGAAAAGAATGAATATTCTCTAATTGTTAGGTATCAATTTATACTTACGATCATAGGATCAAGCTTGTATACTGTGTTTATATTTTCAGTATTTTCACTATTTTGTCTTCTTGATCTATTTGTTCTAGTCACAATAAAATCTCCCAATATGCCTATAGTTTTACCCATTGCTCCTTGTAATTCTTTCAGTTTTTCCTTTATATACATCAAGGCCATGTTTTTAGGTTCAAACAAATCCGTGATTTCCTGTTAAGAAGCACAGGGGAGTTAATTTGTTTACATTTTTAATTACTGATATGTTCGTTTAACATGCCTTTTCCTTTGCTGCTTATTTTCTCCTTTCCTGTACTCTACTGAGTTGATCAAGTTTGCTTTACTCCCCTTTTTTCCCTCTGCTTATTTGGAAGCTTTCAGTTATATTTCAGTTACTTCCTTGCCTATCTTTAAATTCCTGTTTATACATAAGCATTTTTTTAACATACTATAAAGTTCCTCGCACACCTTAGCAATTAATTGAATTTCCCATTCCCACTTTCCTTATTATTTAGGATTTTAGTTATACCTTTTCTTAAACAAACCAAAAAAAAAAAAAAAACCATTTTTACAGTCAGTGATTACATTTACTGACATTTTGATCATTTATTCACTCATTCTGGTTTCTTGAATCTTACTCCTTCCCTCTAGGTACATTTTTTTTCTCACTGCAGTAAATCTTTAAATAAGTCTTTCATTTAGTGAATAAGGTGGTTTATCTATTTGTATTTCTAAAAATGTCTGTATAAGACATATACTTCTTTGTGTGGTAAGAACATTTAGGATCTATTCTCTTAGCAATTTTCAAGTATGTAATACATTGTTAACTATAGTCGCCATGCTGTGCAGATCTCCAGAACTCCTTTATCCTAACTGTACCCCTTGACCAGCATCCGCCCATCTCCTCCCAGCCCCTGACAACCACCATCACACTCTCTGCTTCTATGCATTCAACTTTTTTTAGATTCCACATAAGGAGATCATGCAGTATTTGTCTGTATTTGGTTAATTTCGCTTAAAATAATATCTTCCAAGTTCATCCATGTTGTTGCCAATGATAGCATTTCCTTCTTTTTAAAGGCTGAATGATATTCCATTGTGTGCATATATACACACATTTTATTTTATCCATTCATCAATCTATGGATAATTAGGTTGATTCCACATCTTGACTGATGTGAAAAATACTGTAAAGGACATGGAAGTGCATACCGATTCCATTTCCTTTGGATATATACTCAGAAATGGGATTTCTGGATCATATGGTAGCTTTATTTTTAGTTTCTTGAGGAACTTCCATACTGTTTTCCACAGTGACTGTACTAATTTACATTCACACCAACAGTGTACAAGGGTTCCCTCTCTCCACATCCTCACCAACACCTATCTTTTGTCTCTTTGATAACAGCCATTCTAAGAGGTGTGAGGTGACAGCTCATTGTGGCTTTAATATGCATTTCCCTGATGATTAGTGATGTTCTGCATTACTACGTATACCTGTTGGCCATTTGTATGTCTTTTTTGAGAAATATCTTTTCAGGTCCTTTGCCCATTTTTAAATCAGATTATTTGTTTTCTTGCTATTAAGTTGAGTTACTTATATATTTTACATATTAACCTCTTTATCAGATGGGACTAATAGTTTGCAAGTATTTTCTCCCATTTCATAGGTGGTCTCTTCATTCTGTTGATTGTTTCCTTTGCTGTGTAGAAGCTTTTTAATTTGATGTAATACCATTTATCTATTTTTGCTTTTGTTACTTGTGCTTTTGAAGTCTTATCCAAAAAATTATTGCCCAGACCAATGTCAAGAATTTTTTTCCTTATGTTTTCTCCCTGTAGTTTTACAGTTTCAGGTCTTATGTTTAAGTCTTCAATCCATTTTGAGTTGATTTTAGTAATATGGGGTGATATAAGAATTCAATTTCACTCTTCTGCATGTAGATATCCAGTTTCCCCAACCCATTTATTGAAGAAAATGTCCTTTACTCATTTTGTGTTTCAGGCACTTTTGTGAAAAATCAATTGACCATAAATGCATGGATTTATTTCTGGGCTCTCTATTCTGTTCCATTCGTCTATATATCTGTTTTTATACTAGTACCATGCTGTTTTTATTACTGTAGCTTTGTAGTAGATTTTGAAATCAGATAGTCTGATGCCTCCAGCTCTTCTTTTTGCTCAAGACTTCTTTGGCTATTCAGGGTATTTTGTGGTTCCATATGAGTTTTAAAAGTATTTTTTTCTATTTCTGTAAAAAATGTCATTGAAATTTTGATAGAGATTATACTGAATCTACAGATGGCTTTGTGTAGTATGAACTTTTAACCATACTAATCCTTCCAATATATGAACATGAGGTATCTTTCCATTTGTGTCTTCTTCAGTTTCTGTCATAAGTGTTTTACAGTTTTTACTATATAGGTCTTTCATCTTCTTGGTTAAATTTATTCCTAAATATTTTTTATGGTATTATAAATGGGATTGTTTTCTTGATTTCTTTTTTCGATAGTTCATTGGTAGTGTATAGAATACTGATTTCTGTATGTTGATTTTGTAACCTGCAACTTGATTGAAACCTGAAAATTCACAACCTATAGTGGTAGGTATAAGCCACATAAGCAAAAGTTCTTTGGAGTCCTCAGTCATTTTAAGAGTGTAAATATGTCTTGAGACCAAGAAGTTTGAGAACCACTGCTCTATAATAAATCTGTAACAGACTGGGCTATTTGGGTGGGTATGCATGGAAGTCTGTCTTTTTCACTATTATGATCCCAAGGCTTAGCACAAAGCCTAATACATACATAGAAGTCTCTCAATAAATGCCTATTCAGCCATTCTTTCAACCAATATTTGGGTGCCTACTGTGTATAAGGCCCAATGCTAGACCAGGTTCATGGTTCATTGTAAGTAAAATTGAAATGGCCCCCACCCTAATTCATTTATTTAATAAATATGTCTTTGTTGGAGTTTCAGTCTAGTTGGGGAGAGATAGTCAACAAAATCAACCTTTAAAGCATATGGTGAATGCTTTAAAGAAAAAAACAAAGATGCTGAAACGAGAATGGTTGTATTTGTATGGCAGATACAAAGTAGTCAGGGAAGGCTTCTCTGAGGAAGAGAAGCTAAGACTAAATTTTGAAAAGAGCTATCCCTGGAAAGAGCAAGGGGAAGAACATTCCAGACAGACAAAACAGCAATGTTTACAAAGACCATAAAAGAAAAAAACAGAAAATATACCTGAATGGCTGGAGGACAGCGATGGACAAAAAATGAGGTTGCATAAGTACGTAAGAGCCAGCTTTTTAGGAACTGTAGGCCAAGATAAAGATCTTGAATTTAATCCTAAATGTGATAGGGAGCCGTTAATAACTTTTAAATAAGGTCTGACAAAATCCATTGTGATGATTCATGTGGCTCTGTGGAGAACTAAGGGACTAGAGATAGGTAAGAGTGGAAGCAAAAAGGCCAGTGAGGAGGCAGCAGTCTAGGCAAAGGATGACAGGATTCTGAACTAGCATGGTGGCAGCAGAGACAGAAGAAGTGAACAAATATAAAATGTACAGTGTACATTGGAGACAAAATAGACAAATCTTGCCAATGATTTGTAGAAGTGTGGCAAAGAAAAAAGTCATCAGTAATGATTCCCATGTTTCTGGTTTGGGCAACTGGGTAGATGGAAATGTCATTTAGTGAGTCTTTCAGACACAGGTTTGGGCAGGGGAAGAGCATAAAATCAAGACCTGTCTGGGATATGGAACATTTAAGATGCTTATATTAAAGCAAGTGGAGATGCTGAGTAGGGACTCTGAAGAGGCCTCGGCTAGAGCTCAGGAAGTCCTCCCCCACATAGTTAATTGGTTTTAGGAATAGTCAGATTAAAATAGACACTACTTTACAAAATAAAAAAAGAAACCAATTCCTCAGTATTTAGGATTCTTGCCTATATATATTCAGTGTTGGATAGGTAAATATCTTTGTATACAAATTTACATATAGTTCCTCAGTAATGCAAATCTAACAAATTTTCCTTAAGGAAGACTTACTTTTATTTTTGAACCCTCTCAAGGAGTTTTGGGACAATATAAAGCCAAACATTCATATTAAAGGCAATCAACTCTTTCCCAAAAGCTGCTCCTAAATCCAAATATTAAAAGAACAGCTCTCAAAATCAATTAATTACATATAAGATTAAAGATAGGCAAAGGATCACCCCATCATGAATCAGATGTTACAGAAGGAAAATATGTCACGTCTAGCAGAGGGCATTAAGGTTTAGAACTAAAGTTCAACTCACACATCCCTGTCCAAAAAGGTACTGGGCACCATTTCTCATATGAAGGTAAAACATTCACAAGTCAAGCCATAACATGGTAACCAAAGTTCTTTACTTACTTAGAAAATGCAGAGTTATTCATCCACGTTTTGTTCAAGTTGGTTTACCAGCCATAAAGCTCTAATCCTTAAGTGGCAAACAGTAGATGTTCATTTATCCAACCATTCGATAAACAGGTGTTGGGAATCAACTACACCCGGACACCAGGGATACAATGATAAACAAAGGAAACATAGTCTCTGCCTTCATGGGGCTTACAGCCCATTGATAAAGCCAAACAATCAAACCACCACACAAGTAACAGGAACTAACAAGCAGCAGATGTGATGAAAGATAAACTGTGTTATAAAGCATACACCAGAGAGCCCGACCTGGGCCAGGTAGTGAGGAAAGACATTCCACGTTTAGTTAACAAGGTACACAAGGGCTACAAGGCAAACAGGAATATGGATGGAGACCTGTGTCGCTAGAATACAGACTGGCATAAGATAAAGGACAGAGAAGTTGAGAGGACGCAGACCTTGCAGGATCCTGTAAGCCTGTCCAGGACTGGAGATCCCAGACAACCACAACCTCTCTAGCACACTAAAGGAATTCCTCCTAAGTGAGAACAGCACTCAAATCTCACCCAGGCCCCCAGAAAAAATGGCATTATTTCCACCCATACTCACATGTCAGTGCTTCAGGACATAACCAGAATGATAAGAGGGGTCCTCTGGCTTCCACAGTGCAGATCATCAGGCTGGTGAGAAAACACATTCTTATCTGGTTGGTTTTAAAGGTCCGCCACAAGATAAATCTAAGGAGAATAGAGAAAAAGACAATCACTGAGATAGAAGTAAAACATGAATCAGAAAGCACAAAAACAGCTGGAGATAAGAGATACAGATTTTACAAATTCTAACAAAAACCAAAATGTTCATAAAGAGGGAACTGGTTGAATAAATTATGGCACATACATTAAACAGAAAATCCCACAATCATAAAAAAGGATGCGAAAACTCTTATGGAATGATCTCCAGGATACACTGTTAAATGAAAAGCCAAGGAATTGAACAGTGAACACAGTATATTTCATTTATTAAATAAAAAGAAAAACATACATATATATACATTCTTGCTTCTGTATGCATGGAATATCTTTCGAAAGATATTCATGAAACTAGTGACACTGGTTACCTACAGGGAGGGAAACTGGTGGCTAAGAGATGGGAAGTGGGAAGAAAATTTTCACCGTATACCCTTTTCTCCTTTTTGAATTTTGTATCACACAAATATATTACCTATTAAAAATTAAAGAAAACATGTTAATATTGAATATGATTTTAGACTAATACATATGAAAATTTTAACAAAAAGGAACATTTTCAAGGAAAACAAAAATTATCAAACCTGTCTACCAAAGGAATAGGAAGGAAAAAAAAGGTAGGAAATGTCTTCTTACAATGGCTTCCTGTGTGTTAAAACATCCCAGTACATTTTAATAACCTAGCACCCCACAGGCTCCACAAGATAAAACTTTTATTGGGCATTTTCTGTGTACTAGATACTGTATCAGGCACTGCATGTATTTACAGCTCATGCTCACAATTCCTTTGAGACAGATGTCCTCACCACCTCTGTTTTACATATAAGGAAACTGAAGCTTATGGTCTCACTCAAAAGTTGCATACCTAGTGACTCCAGAGGTTAGACTCTTCAACCACTATGCTATGTGATTCTATGCTAATAAACTGGAAAACCATAAAGAAATGCATCATTTTCTAGAGAAACAGCAATTACTTGAAATCTCAGTTTAACTGGAAGTGTCCTTCAAAGCCCAAGAAATAAATTATTCCTAATTTGCACAAACTGTTCTAGGGCATTTAAAAAAACAAAACAAAACAGAAGGCTTGCCAATTCATTGAACTAAATTAGAAGAGTAGCTTTCAAGAACATATTTCTTAAAATGAAAATGTGTTACAAGAATAGCTATCTTGTATGGGGCACTTACTGTGTGCCAGGCATTGGGTTAAGTGCTTTAAAAAAGATCTAGGTGCCACTTGGAAAAAGGTCTGGCAGTTCTTCATGAGGTTAAACATAGTTACCACATGATCCAGCAATTCTACTCCTAGGTGAAATGAAAACACACATCCAAACAAAAACTTGTACACAAATGTTCACAGCAGCATTACTTGTAATAACCAAAAAGTGGAAACCCAAATTCCCATCAGCTGATAAATTGATAAATGTGATGTATTGATACAACAGAATATTATTTGACAATATAAAAGAATGAAGTACTGATACATGCATGGATGAACTTTGAAAACATTATACTAAGTGAAACAAGGCAGTCACAAAAGCCCACATATTGTGTGATTCTATTTATATGAAATGTCCAGAATAGGCAAATCTATAGACAGGAAGTAGATTAATGGTTGTTTACCATTAGATGGTAGTGGAAGGGAATCGGGAGTGAGGGTTTTTAGGGTAATGAAAATATTCTTAAATTGATTACGTGTGGTTGTACAAGTCTGTTGTACTAAACACAACTGTACATTTTAAATGGGTGAATTGTATAGTATCTGAATATCTTGATAAAGCTGTTATTAAATATATATATATATCTCAACTTTAATGAAACTGAAACTAATATACTTGTTTTATACATGAGAAATCTGCAGCTTGGAGAGGATGTTATCTGCTCATGGTCATAATCGAATTAGTTGAGAAAACGAGGATTCAAATCTAGGTCTTTCTGCTTATTACCTCCCCACACAATCCCATGCAAATACACTGAAAATCTTCAAGAAATGCCCTCCCCCCTTTGTTTGAGAAAACATAAACTGAGGACTAATAGATGCATGAGGGCAGTCTCCTAAAAACAAGTAATTCATATACAGGTTGAGAATCGCAAATCTGAAAAAAATCCAAAATCCAAACACTTCTGATGCCAAACATTTCGGATACTCAACCTGTAATATTAAGCATTTCAAGCCTAGAATAAGAGGGAAGGCTGCCTATTTTAGAAGCTAGCAAATGGCTTTCGATCTCAAATGGGTCTTACTTGAAGAGTGCCCTGGAGAACAATAAAAATAATAGCTATCATTTATTAAACTTTTACACTAAGTGAGGCCTGGCACCAAGCACTTTATGTGAATTATTATGTTTAATTATCATAACAACTCTATGAGAGATGTTGTTGTTATCCAGGTTTTATAAAGGAGA
Source organism: Indri indri (assembly GCA_004363605.1). NCBI lineage: Eukaryota > Metazoa > Chordata > Mammalia > Primates > Indriidae > Indri > Indri indri. The sequence goes on from RJWJ010000537.1 coordinate 200,766, forward strand.
GGCAAGCCTTGCAAGGTTAGTATCTTTTCCCAGCTATAAGCTAATGGGTGGCAGAGCTAGGAATCAAACCCAAATCTGTCAGACTCCTGAGCCTGAACTCTCAGCTACTACTGGATACGTTTCTAGGCTATTAAATTTGAAAGTCATAATGAAATGGATCATTCTTGAAAGGAAGGCAGATAATAAAAACTTGGCAAATGCCAAGGGAGTGATTTCCTCAAAAAGTGCTCTAAGCACTTGCCATTTATGGGCAACTTTCTTCACATTTCCAAGGAACAAATAATTCCTAAGGTTTATAAACTGTATCAATTCAGTGAAAAGAGGCAAAAATCTTTCATTGGAACAACGCAGCACAGGGATTTTCAACCCCAAATATTTTGAAATAATAACAGCTAATATTAATAGAGAATTTATAAGTGCCAGGAATGTTTCTAAGCACTTTATAATTGTTAGCTTATTTAATCTTCATGACAACTGTCTAAGATAGGTACTATTAATAATCCTAATTTTACAGATAAGGAAAGGGAGGCACAGAGAGGGTGGATGATGGGCACCAAATTATTGCTAGTAAGTGGCCAGGATTAAAACCCAGGTCATCTAGCTCTACCCTCCAGCACTTATTCTATTTGACTGCCTCTTAAACAATGTGATACAGCCGATATGTGACTCGCCAGCCTCCCAGCACTGTGCCAGACCCTTCACACGCACCGTCACAACCTAACAACTAAAGAGTAGATGTTTACAGCCTGTTTGCAAGAACATGAGGCTCAGAATGGTGTGGTAATTTGCCCAAATATACCCAATTAATATATATCAGCATCAAGATTTAAACCCATGTCTTTCTGACTCCAGATCACACTAACAGTCACTATATCATGAACTTCTAAGGTAGGGGTCAGCAAACTACAGCCTGCAAGCCAAATCCTGTGTTTTTATACAGTTCACACAGCCCACATTTAAATGGTTGACTCAAAAATGGTTAAATGGTTGAAAAAATCAAAAGAACATTTTGTAACATAAGAAAATCAAATGAAATGCAAATTTCAATGTTCACAAATAAAGTTTTATTGGACACAGCCACACCCATTTGTTTACATATTGTCTATGGCTGCTTTCACACTACAAGGGCAGAGTCGAGTAATTTCAACAGACACTGTGTATTCCACAAAGCCTGAAATATTTGCTCTTTGGCCCTTTGCAGAAAAAGTTTTGCTGATCCTTTTTGTTATTAAATTTAAAACTCTTAGTGAAATAGAGGAGGAATGTACAAAAAGTACCCCCCAAAAAGGAAGGAAAAGCACGGTTTTAAAGGGTGACTGGCACAGAAATGGAAACTTCCTTCTAACTTTCAAGGAACAAATAATTTTTCTGTTCCGTAAGGTGTTTCAAGGCCTAGAAAACAGTGGAGGGCTTCCCAGTTCATTTTAATTAACTGGTTCACAAAGATTTACAATCTCTAAGCTGTTTTAATTGGAAAGAACTCTGCATAATGAAAATAACAACAGCTGACAGTTATGGAACTTTCTCTGTGCTGCCAGGTGTTGCAGTAAGTAAAAGATTTCTATTTAATCCCCCCGACAACCAGGAAAGATAAGGTGCCATTGTTATCCAATTCCGTGGATGAAACTGAGGCCTCAGGATGTTAAGCAAATTACCCAATGCCCCACATCTAGTAAGCGTTCAGAACTCTAGCCCTTATTTTCTGCCCCCAGAGACTACACTCTTCACCACGCCATTTAATTTTAATCTAATAAATCTGCAAATATTAACGAACAGCATAATTTCCCCAAAAATGCAAAGTACCAAAAGTATCAAAATAATCTTGGTGAAATATATAAATTTCCTACTAACTCCCAAGGAGCAAATAAGTAAGTGCCACAAATTGACCCAGGTCATAAAAAAGGGCTTCTCAACAAATTTTAATTCCCTAGCCCAGTGGGTTGCCGTAGCACTCATCTCTTTTTTTAACCCATCACCTCCCTCCCCAAATAAAGAATCCACGCAAGATAATGACAGCTAACATGGTTTAGCTGGACTATGTGCCAGACACTACTCCGAACACTTCCCAGGCAATAACTAACTTCAACTACGAACAAGTATCCCCTGCAAACTGAGACACTGGGAAGTTCAATGGTTGTTTAAAGGCACACAACGAGCGAGAAGGCTGGATCCAAAGCCAAGCCAGGCAGTCAACAAAGTCAGCATCCTTAACAGACTTGCAGCTAATAAATCTGAAAACCCTAATTAAACATGCTCAATCCAGGGAAAACAGAAATTGGCACAACTGAGCCAAACGTAAGGGGAGAGAAGGGTACGTGGTATACCTACAGTTTTTAAACAAAGTCTTCACAATTCACCCAGCCAAAAAGCAGTTCCAAATCATAACTATCTTCTAAACGACACGGGTCCAAAATCCAAATAAATGCGACAGCACAGATGAATCTCAAATGCTAAGTATAAGAAGCCAGCCGCAAAAGAACACAATTTGTACGATTCCATTTTCACGTACCATCCAGAAAGGGGAAATCCAAAGCGGCATAAAGCAGGTTAGTGGTTGCCTGGGGCTGGGAGCCACGACCTAACGCAAATGGGCTCGGGGAAATTTGGGGGAAAGGGGGCGGTGTTCGATGGAAACCTTCTAAAGTGGATTGCGGTGATGGCTGCACAACTCCACAAATTCACCAAGAAACACTGAGTTGACGTATGTAAACTACATCGCAACAAGGCGGTGTTACAAGCCGCTGGATATACCTGCAACCAATTCTTACCGAAGGCAATTTCCTAGACTGTGTACTAGGCATCTCACAGGACTCTTCTCAGTCAATCAATGCTAATAATCGGATGCCAAGTTCTGAGAAAACACTAACTACGGTAGAGTGGGCGCGCTGTGGGGAGGAACTGCAGTAGCCATTCCTGGAAGGCTACCGGCTTTTTTAAAGTCCCTGGCGGCGAGGGTGGAAGCCTTTGGGAGGGCCCCAGCCGAGAAGAGACCGAGTCCGGCGACCCGAGGGACGCCTGCCCCGCGACGTGCTGGGCCTCGGCGCGAGGCCCGCAGCCCGGGGAGGACGGGGACCCGGGACTGCCGCCCGAGGACGTCGATGTCTCCCGAGATGTCCCGAGACCCGAGATGTCTCCCGCGGGGGGGAAACGCCCACGTGCCGAAGAGGCCCCACAGCGCGAGCCCTCCAACCCCGCGGATCCCAAGGCAACGCCGAGGGCCCTTCCCGCGACCGGCCACGACGGCGCCCCGGCCCCGCCTTCCGAGCTAGGCCCAAGCCACGGCATCGAGTTCCCACATCCACCCACCTCGCAGACTAGTCGCCCGGCTCCTCTAAAGGACGGTCAGCAGCGGCATGGCCCCCATCTACTGCGTTCTGAGAGTCTCAGGTCTCTCACGTCATACGCGAGTCACAAAGGAAGACTCGGGTGGGACACAGGAACAGGCGCTTCCTGGTCAGCGAGGGCGTACGTGGTGCGCATGCGCCCCGCAGCCCGCCGGTGGCCGCACAGAGCCCTGCCCGCAGGGAGCGCACCGCCAACCCGGAAGCAGTTGCGGAGCCATGGGCGGAACCTAGGCGTCCATCCGCCGTGCAGACGGCCTGTGACAGGGCCGGGGGAGGCGCGCGTTTGGACAGGTTACTTCTACATTAGGCAATGAGGTAAGCCATTGAGAGTAAGTTTCAGCTTTACAATTCTAGTGAATTTCAGTTTCTAGAATTATAGTTAATCACATTTTGAATAGATTTCGTTATGCGATGGGGAAAAGAAGTAGTGTGACCAGAACGAAGGCTGTGAGGGGGCGGGCTCTGGCCGGCGTCAGCGCGGTGCCCACCGTGCCCAGAACGGTGTTAATGATCGGCGTGGAGCGGATGCTCGCGGATCTCTCAAATGCCTGACTGGATGAAGTCTTTGACAGCGTGGGTCCGGAGTTATTGTGAAGTGAACCATCTGACAGATTAGCCGATAAAACCAGTTTTTCATTTGTCACCAAGTACCCTACTATGGGAAGTAGAGTTGCTAGATTTGGCAAATAAAAAATACAGGATAACTCTGTCAAATTTGAATTTCATATAAACAGCAAATAATTTTTTAGCATAAATAGGTCTCATTTGGAGGTACTGGGCGCCTTATATTTTATTTGGCATCCTAGTGAGAAGACGACATGTTATGGTGAGGAGGGAAGATGATTTTGTTCCTCTTAGAAGAAGAACTGGAGGAGGGAAAAAAACGGTACCTGGAATTTATAAATAAGTACCTCCAAACAATTATGTAGCAGATCAGAAGACCGTGCTTGAGAAACTGTGATTTATAAAGTTTGTGCTAAGTGTTGTATTTACATCATCTTAATTGAAACCTCCTACACAGTAGAATGATTATTATTCTTATTTTACAAGTGCACACGGAGGCTCAGAGACAGGAGGTCACTTGTTCGAGTTCTCACATTTTCATTGTCACCCAGAGATGTTTATTGAGAACTGACTGTGTGCTGGTCTGGGATTTCGATTCCACACAATCTGCCTCGAGAGCTGGAAAATTCCAGTCTCTGCCCATTCCTCAGCCTCCCTCCCCTTCCTCACTCCAGCTGCAGTTTCTATGGTAACAGACTGAACCTGCCTCTCTAGCTAATAAGAGCTAAGAGCTTTTGGAGGGGAATAAGCCAGAACAACTGACAACAACCTAGCCTGGCTGGAGGATGGGAAGGACTGCCTGAAGCCCTAAAGCCTGCTGTTCCTCCATCTATGGTTTATGCAAGAATTTTGGATGTGTGAAAATCTGTTCTTGGATGGGGTCTCTGCAGAACAACAAAAAGTTGGCTATGTAAACCTCTGCAGACACTGTGAAACCATAGGTTTTCAGTTCAGAAGCTGCTACAAACACTAGTGATATTAACTTTATGCATCCTTGTCGTTTGTTAATTTAGTCTATTATTCTACCAATAATGAATGGGAGGGGGGTTCTATGTGTCAGACAGCGCTAGAGCCTGAGGATATAATTACTGTCGAAACAGACACAGTCTCTATCCTCCTGTTTCTTAGAGTCCAGCAGGAGAGACATTTATTTATTTGCTTATTCTTCAGTATATTCTGACCCATTATATGTGAGACATATTTTCGGGTCTGAGAGATACGGAGGCGAGTTATTAAAAAAAAAAAAGAAAGAAAAAAACACTGTGCTGCATGGAAATGACTCCGGTGGGATTGAGGTCAGACATTAAATAGATGATCACAAAACAACAAGTATTTACTGAGCAGCTACTGTGGTGCCTGGCACTGTTTTAGGCAAGGGGACATAGCAGGGAACAAAATAGACTTGGCATCTGTTCTCATATAACTTGCATTCTGTTGGAAAAAGAGAAAATATAATGAATTAGTGTGTTTTTGGTTATAAGAAACAGGATATTAAACTCAAAATGACTTAAAAGGAGAATTTATTGGTCTAAGTAACTAAAAATGCCAGAGATACAGTTTGTCTTATCAGTATTCTTAGTATAAATTTATATCGTTTGCAGACCTCTGTAGTTTTTCTGCCCAACACTCCTTCCTATGCTTCTTGCCACAGGCGCCTTCTTTTCTATGGGGAACTGGGTAGCACCTGACCCAGGTCTGCTTACTCCATTCTGTTGCCATGGCCACCATGATTGGTGCAGGGATGGAACCATGACTCCAGAAAGGCCAGTCAGAGACTTACTTACCTGGGACTTGTCTTCAGGAATTATGAGGAATGACATTCTCTTTGCTAGGATGCTAAACCGATCTGAAGTGTGCCTGGCCATAGGCCAATATTTTCTGCCTATCAGGGAATAAAGCAAGAGACTTATAGCATCCACTGCCTTTTGTTTTTTTTAAGTTTATATTAGATAATGAGCATAATGTGCTTAGCACATAGTAAGCTTTCAATAAATGTTAGTCAGTGTTGTTAGTGATTTACAAAGGGGCGAGTGAGAATTCTCTGTAGGGACTGGAAGATTGTGTGCCCTAATCCAGCTAATGATTAGCTGTCCCTACAAGAAGAGGAGATGAGGGAGTGAAAACACCCCATGAACGTGGATATGGCCATCTACAAGCCAAAGTGAGAGGCCTCAGAAGAAACTAGCCCTGCTCACATGTTGATCTTGGTCTTACAGCCTCCAGAACTGGGAAAACCATCATTTCTGTTGTTTAAGCCACCCAGTCTGTGACTCTTTGCCGTGGCAGCCCGAGCAGACTACTGCACTGCTACGTGGCTTCCCACTGCCCTTAGATCAATGCCACGTCCCCAACCTGGGCCACATGCATCTTTGTGATCCAGCTCGAGATCTCAGGCTTCATCTCGTGCTCACCTCCTGGCTCTCCACCCTTCAACTTTCAGTTCTTTGTGGAGCCCTCATCATCTCCAGGCTTGCCTACGCGCATTGCTCCCGCGTCCTCACCCTCCATTTGGCATTGACCGTGTTTCCAGCTTCTGTAAATTTGCTGCTTTAACATCTTCCCTAGATGTATATGCTGGACCTTGTTCTGGACAACCTGATAGTATGTCCAAGTCGCCTTGCCTTGGCGTCCTGCCTCCCTCATGACCCCTCCTCTTCCCAGCAGGAGTCCCGTTCCTGGGGCCATGCTTTTCAAATGCAAACCCACCAATCCACAACCCACACCCAACTGCCTCCTTTATGGAGTTCTCATACTCAGGGCCACTACGCACCTGCAGTAATCACCCCATGGCCAGTACCAGACAACTAAGGATCTGCTGGCTTTGCCGTTCTCTCACCAGTTTCTTCTAAACAAGCAAGCTTCTGCTCCCCTCCCACTCCTGAAACGGCTCTGCTCATAACCCACTATGTTGTTAGATGCAACGATCACTTCTCTGTCCTCAGGTTATGTGGCTTCATTGTGGCAATCAACACAGTTGACGTATTCCTCCTCCTCGAAAATATTTCCTTCTTGTTCTTTTTTAGATATTCTACTCTCCTGATTATTCTGGCCCCACTTCTCATTCCAGCTCTCCTTCCTGAGCTGAAAGTGTGCACACACTTTGACCCAACCATTCTTATTCAGGGAGCCTAAATGACTGTATCCAAGAATGCACACTGAGCAAGGAGTGATAACAGTTTCCAACACTGAGTGCCAAAATAGGCCAGTCACGTTCCATGCACAGGAATGCATAGAGATGAGCAATGTAGATCTCGTTCACATTTCATGGAGCTGACAGTCTAGTGGGGCCACAGTGCCCACAAAATTGGAGAATAAAATGTTTCCCACAAGCTTCGGAGAAGATGGATTGATCCACAACCAGGGAAACAAGTAGCTATCAAAATTAATTTTAAACCCTTTCAACCGATTAATGATAGCCTGCCTCAGTAAATGCGCTTTTGGAAGCCAAACAATCACTTTGCTTTGGAGAGTTGAGCTCACCAAGGACGGACTCACTCTGACAAACACGACTCTGAGCGCCAACCAATCGACAGGGGTCTCACTTGAGAGACCACAGTTCTACGGATGATGTCAGCCCCTTTGTGTCTCTGAAAGCCCAACAACCCCTGAACTCCATGTTGCCCCAAACTCTCTATAAAACCAGACCATTCTGTACAGAGAGATGGCCTCATTGGCCTTATCATGGTGAGAAATAAATTCAGCCTTGTCCTTTTATCTCAGATGTTGAGTTATGTTAGCTTGCTGGGGCTGCCATAACAAGGTAGCTTAGAGAACCAAAATTTATTTTCTCACAGTTCTGGAAGCTAAAAGTCCAAGATTAAAGTGTCGGTGGGGTTGGTTCCTCTGAGGCCTGTCCCCTTGGCTTGCAGATGGCCACCTTCTCCCTGCGTCGTCACAGGGTGTTTCCTCTGTGCATGTGTGTATCCCAATTACCTCTTCTTATAAGGACCCAGTCAGATTGGATGAGAGCCTACCCTCACGGCCTCATTTTAACTTAATTATCTCTTAAAAGACCCCCAACTTAAAATAGTCACATTCTGAAGTACTGGGGCTTAGGGCTTCAACACATGAGTCGTTAGGAGGGGCACAGTTCAGCCCATAGCGGAGTAATCTCGTTGCGCTTTGACAAAGTAAATGTCCTGCATCTATGGTTACAGATTGTTCCTGCATTTCTCACCTCTCCCTGCTTTCCTGTGACTGTGTTTCTGTGTGAACCAAATCCATGCCACCTAAGTTCTCCATGTTCTGGGTTGCCCACTCCTGACTGGGACATCAGCAACCCAGAGAACTTCGTGTTCCTTGAGCGGGGGTGGAATGGAGAGTAGTGAGCCTGTGATAAGTCATGCTGTCGCCTTTGCCCAGAGACTGGAGGTCATTTCTCTCACGTGTGGTCCTGGTTAGAAAGTGAAGAACTACAGAGTGGATTCTGCAAGGTCCCGGGTGGTGCAAGCCCAGCGGGGCAGGCAGCAGGTGCCCCTGCCCCTCTGTGAACCTGGGAGGGAGGGCACCCCCAGATCTCACTTCTGGGAGAGATTTGTTCTAGCTCATTTCCAATCTCCTCCTTCCTGGCCCAGCTTTTCCACAGGAGAGTGGAGATGGCCCCATGCTACTCCCAGACCATCCTGGCTGAGCTGGTCTTTCTTCTTTGTAAGGAATTGATTTCTTGTTCTCAGGTTACAAAACCTTCGCTGGTCATTAACCTCAAAAGTCTCTGGAAATCAAAGTCACTCTGGGGGAAGGGAAGTGCCCGTCACAGGGCTGTGAGACAGAAGTGAGGGCAGCAAACCTCAAAGTCCTGCCGAGATGCCTCAAAAGTCCCTCCCCTCCAGACCAGGTCCCTGCCCTGCCCCGCGTCCCATGGCCCGTCCTGCCCGCGTCTTTCTCCTGGACCACTCCGCTGGTCCCCCATTTCTGCCCACCCTCCCGTCGGTCCCCTACACAGGCAAGATTCTGCCAGTCCCTTATGTCAGAGCAACTAGCACCTCCCCGTTGCTGTGGGGATAAAATCTAAGCTCCTGCTTGTAAGTAGTGGGAGCTCTAGAATCTCCACCATGGAGGGCTTACGGGCCATAATTTTTTTGTACAGTATGGGGTGAGGAGAGGCTATTCAAGCTTTCCTGAAGCTGTACTTATACAGTTTTTCTAATTACGACACAGTATAAGTCATTGCAAAAACAGCTGATGGCTATGACTATTGTGTAAGTGCGTGCACATGAGTGTGCACATGTGTGTGTGTCTAGGTATCCACAGAGCTAGTGTCTCAGCCTCACCACTGTTGACATGTGGGCTCGGACCATCCTTTGCTGTGTGTGGGGCCATCCTGTGCATTGTGCGATACTGAGCAGCATCCTTGGCTTCTACCCCTAAAGTCGTGTGAATAAAGTTGTCTCCAGACATTGCCAAATATCCCCTGGGGGCCCAAATCACACCCCCTTTCCCTGAGTGCCACTACCATAGAGTGAGGTAAAAAAAAAAAAAAAAGCAATAAAGGTGAAATTCTTTTCATTGCTTTATAGTTAAACTTGGTTTTTATTCAGTTTGAGAAGCACCCTTGATAGATGTTGTTGTGCTGGGCAATATGAAATACACTCAACACACTAGAAAATGCTGGTGTAAGATGATAAGTACCCTGGAAATTAGGGGAAACCTTGTTAAAAATTGGAATCGGAGATATATTTGCAAAACAGATGGCTGGTCTTTACACCTTTTTACATTTTGGAAATGGGCGTTCTCCAGAATACTGGGCACATTGTGCCCTTCCAAGAAAATTACCCCATCATGAATTATTAGACACTGATACATACATAGCTTGGCCTCCAGCCCAGTGTTCAGCTCATGAATCAGGAAAAAGTTCCATGGAGGCCGTTGACCCGAAATTCTCATCTGGACACTGGGCCTTGTGTTAGCGCTCTGGTGAGGTTTCTGGACATAAACTTTGTCTCCTAACTGCCTTCTTTATTCTTTCCCTGCCACCAGAATCACTCTCAAATTGCCCCGCTTCTCTCCTTGCCCGATGTGCTGTGCTGGAGTCAGCCGTCCTCTTTCCCTCCACGGCTGCAGTAGCCTCCTATTTAGCCTCCTCCCTTACCCCCTCGCAGCCATCCTCAAAACAGCCAGCAGACGAGTGTGAGAACAGACATGAAGTCTCTCCCAGCTTGAAACCCTTCCATGGCAAACTACTGCCCTGACCACCTCACACCCATTGGGATGGCTACTATTAAAAAATTTTTTTTAAATAAAAATAAAAAAAGTTTTGACAAGGATGTGGAGAAATTGGAACACATATGCACCATTGGGAATATAAAATGGCGCAGCTGCTGTGGAAAACCGTATGGAGGCTCCTCAAAAAATTTTAAATAGAATTACTGTGTATCCAGCAATCCCTCTTCCAGGTATACACTCACAGGAATCGAAAGCAGCATTTTGAAGCATGTGCACTCGTGCTCATAGCAGCAATTTTCACAGCAGCCAAAGAGTGGAAGCAGCTCTTCCTTTGCAGTGTTTTCTCTTCCTTAAGGCACATATCCCCGTCTAAAGAATGAGGCTGTTGCTGGAACAATTTAGTGGTGTACTTCTGGAGATGTTAATGTGAATCTTCAGTGTCTTAGTTATCCATTGTTGTGTGGCAAGTTAGCCCCAAAATTTAGTGGCTTAAAATAATAATACACATTTTTACGTTGTACAGTTTCTGTGGATCAGGAATTCAACAATGGCTTGGCTGGGTGGTGCTGGCTCAGGGTTCCTGTCAAAATGTTGGCCAGGGCTGCATCTGTCTGAAGACGTGACTGAGGCAGGACCCACTTCCTGGATGTCTTGCTCAAGTGCTTGGTGAGCAGATGCTAGCTATAGACAGGACCTCAGCTCCTCCCCGACATAGCACCTCCACAGGGCTGCTTGAGTTCCCTTCCGGCATGGCAGCCAGCTTCCTCCCAAGTGTCTGACCCAAGAGAGAGCAAGGCAGAAGCTTCAATGTCTTTTATGACCTAGCCTCGGGAGCCACAAGCTGCTGTTGCTGCAACGTGCTGTCAGTTACACAGATCATCCCTGCTCAGTGTGGAGAGCGCATTACAAGGAGGTGGGCATCGTTTAGACCCATCTTGGAGGCTGATGGTTGCAGTCAGTAATGGTGAAGGAGGGATGTGCAAGTGATTCTGCAAAGCCTCCAGACAAGAGCCCAGCCCAGCCAACAACTTGATTTCAGCCTTGTGAGGCCCTAAGGAAAGAACCCGGTTGAGTCTGCCTGGACTTCTGACCTACAGAATTGCAAAATTATAAGTGGGCGTTGTTTTGTCACTGAATTTGTGTTAATTTGTGAAACAGCAATAGAACACTAACACAGAGTGATAGTCAGAATGGACCACAGAATCTAAATTAGATAAGGAGGGACATGAAGTCAGGTGTAGTAGAATGGAGGTGTCAATAATATTGTCACAGAATTATGTATGTGAATTGTGTGTGTGTGTGTGTGTGTGTGTGTGTGTGTGTGTGTGTGTTACAGGGGGAGAACTGAAGGGACGGGGCTGGTGATGAGAACAAGAACTGTTTGACATCATGATGTCAGACATGATGCAGTTTATGATGTTGATAAGGGAAGGATGGATGGATGGATAGACAAAAAAAAAAACAAAAACGGAATAAACATCCCTAAACCTTAAAAGTAGTTGTCTCGATGTTGTCTGATTATAGAGAAGAATTTTTTAACTTCCATCAAGAATCTCCAACTATTTGTTCCCATTGACCAAATAATTCTACTCTTAGGGATTTTCCATCAGGAAGGAAGCAGGAAGGCACAAAACAATTTGTGTACAAGGATTTTCATTCCAGCTCTTTTTACATTTACCAAAAAAACTCAAAAGCTGGAAATAATCTAAATGTCCAATAATTTCTGAATGGTAAATACATTTTGGTGTATCCAATAAGATGAAAATTTAAACTGCCATTACAAGTCATGTCTCTAAAAAAATGTTTGATGGGCATGAGGCCATGCCGATGAGATGTTACGTGCAAACAAAAGCAAACTGCATATAATGCGGAATGTAAATTCCATAAAGGCAGAGGCTTTTGTCTGTTTTGTTCACTGCTGTATCCCCAGTACCTGAAACAATACTTTGTACATAATAGGCACTCAATTTAAAATTGGTGAAAAAATCAATAATATGCTCACAATTTCATTGAATGTAGTTTTTATGAATATATTCGCATTGAAAAAAATGGATGAAAATACTCCAAATTGTTTTCAGAATTCATCTCTATTGGCCTACATGTAGGTGGCTTTTATTTTTTTTTTCTCCCTTTGATATTTGTCTGTGATTTCTAAAGTAGTCACAACAGGCACATACTTGTTTTATCAGAAGAAGAATAGAACAATCTTATTGGAAAGAGAACGAGGGGTGGGCCAGCCCAGATGGCATACTGCTTTCGCAAAGCCAGAGCAGCTGCAGAGGATTAAGTCTGGGCTGGGTTACCTCAGTTCTTCCTGCATCCCCCACCCGGGTCCTCTCTCCCCCTACAGCTGCCATTTGATCCGAGGACACATCTGGTGGCTCAGCATATGGGGAAGCAGGAGGCTCCTCTCCCTGTAGCTGTAGGAGATCCCTGCCCAGCAACTGCTAACCGTTTCTAGCTGAACGTGGCCCCATTTTCAGGGAAGGGAGCCATCCCTCAGCCACCTGGTGTGTGAGGTGGGGAACCTGGAAGCTTTCAATGACTTCACTGGCTCCACATTTTGCACAGTAACTCAACTGTCCTTCCAGGAATCCTTCCAAACATTCCATGTCTCCATGGCCACACCTTTGTTCCAAGTCGCCCTGTGTCTCCCTGGATTCTGCAATGACCTCCTCACCACCTCTCCCACTCTGGGTAGCCACCGATGCACCCGCACTGGTAGCGGATGGAGCTTGGCAAGAGGAAAATCTGACCACTTCTCCTTCTTGCTGACTTTTAATGCCCAGTGGTCACCGCTCCTCAGGATGAAGGCCATTCTCCTCAGCATTGGTTGGAAATTCTGACAGACCCAGCCTTTGCCCACCAATCTTGCTTAACCAGCTGCTCCTCATTCTCAGGTCATTTCACCTCTCTGGGTCTCTGTGGAATGAGTATCACAATAGTTTCTGCCTCAGATGAGATAACATTTACAGTCATGTGTTGCACAGTGATGTTTCTGTCAACAACATACTGTATATACAATGGTGGTACCATAAGATTACGTTCATAATATTGTGTTTTTATTGTACCTTTTCAATGTCGAGATATGTTTAGGTACACAGATGTTTACCATTGTGTTACAGTTGTCTATGGTATTCGGTACTGTCACACCTACAGCTGTGTAGCCAGGAGCGATAGGCCACACCATTCAGCCTGGGTGTGTAGCGGGCTACACCATCTAGGTTTGTGTAAGTGTGCTATGTGATGTTTGCACAAGGACAGAATTGCCTAACGATGCATTTCTCAACACGTATCCCTGTTTTTAAGTTGTGCATAACTGTGTAGAGTGCTTGGCCAGTGTCAGGTAAGGAGGGTTCTTCCCAAGACACTTCTAAGTACAGCTCAGTGCTCCGAAGCCCCTCCTGAGTGTCAGCACTGTGCTGGGGCAAGAGTGATGTGCGAAACAGACTAGGTCTCTATCCAGCAATCCGCTTCTGGGTGTGTACCCAAAGGAAAAGAAAGCAGGGTCTTGAAGAGACGTTTGGACACCCATGTTCATAGCCGCATCATTTGCAGTAGCCAAGAGGCGGAAGCCACCCAAGTGTCCGTAAAGAAATGAGTGGATAAACAAAACGTGGTGTATACATACAATGGAATATCGCTGGGCCTTTAAAAAGAAATTCTGACACATGCTACGACATGAAGGTTTCAAAGACATTATGCTCAATGAAATAATCCAATTATAAAAAGACAAATGTTGCATGATTCCACTTATGTACTGTACCTAGAATAGTGAAATCCATACAAACTGGGAGTGAAATGGTGGGCACCAGGGGCTGGGGCAGGAGGGGAGGATGAGAGTTAGTGTTTAAGGGTGCAGAGTTTTGCAAGATGAAAAAGAGTTCTGGAGATAGATGGTGGTGGTGGTTGCCCAACGATGTGAATATATTTAACGCTCCTGATCTGTACAGTTAAAAAATGGAGAAGATGTTAAATTTTATGTTATCTGTATTACACCGCAGTTTAAAAACAAAACCGGCTGTATCTCTGCTGTCATGCTCTTGCTGCACTGCGCTTCCTGGAGGCTACACTCTCGGCAGCCACACTTGGCCTGAACCACCTCCCTTCCTCTCGCCGCCCCTTCCTGGCACTGCCTGTGCTTTTCAGGACACTTCTTCCCCAAGCCGTTCTCTGACTCCTCTGCCTCCCCTTCGGACGGGGAGCCGTCCCAGTGGAGCGCTGACACTGGCTTTCACAGGCTCGTGAGATCCAACTGTGCTTCTCTCTTCCCAACTGCACATTCAGTGATACCACGTTGTTAGCTTGACATCAGCCATGATGGGAGTATTTTCACCACGGAAGTTGGCAAACTCTGCCAGTCATGGTCTCGTCCCCCTGAGAGCCGGTTGTTAGGCATTTACCAGCCCACCACTGAGTGGTCTCCCCTTCTGTGCTGCTCAGGCGTCCTGTTTTCCTGCTATGATGTCTCGCTTTCCTGTTGGACTATAAACGTCACCAGGGCAGGGGCCAGGCATGCAGCTGGCAAGCAGTGGAGTGCGCTGCGCAGGCTTATCCTGATGCAAGCTGAGTATCCGTTATCCAAATGCTTGGGACTAGAAGCGTTTCAGATTTTGGAATATTTGCATGTATATAATGAGATATCTTAGGAATGGGATCCACCCCAAGTCTAAACACAAAATTCATCTACATTTCATATACATCTTCTACACATAGACTGAAGGTAATTTTATACAATATTTTTAATAATTTTGTACATGAAAACAATTTTGACTGTGTTTTTTTTTATTTTTTTTATTTTTTTATTTTTTTATTGTTTGTTGTTTATAGAGGTACAGGTGTTTAGGTTACGTATGATGCCCTTGCCCCCCCTTCCCCCCAAGTCCCAGTCCCAAGCATGTCCATCTCTCGGAGGGTGCGCATTGCACCCCTTGTGTATGCATATATCCGTCCCCTCCTCCCCCTCGCCCCTCCCCCTTCCCCCTCTCTCCCTACCCGACATCCAATAGATGCTATTTTTAT
>RJWJ010000538.1:0-215605 GCA_004363605.1 Indri indri
AAAAAAAAAAAAAAAAAAAAAAAAAAAAAAAAAAAAAAAAAAAAAAAAAAAAAAAAAAAAAAAAAAAAAAAAAAAAAAAAAAAAAAAAAAAAAAAAAAAAAAAAAAAAAAAAAAAAAAAAAAAAAAGCACCTGTAGAGAGTGAGAGAGTACAAATGATAAAGCAAAATGTTAACAATGTAATTCGAGGTAAAGGGTATGCGTATTCTCTGTACAGTTCTTACTGGGGCAACTTTTCTATAAATTTGAAATTATTTCCAAATAAAAATTTAAAAAGATAATTTATCATTGAATGAATATAAACAATTAAAACCATAATCTATTCATAATACCTGAAACTTTACAAATTTCCCTGTAAAAATTACTCCTACCCAGAGTAGAACATTATATAGCAATTATAATGTATGCTGAATACTTAATAAGCAAAGATAGTCAAGATTTATTTTTGAGAAAAAACATACCACATTGTATGATAAGCCCATTTTAACTTAAAAAGGCCAACTTACAGATACATACAAAGATTACAGGAGTATTGAGGTAGACGCAGTTTATATGTGCCCCCAGATTCACCTGTCCCAACCCAGGCCTTGGCTGCCAATCGGTGGAGAGGCTCAGTCTCCTAATACCTGTGGTTGTTTCAGCCTACCCTGGGAGTACACTCAGGTCAGATCTATGAGGAAGCTACAACTCCCTGACTACTTCAGAGGGGTTAATTCTCAGAGCAACACAATCCAAAAGCTTGGGGGAATGCCCTATGCAGTCAACTTTAACCAAAGACAGACAGGCACCAGCAGACAAATCCTCTCCATTCCTCCCCAATCTGACGTTTCTAAGGCATGGTGGGTCCACAAAGTTTGTCTGGAAGTTATCCAACATGACCACAAACCAGCTGTGTCTTCTTTATGAAACTGTGACCAGCTTTTCCCCTCATTCTTGCCCTCAGACTATACCTCCCATGAAAGCCTTATTAGCAGCTAAGCCTGCCTGCTGTTTTCTAGGAAACCAAGGTTAAGACAAGTATAGACTGTTGTTACTAAGAATGGGTATTTCTGAGTAGAAGGATTATAATTTATTTTAATTTTCTTCCTTTTGAAGCTTTTCCATAATGTTCTATAATTAACATTTATTTTGTTAAAAGGCTAGAAAAATGTTAAAAAGGTATATATTTGGTATGTATACCAAATATCAGCACAAGAGATACTGGCCTTCAAATCTTGATTTTTTTTTTTAAAGGATCGAAATCATTAAACAATCAAAGTAGTATCTTTCACTGCATATTTTTAAGGTCAATCTCAGTATATACTACTTTTGGTCTTTTTTACATTATTAAGGTACCTATATATACACATACACACGCGTGCGCGCACACACACACACATTTATTTAAGAGACTGGGTCTCACTATGTTGCCTAGGCTGGTCTCAAACTCCCAGCCTCAAACAATCCTCCCACCCCCAAAGTGTTGGGATTACAGGCATGAGCCACCTTGCCCTCCTGAGGTACCTGTTTTTAAAACAAGTTTAACCAATAAAGTCATGTTAGGTTCATTTGTTTTAGTTACAGCAAAAGAAAGAACACTTACACAATTTTCCTTTGTAACAGTGACTGTTAACAATTCTAACATTGTAACCAAGGGAGTAAAACAGCTAAAACAAAGATACCTGACAGACCTTACAAACATAATGTAATCATTCTAGATGATAATGGTCATTATTTTATAGATCATTTATAAAATTATGCAATCGAAATATTAAGATATTTATCCATTTTTAACTTGTAAGTTAACAAAATAATATACCACAGCAGCTTAGCCCAAGAGGAGGAGGCCACATCCCCACAGGATGGTCAGTATGAAGGACCAGTGGCTGCCATCAATTTGGATTCTGAAAACCTAACCGGCTTCAACATTTGGTGTAGAAACATTCTCATCTTGTGTAGCAAGACATTCTCAACAAAGCCAAGAGATGTATTTGTCAACTTTTTTCTAGAATAGGCACATTTAGTATCATTCATTAAATTCTTGAGTTTTCTAGCAACAAGCTCAAAAGGAGCCTCTATACCTTTTAACAAATTTATTTATATAAATTGGCTGTTGTTATATTGGGGGAAAGTTCTTTACGCTGGAAATTTTTAATCCCTCCCAAAAGCAATGCTTTCATGCAGTTACCATGAACTAATACTATAATTAAGGATGGTCTTTGGTTAAAAAAATAAATTAATAATAAATCTAGTAATTGTTCATTTTTCTACATTTCTAAAGATTTTGATGAAAATCAGAAAGCACCTATAATCAAAATATAATCAAAACCCCAGTACAATCAAGCTACCCCTATAGTATATCAATTTAATTAACTGACTATTCAGTAGCTAGAACACAAGGGAAAATAAAACACATTTTCTTTATTCCCAACTACAAGGTTGCAAGGAAAACCTGGCCCTCGATTTTATTTATTCTATACAAAATAAAGAAAGTATGATTCTCTAGGGTCTTCTGGGAACATTAGCATTCAGTGTTTCCCATATACTTATTTTCCATATGAATCTCACCCTGTGATATGGACTGAACTGTGTTCCCCTGAAATTCATACACTGACACACTAAACCCCAAGGTGATAGTATTTGGAGATGGGGGCCTCTGGGAGATAACTGGGGTTAGATGAGATCATGAGGGTGGGACCATGTAAGCATACAGCAAGATGGCAGCTATCTGTAAGCCAGGAAGAGAGCCCTCAGCAAAAACTAACCATGCTGGTATCATGATCATGGACTTCCAGCCTCCAGAACTGTGAGAAAATAAATCTGTTGTTTAAGCCACCGGTATACAGTATTTTGTTATGGTTGCCCTAGCAAACTAATATATCCCACAGTGAGGACACTAAATAGCAAAATCGTTTCAACAGCAATCTGTTTCTCTGGTGTCTAGAAGCACTTATTTCCTCTATCCTTTAAAAATTCAGTAGAATGTCAGAAAAAAATTTTTGCTAGCTATATCGCAAAATGGACATTATAATCTGAAGAATCTATTAACAACTAAATATTGTGAATGGCAATCGCGCTTTATGCTCACACTTACATATGCTTTCTCATTTAGTGTTCCCAACAGCCCTATTAGACAGGTATCATCTCCACTTTACAAATGAGAAAACTAAAACTTCTCAGAAAGTTGGAAAAAGAGTATGTTCCAGAACCAGGATTTGAACCCTATTCTGTTATGCTCCAAAATTTATGCTCCTCCAATCAAGCTACATTGTGTGTTGTTAGACACCGACAGCGGAAAAAAATCTGAGAACTAGTTTGTGAATAAAGATCGGTCATCTTTGAAATACAGCAATAGTGAGCATTTGAATTTGGATATATGAAGAACAGAATAACTCAAATGCTAAATTTAGTGTCATTCACTATAAACTTAAAGCTATCAAAACACTCACACATACAAGGCTACCCAAATAAAAATGCTTAACTTATGATTGTACTAACATTTTTAAATTTATAAAATAAGCAATTCACCAGGCAATAAAAGACATAGAAGTTACATGAAAATATAAATTTACTTAATATTCAAAGACAATTCTTGTCCCCTTAAGCCTCTACACAAATGGGCAGAATTTATATATCTGTATAGATTGTTAATCCGATCTAGTAAACCGGGAACACTTACCAATAACATTATGCTTTGAACTGAAGGGATCTACAATCGTTTGATCTCTATAACTTCGAAAACCCTGGATAATCACCTAATAAATAAAAGATATTTTTGAGAACACACAAAATTATTTACAAATTAACATTTTTCTTTTGCATTTCTTTCCTTTCTTGTCTCTCATTTAACGCAAGACAAAACTTTCGACTGCATATAAGAAAAATTCATTTTGGAAAGTGGTGATGAAAAATCTGTTAAAAACAGTCCTTTCATCAGTAACTTTTGCCAGTGAAGGGCTGGGTTTTTTTTTTTCTTAGGAGTTACAGTTAGTAACCTCCTAAGGAACTTCCAAAATCAAGAACACCGCAAAAGGTGAATGGAACACTCAACACTGCAGTACTACAGCAAGTGTATCGAGCAGGCAGACGGGTCCCAGCGTTCCCGACTCCAAGCCCAGCGAGTGCTTTCAGGCAGACACACCGGCCAGCCCAGAAAGAGTCAACGTTCCAAAGAAGGAGTGCTCAGAGTCCGACACATCCAATAGAAAAACTTTTCCAAAATTGTGTGAATGGGCTCATTTCTGGGGTGGACTCTAGCGCGGGAAGACCATTTTGACAGAAGTAAACAACTGCAGGAGGTGGCGCTACACATTCTGCAAGAAGCGGGGGGTCCCTTTGACGCCGTGGGTTAATCCGGGAACGGAGAGGCCCCGGGTTGCAGCTGACACCCCAGCCACTGCTCCGAAGGGGTGCCCCCGGGCCGGGGAGGCCGCCTTTCCACACATCCCACGCAAAAGGCCCGAGCCAGGCCATAGCTGCAGCACAGCACAACCCTTCCCGCCAGATGCCGCCACCGGCGCGGCCCCCGGCCAGCCCTGCTCCCCCTCGGGCTGCCCGGGAAGGCCCGGAGCCTCCAAGCGGCCCGCCCCGCCGGCCCCTCCACACCTCTCCAAGGTCCTGCCTCCTTCAGATGCAGGGAGGCCGGAGCTGCAGAGGAGCGCCCCAATTCTCAGCGGCCCCTGCAGCCCGGGCGCTAGCGAGCCTAGGGTCTTCCCCTCCCCCACAGGCCCCAGTCCAGCCCTGGTCCACCCCGCGCAGAGAGGTGAAAGGCCGCGGGTCGCGCTGCAACACCCCAGCCTCAAGGAGTGGTCCTCACCGGCCCATGAGGGGTGGGAGGGGCGCGAAAGCCTTACCTGTTTTATGTACATGGCTCCGCGCCCCTAGCCGGGTAGAAGACCTTCCCCCGGAGCAGCAACAGCGCGGCCACAGGGTCAGGTGAGGCGCCTACGAGACCCCTCCCCCAAAGCGCCGCTCGCTTAGCTCCAGCCAAACAAAATGGCGGCGCCCGTGGAGGCGGAGTCCGCGCCTCCGACGGAACCATCTTCGCAGCCCCAGCAGGGTGTAGGGGGAGTCAGGTTCAAGCCTGCTCTCTCTTCTGGGCAAAACAGGTCTTCTGCAGGGTTATGAGGTGGACTTCATTTCATTCTGGAACTGTGTAGCTAACATTTTCCGAAACTTAGTCGGAAGCTTCACTCGGAGAAGCCTTGACCGTAAGGTTGGCCCATACTACCTCCGAGCGCGTAGCCAATGGTCGCGTCCACAAGGGGGGAAAGGTTCGGCGCCAAAGCCAAGTGTGAGACTCCGAGGGCCAGTAGCTGAGCTGGCCGGCGGCCACGTGGTCCAGCGCAGTGTGAAAAAGCGGACTCCTGTTTAAAAAAGCCTGCTCTGGAGCCCGCGGAATGCTGGTGACGGCTGGAATTCTGTGTGTGGAATCCCTGCTATTCCGTTATTCTCTCTTGCTCTCCCTAGGAACTTTTACAGTCACAGAACGCCCCCCACTGGTTGCGAACCGCCCACTACCAGGACAGCCCTGAAGGGACTTGACGCTGGAAAATTTGTTTTGATAATGTGATAATTAATACCCCGGGAGCTATTACTGTTCTACCATGTGCTATAAATCTAGACAGATCTGTACAGTTGCACGGAAAGAGATTTAGATGAGGTTAAAAGCTTTAACCTACTTCTCTTTTTTTTAACAGCCTGAAAGATTTTAGGTACTAGTGGCAACCGTAAGAGTTTGTGGTCCGTATCAGTCTTGAGGAAAAAAAAAATGGTTTAGAAATTGGATCTCTGGGCCGCTCTAAAATTACATGCTGGGACAAAAACAAAATAACTACCTAAATCCGTCCTCACCGCCCATCCCTCCCCGGTCGGCAGTTCTGGCCTTAATTACGTCTAGATTGAGCTATTTGTAATAGCCCCTTCTCTCCAAAAAAAAAATTTAAAACTTAGAAAGGTTGGGGTGAGAGTGGGATGGCGCGCCTGTAGTCCCAGCTACTCGGGAGGCTGAGGCAGGAGGATCGCTTGAGCCCTGGAGTTTGAGGTCGCTGCGAGCTACGCTGACGCCACTGTACTCTAGCTTGGGTAACAGAGTGAGACTCTGTGTCAAAAAAATTAATTAATTTAAAAAACTAATTAAAATTTTAAAAACTCCTTAAACATTTTACGTCAGAATTAGCATCTACCCTATCAATTTGTGGGATTTTAGGCATATTATTAATATTTCAAGTTTTAAGCCTCCAAGTCTTAGTCTATAAAATGAGTATTATAAAACCGCTTCAAGTCGGGCGTGGTGGCTCACGCCAGTAATCCTAGCACCCTGGGAGGCCGAGGTGGGTGGATCGTTCAAGGTCAGGAGTTCGAGACCAGCCTGAGCAAGAGCGAGACCCCCGTCTCTACTAAAAAAATAGAAAGAAATGATCTGGACAACTAAAAAAATATATATAGAAAAAATTAGCCAGGCATGGTGGCGCATGCCTGTAGTCCCAGCTACTCGGGAGGCTGAGGCAGAAGGATTGCTTGAGCCCAGAAGTTTGAGGTTGCTGTGAGCTAGGCTGATGCCACGGCACTCAATCTAGCCAGGGCAGCACAGTGAGACTCTGTCTCAAATAAATAAATAAATAAAACTGCTTCATATTTACAATGAAAAACAGGATATATAAGGTAATCCTTTTTACCTATAATTTTATGTATATGTATGTATAAGGATGAAAGGATGGTTACCAAAACGTTTGTGATGGTTTTCACAGTGATGGAGTTTTTACTTTCTTTCTTAGGCTTTTCCATATTAAGTGAATCTTACCCAATTAGCTTATATGATTTATATAGGCAGAAAAAAATAAAGATCAGTGAAAACCAAAAATATCGAAAAGGTGATTTTGAGAATTTAATGCAATCACTTTAGTTATGTTTATGTATTTATTGTCTGTACTAGAATGTAAGTCTAAGAGAGAAGGGACTTAATTTTGTCCCTGCTGTTTCCATAGTAACTAGTTCACAGAAAGTGCTCAATAAATACTGATGAGTGAAAAAAGCACAGAAGCAAAGTACTTACCATAGTGTCTGGCCTATATTTGCCAGCTACGGGTATTTAAAGGCTCCCCACATCCCCACTCCACCTACCTCCCATGTTCCTTGGAAGCATCATTCTCCGTTCTCTTCCGGGAAGTATGCAGGGGCAGAACATAATGATCTCCTTTAGCAGGGATGAAGAGTTAGTTCATCAAACCTAGGAACAATCCAGGGGCAAAAGTCACTCCCAAATGAAATTGCCACCATAAAGCAGAATACCAACCACACAAGGCCTACTTGCTCGTAGCCAAACAAATGAGAACTGCTGCAGCCTTTTTACGTGAAAACATCCCATTAACAACACATAGCATCATCTCCTCCTCAGTGTTTTTACTTTTCTCCCCCAACCCTACCTCAGATTGATTCGACATGATCCTCAGACACATTGGAGTGGAAGGGGGGCAATTCTGTGACTTGAAATGTGTGTGACCTTAGTTTTCCTATACTTAAAATGGGCATATTCTCTGCCTTTCTAGGTAGCAACGATGCACACAGAGGTCTGCCCCAACAAGGAGTTAATGCTGAGAGCCCAACTTTGGGAGTCCCGGGTCACATTCCAGGTCTATTGCTTGTTGACATGTATGACCTGATGAAAATGAACCTCTTGGAGCCTCGGTTTTCTCACCTGTCAAATGGGGATTATAATGATACCTGTGGAAATTTCTGTGCAGATAAATTGAGATGATTTATATAAAATAACTGGCACAAGAGATAAATATTAGCTATTTTTGTTATTAATTTATAGCCAAACTTGCATCCAGCAAGCTCATGGGAAAAGACATCAAAGAGATAAATTGAAAGGTCAAAATGACAGGAGAAACTGACCAAGGACTCTGGACCCTCCCCCATTATTCATTCATTCATTCAACAGATATTTACTGAGCAGCTCTGGCATGAATGTGTCTTAATAGTGTCGAGGAAGAAACACCTTTTCCTCTGCCCTCTTATGTTCATGGATTGGAGGGGGGCGTGTGAATTAAACTCAAACTGACACCTTAGCAAGAGAAAGCAGATTTTAATCACATACATACATGTGGGAGTTCACAAAGAATGTGAATTCAAAGGAGCAGTTAGATTTTGGAGCATTTCAGTTTACAAAAAAAAAAGAGCAATTAGACTTTGGGGCTTATATGCTATTTTACTAGGAAGACAGAGGGAGAAGGGCACTTAAGGGAAGGTAAATGACTTTTAGCTTAATCTAATTTGTTATGTAAGTGAAGCTGTGCCTCCTTTGGCTGCCTACCTGTCTCACTCCTAGGAGCAACAGGGTCTATTAGTCATGGCCACAGACCCTATGTGTCACAGACTTAAACACGTCGTAACAAATTTAAAGATCTTAATTGGGTTTTATTTGTGATTCTAGAATCGGGCAACACCTCACTCTATGGAATGAATGTTCTGATGCACTGAGCAAAGGAGTTTGGCTTTATAGACAGAAAAGGGCTGAGGAAAGCAAAAGCAGAGAACAAAATGTGAATTGATCATTTCGAGTTGCTTTCCTTGTAAAGGTTAAAGCAGAGGGGACTTTCTCATCATACCAGCTAAAACTGGCCTCTCTGGGGATCTGGCTATTCTCTCTCTCTCTCTCTCTCTCTCTCTCTCTCTCTCTCTCTCTCTGTCTTGGAAGGTCAGATAAACAACTTACTTTTGGCTTGGCTATGTGGAACTTCAGTATGAATGGAACCATTTTGGTTTGGTCTTTTGGGCCTAGTGCAGGAGCTTGGTCCAAACCAACAGTCTCCTATACATTTTATTTAACAAACCTAAGAACTAAAACTATGAAACTCCTAGGTAAAAACGTAGGAGTAAATCTTTGTGACTTTGTGTTAGGCAATGGTTTGTTAAGCACACAATACCAAAACCACAAGTGACAAAAAAAGAGATAAATTGTGCTTTATCAAAACTGTTGTGCATCAAAAGAAGTAAAAAGACAAGGCACAGACTGGGAGAAAATATTTGTAAACTACATATCTGACACCTGTAATCCCAGCTCCTCTGGAGGCTGAGGTGGGAGGATTATTTGAGGCCAGGAGATGGAGACCAGCCTAGACATCACAGCTAGACCCCATCTCTTAAAGTAAAATTAGCAAGGTGCAATGGCATGTGCCTGTAGTCCTAGCTACTCAGGAGGCTGAGGCGGGAAGATCACTTGAGCCCAGGAGTTCAGGGCTGCAGTGAGCTGTGATCACACCACTGTACGCCAGCCTGGGTGAAAGAGTGAGATCCCATCTTCCCCCCTGCCTGCCAAAAGCCCAAACTTCCTTGCTGAAAGCATAACATTATGAGAAGACAAGACTAAAAGACAAGAAAGACAAAATCTTTCAGTGCTCCCCTCACAGATACCTAAGAGACTTTGCAAGACTACTTTAGGGACCTTAGAAAAAAACTTGGGAAGAAGCCTTTCCAGGTACCTGTAACAAGTCCCCAGAACTAAAGACCAAACCCTTATACCTCATAGGAAATATAGACCCTCATCCCTCCACTGGATCATGCTGGGAAAATTGTCATTATTGGAAAAACCCAGTCATTTAAAAAACAAGTGCCCAAGAAACTCTCAATAACCTTCATTTTGCTTCTCTAGTTAAAATTACCTTTATGTTACCATAACCTTCACATTTTTATTTTAGAAAACTTAATTCTCATATAAGCATGTGTCAAAGTTTTATTTATTAATGAGGGAATCACTACGATGACAAAGCTGGTTTAAAAGAGAACATAAGCAACTGAAATTTATATAGTCATTGGGAAAAAAAGAATGCTGAAATATTATTCCTAGTTAGACACAAAGCTAGTAAATATTTTACAGGGTGATAAACTATAACCTTTAAGGTGATCTTTTTTTTACCTGTCAAAAGAAATTCATCATACCTTATCTGTTTTCTTTAGGTTTCTAAAGCATTGTAAACCATCTGGGCCCTAATCAATTGTAAATATCAAGTCATTAATTATGTTGAAAGGTCATACAAATTTTTATTTTTATTTTTTTGCTATAGTTCCAAGTTTTGCACTATTTTTCTGAAGAAGGATGTTGAAAATAAAAGAAAATTTAGAGATACACATTCTCGGTTACCTTAAACGTTCCCTAAAGGCTGAAGACCAAACCCTCATGCCTTAGCAGAGGTACAGGCACTGTCTCTCCACAGAATCACGGTGGGAAAATTGCGACTCTCATAAAAAACTGGTCATTGGAAAAATAATTGCTCCTGTACTTGGACCAACTCCACATAGCCTTTATATTATCCATATAAACGGAATCATACATATCGCAGCCTTTTGTGTCTGGCTTCTCTCACTAAGCATAATGTTTTCAAAATTATTCATGTTGTAGCGTGTACGAGTATTCTTTTTTTATTTTTTTCTTGAGAAAGGGTCTCACTCTGTTGCCCAGGCTAGAGTGCAGTGGCCTCATCATAGCTCACTGCAACCTCAAACTCCTGGGCTCAAGAGATTCTTCTGCCTCATCCTCCTGAATAGCTGGTACTACAGGCGTGCACTACCACGCCTGACTAATTTAACAGGTTTTTTTTAGAGACAGGGTCTTGCTATGTTGACCAGGCTGGTCTCAAACTCCTGGCCTTAAGCAGACCTCCTGCCTTGGCTTCCCGAAGTGCTAGGATTACATGTGTGAGCCACCATGCCAAGTGAATATTTCACTTTGTGGATAGGCCACATTTTGTTTATCTAATCATCGCTTGGTAGACATTTGGGTTGTGTCCACTTTTTGACTGCTATAAATAAAGTGCTGTGAACATTTGTGTACAAGTTTTTGTGAGAACATACATTTTCAATTCTCTTGAGTGTGAACTGATGATAAAATCTGAAGCCCCTCGCTAACTGAATGGACCCCTTTTGGCCAAGGGGACCCCAGAAAAAACCTTGAAACTGAGTTCCAGCCATGACAGGATGGGAGGTGTACAGCATACATGCGTGTTTCCTTTTCAGAAACACATAAATATTGATGACTCCTCCTATAGCCTGTTAAATATGTATATTTAGCCACCCCGCTCAGTAGAAAATCCTACTCCCTTTTACCTCTCCCTTGAAATACGTGTTCCTGGCTTGTGGCTGGAGCAGTGTTTCCCAGCTTGTCAGAATGGCGCTGTGAGCTGAGAACACTTCACGAGAAATAAAGCTTTCTTTTTTCTAAAGTGTAAATTTTACTGGGGCTTTTTCATTTTTTTTGTTTTGTTTTGTTTTGTTTTTGTATTCGTTTTTTAGTTGCATATGTACCTAGGTGTGGAATTGCTGGGTCATACTGTAACTCTCTGTATTTAACTTTTTGAGAAATTGTCAGACTGTTATGCAAACAGGCTACACCATTTTATATTCACACTAGCAATGCATGAGGGTTCCCATTTCCACATCCTTGCCAGAAGTTGTCATTGTCTGCCTTTTTATTTTAGCTGTCTTAGTGGGTGCGAAGCGGTATCTCATTGTGGTTTTGATTTCATTTCCCTAATGACTAATGATATTGTGCATCTTTTCATGTGTTTAATGTCCATTTCTATATTTTCCATTTTTGGGGGGGAGGGGGCCTGGTCAAGTGAAGCAGCGGGAGTGGAGAAGGAACAAAGGAACCTGTAAGTGGTTGTGATCAATTAGTTGTAAACACCACTGCACTCGGACCAGCCAGCCATTTGTATATTTTCTTTGGACAAATTACTCAAATGCTTTGCCCATTTTTTATTTAGGTAATTTATCATTTTTCCGTCAGGTTGTAAAAATTCTTTATATACTGGTACTAGCCCCCTGTTGGATATGTGATTCGCAAATATTTTCTCCCATTTCTGTGGATTGTCTTTTTGCTTTGTTGATTATGTCTTTTGAAGCACACACATTTTTAATATTGCCTAATTTATGTATTGTTTTCTTTGGTTGTTTGTAGTTTTGGTGTCATATCTAAGAAACCATTGCCTGACATTTTGTCCAGTTTTTGATTGCTATCTGTGAAAGGCTTCACCTGACCTCTTCCCACTGCCTGGAAAATGCTCCTGCCAGACAGCCCCAAGACGCACTTCACTCAGGCCTTTGCTCAATTGTCACCTGATCAGGAATTGAAAGTAACACTACCTGTGGGTCACTCACCAAATATTATATTGCTTTATTTTTCTTTAGAGCACTCGGTATCTTACACAGGGAGTCACTTTGATTTATTTTCACTTATTGTCTTACCACCCCTCCCCCTCACTGGAATGTCAGCTCCTGCAGAGAAGGAATTTGTGTTCCTTTGTTAACGGCTGCTTACTCAATGCCCAGCACAAACTCATGATCAATAATTTGTTAAATTAACAATTCCCCACATCCTTACCAACTCAACAATGTTATCAAACTTTTTGATCTTTGCCAATCTGAAATGTGAGAAGTCTTAATTTGCATTTTTATTCCTCTGAGCAAGGTTTAGCACCTTTTCATTTTGTTTTCTTTTTTACTCACCATACTAATGAGAATTTTTCATATATTTAAAAATCATTTTTACTTCTATCTCTATAAACAGCATTGTTTTCAATAGATACGATTGTAATAAATGAAATATATACATCCCTTCAAAAGGGTAATAGATGTCACAGCAGCATTTGGTTATTCTATGCTTTGGACTTGTTTGACTATGAAACAAACTGCTAGTGTTTCTAGAAAGTAAAGAACTCATCTTTATGAGGTCCCGGTCTTTTAAAAATGTGGTTTGGACAGTAGACATGTTTATTTGTGTGTGATATTTTTGGCATTTTTGATGATTTTACTACTTCTAAGCAAGAAATGAAGGCAATATGATTTTCAAGGGTAGAGAAGATTGAAGGGCAAAATAAAAGTTAGAAGCTTGGAAGACCAGAGTTTCCATAGACTGTTATAACATGCCCCACAATTTAGCAACGATTATCAGTGAAGCTGGTGATCGTCTTGATATCTGTGAAATGTTATGGCCAAATGCCTTACAGATTTGATAAGACTGTTTATATTTTATTTCTATCGAAAGAAGATCTGGGCATGGGGAATGCATAGACTCATAGGTCATTGTTTTCATTGAAAGATAATTTAACTATAAATTTATAGGACAAATTGTTGGAACTGGCAATTGATGGAGAATTGAAGATGAATTTTGAAAGTACAGAATAGTTTGCTTCATTTGGGATAGAAGTGAAAGATAAAAATCTTGAGCTTCCTAAAATTGCCCTAAAATCTCTTCTTTCATTCCCATCAACAAATCTCTGTGAGACTGGTTTCTCCACTAAACTCTTACATAAACAAAACATAGGAATAGTTTCAACACACATTGTACCTTTCGAGTAGCGTTTTTAGCAATAACGTGCATTTGCAATTAAAAACCTTTAATATTGATATACACAGTTTTCATTCCAAGTGGGGAAACACTATTTTATTTATAATTTCTCATGTAATTATGATAGCAGAACAACAAAAAGATTATGAGTGTAATAGTAATTCCCTATATTAATCACATTATATACACATTCAGTTAATATCTACACACTTTGTAATTATTTTATTTTCCCTGTTATGTTTGTTCTGATTATATTTATTGAAATGTAATTTTGATTATATTTATTGAAATGTAATTTTGTCTGTTGGATCCGATAGTAAAATTTTGTTTGTATTTTATGTCTTTATTTTTTAATATAATGTATCTAGCAATTTGTTTTTATTATACAAATAAATTATCTATCTGTAAAGCGGGGATAAACTGCCAACTTTGGGTCAATCACAGTTTTGGAATTTACAAAGTCCAATGAGTTATCAAAAAAAAGGGTGACTTTCAACGTCAGCAAGAAAAGCGAATGGATTGTTTTGAGTGTCTCTTCTTATCTTTCCCACTAGAGGGCAGTCAAGAAGTACTTATAATTGTGTGACGCATCATAAAGCCAAAACTGCTTTTAAACCAAGAGAGTGAAGCATGCAGGAAAAAATGAAACAGAGCAAGATCAATTACCCGGTGAACATTTATTTGAGCACCAATCCTGCCCTGTACCGCACTAAGACTCAATAAAGAAGTCAAAACCCAGAGTCCACGTATTTGCAGCTAAAATCCAAGATAGTAGATACAAATGGGATGGACACAAGGTTAAAGAGGTAGCTTTGCACAATGAGGAGAGTCCTAGAGATTGCACAATAATGTGAATGTACTTCATACTATCGGACTGTACATTTTAAAAGGGTTCAGATAGTAAATTTTACGTTATGAGTATTTTATTACAATTTTAAAGAGAGAGAGAGAGAGAGAGAGAGATTCTTGAGGCCAGAAGCCTCAAATGGGCAGGAACTGTCTACACCAACAGCTCCAGCTCACAGGACGTGGAGAGGAGAGTGGAGGGGCACGGGCCAGTGCCTTGCTCTGGGGCACACGCACACTCACACATGCACTTCTAATCTGGGTTGCACTGCAAATCTTAGCCCATTGCTTTACCCATTTTTCAGCCCTCGAAAAATTTAGGGAGCACTTTACCGTAATTAGGTTCATTCATTCATTCATTCATTCAACATTTGCTGAGCACGTCCTCTGTTCCAGGCCCCTTGTAAGGCACTGGGGTGCAGTTATGAACAAGAGACAGCTTCTGCCCTCAAGGTGTTTAGAGAACACAGCCCTTTCTGATTGAGTCCCTAAAGGTCTTGGGAACTGATTTTATTTGAAGTCAGCATCTCCTTTTTCAACCATTGACAAGCAGGCCATTCGGAGCTGCTGTTTCTAAAGTGCTCTCTTGAAACAGTAGGAAGACAGGGAAACAGGAGGGAGAATAACTAGAGAACCGCAGAGGAATCTAGGGTGTCGTGACAACAAGATCAGAGGACCTGGCCAAGCCCTTGAGGGCCAGGGCTGAACTCTGAGCCTTGGCCGACTGTCCATTCAATGTCACCTTTTGACTCTGACAGAACCTCACTGAAGTGAGTCTTTGAAATCCAAAGGAAGAGGGGCCCGCGCGTTGAGGAGCTCATCCCACGTCTACTCCAGCCTTGTTCTGATTCTGCAGAAACACCGGATGTCCTCACTCCAAAGGCGGTCAGAGACTGCTGCAGGCCGTGCAGGGTAATGGGTAAGAGTTTGGCTTAAGAATGTAACAAGCCTCAGTTAACACTCAGGCTGCACCTCAGAGTAGCTGCGTAACCTTGGACAATATATGTATGTCTGAGCCTCAGTTTCCCCATTTGTAAAGTGGAAATGATAATAGTAGCACCTCAGAGGGTATTATGAGGATGAAATTACATAATGAATATGAAGTTCCTAGCATGGTGCCTGGCATGCAATAAGCACACAATTAATGTTGTTTTTAAAAAATGAGCTGAGCTAGGGCTCAGAGATCATCTCACCCAACTCCTTCATTCTACAAATGAGAGAACTGAGGCCCAGGAGCCTAATAACAGCGGAAGCACGATGAACTGTGGAGTTAGACAGACAGTTTTAAATCCTGGCTCTACTAGTAGACTTTGGGAAGCTTACTTAAGCTTTCTAAACCTCAGTTTTCTCATCTGTGAAAGGGAATGATGAGGTTGTTCTTAGGACTAAATGAAATATATTATGTTAAGCATCTGGCACTATAGCCTTGTATATAATATTAAATAGTTGTTCAGTAACATGTTCCTTTGCTTACTTTTTTTTTTTTTTTTTGAGGCAGAGTCTCGCTCTTTTGCCCGGGCTAAAGTACCGTGGCGTCAGCCTAGCTCACAGCAACCTCAAACTCCTGGGCTCAAGTGATCCTACTGCCTCAACCTCCCGAGTAGCTGGGACTACAGGCATGCGCCACCATGCCCGGCTAATTTTTTTTATATATTTTTAGTTGGCCGATTAATTTCTTTCTAATTTTAGTAGAGGCGGGGTCTCACTGTTGCTCAGGCTGGTCTCGAACTCCTGAGCTCCTACGATCCGCCCGCCTCGGCCTCCCAGAGTGCTAGGATTACAGGCGTGAGCCACCGCGCCCGGCCTGCTTACTTCTTTCTCTTTGGTCATCCAGAGTCATACTTGCTCCTAACTTTGTTTTTGAGACAGAGTCTCACTCCTTTGCCCTGAGTAGAGTGCCATGACATCAGCCTAGCCCACAGCAACCTCAAACTCCTGGGCTCAAGCAATCCTCCTGCTTCAGTCTCTGGAGTAGCTGGGACTAGAGGTGCACACCGCGACTCCCGGCTAATTTTTCTATTTTTAGTAGAGATGGGGTCTTGCTTTTGCTCAGGCTAACCTCGAACTCCTGAGCTCAAGCAATCCTCTGGCCTCAGCCTCCCAGAGTGCTAGGATTACAAGCAGGAGCCACCACACTCAGCTGTTGCTCTTAACTTTAAAAATGCAGGTCTTAGGGAGTTTATACTCCCTTTCATGGTGCAAATTTAGAAGTCAAGCAGATTGTAACTCAAATCCAGTTCCTGACCTTGGGCAAGTTACTTAGCTGCAGTTTACGTCTGTAAAATGAAGATAATAATAGTATCTACCTTCTGGTGCTAGCATGAAGATCATGATTTCTTTTGAAGTATACCATAAATGTTTATTATTATGTCCTGCGGCCATGGCTGTGATCAACCAGAGATTCTCAATAAACGAAGTATAAATAGAAAATGAGTGACATTAGCTATCTGGGGGAAGAACTTGGCCTCAACAAGACTTGTGAGCAAGGCTGATGCGATTTGGGAAAGGTGGCCAGTAGTAGATAAGCAGTAATCTAATTACTGATCACAGGTCCTCTGAAAGACAAGACTTGGTGGCTGGGAATGGAAAATTGGCAGGAGACAATTTTCTCCAGAACTTATGTCTCCAGAACTAGACTGGGCAGCAGAGGCCTTGTGAGGCCCAGAGAACAAATCTACATATTTGGATAGAAATATCCCTAGAGTGGAGAAGAGAAAGTGAGTAAGCTACTGACGCTGGAGAGAAAATAAAAAATGAAAAAAACCCAAGGTTGGTCTGTGATCAAGATAATGGACACTGCCAGACTGGGTAGATAGGAACAGAAACTGGCACAAAATTTTGGAAGGCTGTTTGTCAGTATGGACCAACAATTCTCCTTCAGGAAATTTATCATAGGGGAGGAGTGAAAGATGCTAAGCTGCTAAGATGTTCTTTTCAGTATTGTTTATAATGGAGAAATTGCTCAACAATACGGGATTGGTTGAATAAACGATGGTGTGACCATATCATGAATCACTATGCCAGACATTTTTTAAAAAATGTTGCAAGGCCGGGTGTGGTGGCTCATACTTGTAATCCTAGCACTTTGGGAGGCTGAGGTGGGAGGATTGCTCGAGGCTAAGAGTTAGAGACCAGCCTGAGCAAGAGCAAGACCCCATCTCTACAAAAAATAGAAAATTTGGCTGGGTGTGGTGGCGAGCACCTGTAGTCCCAGCTACCTGGGAGGCTGAGGCAGGAGGATCGCTTGAGCCCAGGAGTCTGAGGTTGCAATGAGCTATGATGATGCCAGTGCACTCTAGTCTGGGCAACAAAGTGAGACCCTGTCTCAAAAAACAAACAAACTAGCTAACTAACTGAATAAATAAATAAAAATAATGCTGGTGCTTGCTTTGGCACCACATATACTAAAATTGGAATGATGCAGAGATTAGCATCACACCTGTACAAGGATGATATGCAAATTTGTGGTGTTCTATATATATATTTTTAAATGATGCTGCAGAAGAAGATTTAAAGACATGTGATGATGTTAAAACATACAAGTGACAAGAGCAGATTGTAAGATATCATGGGAGTAGGACCTTGTTCTATTTTAAAAAATATTAATACATAAAAAAAAAGGCCTGGAAGGACAAATATTAAAATGCTACCAACAGTTGCCTCTGGCTGATGGAATTGTGGGAGGTTTCAGTTTTTTCCTTTTGGCTTATCGAGCATTTTCCATATTCAATAATTAATGTGACATATTACCTTTGCAAATGAAAATTATCTGTAAAAATAATTAAGAGGAAGTGAGCATTTGGAGATATCTAGTTTGTGCCTGGATCTTTCCATACGTTATCTCATTTACTCTTTTAAAAAGCTGTGTAAGTTAGGTGTTTTTGTGCCCACTTACTTATGGGGAAAGTGACACAGAGACTTTTAAGTATCTTGCCCAAGGTCACATAGTTAATAAGTGCTGGAGCCACGATTTCAAGCCAAGTTTATCTAATCACTCTTTTTTTGCTATACCACTTGCCTTCCTCTAAAGAATTCCAAGGTCCCTTTGTGGTCTATGTTCCGAGCAACCTCCTGCTTATATAGCAGCCTCGACTTGCCTCGTCCGTTAGGAGAGAGAACAGTGCTGCCGTAGCTGTATCTTGATGCTGCTAGACTCAAGGAACTGCCTTATAAACTAACACATTCATTTCCTGTTTCATTATTCCCACTCTTGCTGATTAATTAGAATAAACTGGTCCCTCAGGACCTGCTTAGGGTGGTGGGAGCTGGCGCTTTAACGTAGGCTCAGACCCAGGGCTGTGCTGGTGGGCTCCAGCCAGCCTGGCTGCTTCAATGCCCAGCCTCCTTCACTCTGGATCCCAGTGGGTTACTTGAAATCAGCCGTGTCTTCTGTAAATACCAGCAGCTGGTGATGCCCCAGCGTATGTTAACCCAGGGCACTAGGATACATGTTCAGTTTCCATTGTTCAAGTTGACCAAGGAGAGGGACTGGTTGCTGTACCCACACCATGTTGCATGGCACTTGTCCTGAAGAAAAACTAATTCGTAGCCACAGGAAATCAGCCAGGTAACTCTCCCGGCCCCTGCCTGTGGGGAAACCTGTAGGAAATTGCTTCTGTCATGCTCACATGTCCCCTTTGTTTGTCAGAATATATATGTGTGTGTATGTACAAATAATATATTATATACATATATGTAATCCACATATGCATATATAATACACGTATATTTTATAGGTATTTATATACACATATATATATATTGTCTGCACTTTGGTTTGCATTGCTGGCTCCAGCATTTAATGGCCGAGTGATTTAGGGAAGTGGCTTAAACTCCCCAGGCTTCAGTTTCCTACTCTATAAAACAGGAAGGGGTACAATGCCTAGCTTGCTGTGTGGTTGTAAGGATCAAATTAAAGTGGGATACTACTCACATTTATTATTAATCAAAGCAGGCTGCCAGCAGCTGCCCTTTCTTTCCCCTTAGGTCAAAAGTTTCCCAGGTGGTCAGAGAACTGAACAAGCTGTTAGTATTTCTGAAGACCAGCACTGTGTCCTGTTATCTGAACCCACCAAAGGGAAGGGGATGGAAGCAAAGCAAACAACCTATTGAGATCCTGCTTGGGGTCACATACTCTGCTCTTTTTGATATTCATTCATTCATCCATCAACCACACAGCTTGTCGAATGTCTGCTGGGAGCTAGGCTTTGTACTGGACGCCAGAGAGAATAAATAGGTAAACAAGGATGTCACGTGAGGAGCTTGTTACTTAATTCTCAACAATCCTTAAGCATAGGATTTTTTTTTAAGTTTCAAAATCATCATACAGTAACATTGACTTTTCTCCTTCTGGTGTACAGTTCTATGCATTTTAACACATGTATAGATTCATGTAACTAGCACTCCAATCATGATACAGAACAAAGTGTGGGAATTTTAATTTCCAATTGACTGTTGAGGAAATTGAGGTCCAGAGAGTTTGAGTGATGCCCCAAGGCCGAGCAGCCCCACGTTAACACAGATAACAGAAGGGAGTCAGTGGGAGGGACCAAGGGAAAGGCTCTGTGGCCCAGCACTGGTCCTTGAAGTGGAACTCCCCTCTTCCTACGGATTGCAAACTTCTTGGTGTCAGTGAAATCCACTCTGTAGGCTTTGAGAAACCCTTTGGGGATTTAGAATTTAGCTGGATCCAATAGCCTACTCTCTCTGCTTACTGGCCCAGTCTCAAAGTGTATGGCTTGTCTGAAATAGCTAATTTTAACGAAGCATTTTGATTCACTCTCTTTAAAAAAAAAAAAAAAAAGTGAATACATGTAATCTTTTGCCAATAGCTTTTGGTCATTTTTGTAATAATCAATTGATGTATCCAAAATGAAACAGGATTGTTATTTCTGACTCCACTCTTGGGGAAGGTGTTCTTCCTGCCCTTATCACAAGCCTACTTTTAACCTAGTAAGTTTGACAGGTTCTATATGGAAAATAAACATTTCAGTGTTATGGAAATTATAAACTGAAAGTCAATAAATTTGAGGAAAAGGTCAAGAGCCTCTTCTAAGTAGCATCACATACTGGCAATATCCAGCACTCTATTAATATCACACCACTCAAGTCGCTTACTGTGGTTGCTGAAAGCACTTTGGAAACTTTTTAACCCAGTGTTTTTATTTTAGTAATAACTAATACATACATGTGACAAAGAAGCCATTAAGTGACGAATAGTTGCCCTCCCACCCCCAGACCCTGGTTGCCTGGTCAGAGGTGAACACTGTGACCGGTTTCCTATATATCCTTGTGCAAGGTCATTGAACAATTAGAAGACGTATTATTTATTGTTTATAGAATGTGTAGTTATATACTGCCTTAAAGAAATATGCCATTCCGTTTCTCCTCTTTTTACCCAATTAATTCAAGTGAGGACCAGCACCCAGGGATACAAGGACAAATAGGCAGTCGTGACTTTCAAGGAGCTCATAGTTGAGCACAGGGGAGCATGCATGAAAACAGGACTGTACACAGAGTGCTCTAATTGGTGGTCAAAATGTCCCTTGGTGCCACCCAACTGGTCCTGACCCATCCATCCCTGGTATCATCTTGTGGCCGTGTGGCTGGTTTCCCAAATGTAGCTGCAGGGCTGGTCCAAGACCTCCAAGGCAGGGCTAAGCTTGCCTTCCTGGAGGAAAGGGAAATTCTTCTCCTCAGAGTCCCCAACAGGACCCCAGAGGCCCATCCCATAGCTGGTGACCCTCAGCTTGGAGCAGACCTTTGCAAGTTCCTTCCAAAGTACTTGGAATGCCCACCCTGGCATCGCTGGACTGGAAGGGACTTTAGAGGATGAGCCACCCCTCTCCAGACTCCCACACATCCTGACCCCATCATAGGTACTTCTAGCCTTGGTGGGGACACACCAGTGACCAGGTACTCCCTCCCTGGGACAGCTCCCTTAGTGGTCACACAACACAAATGGTTGGAAAGATCTTCCCTATATTAACCGACATATGTGGGCCTGTGACATCTGTCCACTGCAGGATTATCCAACAGGTAGATCAACGGGCTTGTGGCATCAGCAAGGTGGAGGGCCCTGGAAACAGGAAAAAAAGACATTGATAATTGATAATAACCCCTCCCCACCCCCACCCCCCAAAAGTGGTCATCACGGGAAAAATCAGAACATTACTGAACTTCCTTAGACTTCTTTATACTGGGCATCTTACATGATTTTAGGATTTAGATGGTTTTATTTTGTATTACCTATGGGAGTGGGGGTAGGGCAAGAAATTCCTGTACCATAATCTTTAGAAGTTTAGGATGTCTAAAGATCTTAATCCAGACTGATGGACCAGATTTTGCTCTCCGCATTTACCCAGAGGAAGTCTCCTCTTCCAGACAGCCCCTAAATACCTGATGACTCCCTCGGCTCTCAGACTCCACATTCATTGCAGTTCTGGGCCTCCGGGAAGCCCTTTCTGAGCAAATGGGAGTGAATTGGGGTTTCCCCCAAAGACACGCAACCCCCTGGCATTTGTCTTTCCACTTGGTGTTCTGACCTGCGTGCTTGGGACAACAACATCCAGTGAGTAGGCGCCTCTGAGAAGCCCACAGGATCAGTGACTCCCTCCTTTACTTCATGGTGAGGCTCGAACACCCACCCACCTGTCCCCGTCAGCCTTGCATCACCAGTCTAGGGGGATGGAGATCACCCTTCTGCCTCCTTCCACAGCCCCAGGCCACCCAGGGGCTCCCACCAGGCTCTCTGTGGCAGGGCTGTGGAATGGTGCCAGAGTCGAGAGCTGGTGCCTGTCAGCCTCGTAGGACGAGGGTATAGGAAGGGGTGACTAAGCGTCCCTAGCAGTCCAAGGGTCATAAACATTGTGGCACTTATTACTAAACTGGGCATGGCAGAGTGAGGGCCCTGGAGAACAGGGGACCCTGAATGGAACAGGAAGTGGTCACTGTGATTCAACCACACAGCCTTTCCTGAGTGTCATCTGTGAAGTGACACAGCCTTTGGGGAAAGTCACTGTGCTGAGGTGGGGGCGTGGGTGGGTGGGGGGATGCTAAGTTATGGGCTGAGGCTGCCACAGAAACTGGGCAGTGGCACCAGGAAGGAGAGTGGCCTCCTGCAGCACTGGTGTCTCCAGGGAACCAGGGCCAGCCCCAGCCTCAGGCACGAAGAAAATGCTTCCCCATAGAAAGGGACACCCCCGGGAGGCAGCAGCTCTCTGCCTTCCTGCAGTCCGAGACCCTACGTCCTAGATCTGCCATTGGGACAGGTTCCTTTACTTCTTGGAGCCTCTGTTTCCTTATGCATATGATGAGAATACCCCTGGAGCCCACTAACAGGGCTGCTGTGAAAATTAAATGAGACGTAATATGCACATCACTTAGAAGAGAGACCCGTGTAAGGTAGGGGCAATGAACAATGGCTGTTATTATTCCATGTTTATTATAATCAGAGACTCTCAGAGGTGGGAACCTTAGCCTAAATCATCCATTTTAGAAAACGAAATCTGAGGTGGCAAGTGGGACATGATGTCCCCAAGGTCTCACACAGCTCGCCAGAGGCACAGCTGTGCCTAGAACCAGGGTCTCCTTCTTCTTGCCCCTTTCTCTCCCTGTTCCCCTCCTCCTCCTCCTTCTTCAGCATCGACCATTCACTGGGTCCTTGTCACTTGTCCTTGGGCCAACCATTTTATGTGTGTGATATCAGTTCCTTCTCATAAAAGGTAGGCAAAATTGCTCCATCTTTCGGAAGCCATGTCATTCAGAATGCTTCCATTCACCTCGTCATCAATATCCTTTAAAGCTCTGTCCCCACTCCTTTCCCCTCCTCTAGGAAGGCCTCCTGGATTAAACCTCCCCCAGAACTACAATCTCTCCCCACTATCACACCTTCTCAGCTTCGACCCATAGGCTGATCTAGCAGGTACTTCCACAACCATCAAGAATCAACACAAACATATTGGGAAGAGGACAGTGTCCTTCAAACACGTGGAAGGGTCTTTCAAATCATAACTCTTTTTAAAAAGTTATAATAAGTACTTTTATAATAAACATAGACGAATAACAGCAATCTTTTTTTTTTTTTTTTTTTGAGTATTTGTTTTCTGCCAGGCTCTCCGATAAATAATTTACATGGAATATCTTTTCTTTTTCTTTCTTTCTTTTGTTTTCCTGAGGCAAGGTCTCACTCTGTCTCCTGGGCTAGAGTGTGGTAGCATCATCACAGCTCACTGAAACCTCAAACTCCTGGGCTCCAGTGATCCTCCTGCCTCAGCCTCCTGAGTAGCTGGGACTACAGGCACACACGACTACACTTGGCTAATTTGGTTTTATTTTTTGTAGAAACAAGGTCTCGCATGTAGCTTAGGCTGGTCTCAAACTCCTGGCCTCAAGTGATCCTCCAGTCTTGGCCTCCCAAAGCACTGGGATTACAGGCATGAGCCACTGCTCCCAGCCTGGAATATCTTTAAATAGGCATCTTACAATATTCTCAGCCAGTGAAGACCATTCCCCAGCAGCTTATGTCCCCCGAGGCAGTAGCTGCTTGGGGCAGCTTCTAGCCCTGGGGAAGGGCGCAGACACAGGCAAGGCTCCAGAGCACTAGGTTGGGGGACAAGGACTGGAGGAGAGCAAACGCTCCAGGGACATGGAAGGACAATCGGCCAAACATGTTCATTGTGGTTTTATACACATGTCTGAGGGAGGACCCGCCCCTCTGGTTTGCCTCTGATTCCCCATTTTCAGTGTCAGCCTGAGGGTAGTCAGCCATGCGGCAAGTCCAAAGCCCTTAGGGGACGTTCTCGGCCAGGTGGTCTCTGCACCTGGTCACTCTCCACTTCCTCCCTAGGCTCCTGCCCCCAGGAGCTCTGCTGCGCTCTTCCCCCTGAGCCGGTTGCATCACACAGCTGGGCTTGCACACTTCCTTCCCTGCTCCGAAGGCCTCCTCTCGCCCCCTGCCTACTGCCTGAGGACGACCACAGAGAATTATAAACATCCCTTGTGGTCCCCCTGCCCAGACTAAACTGGGCTTCTCAAAACAGGGACTGGGATTTAGTCTTCATAAAACTTTATTTACTACAACAGTCTGCAGGCCTGTGGGCCATTGTTTCCCAATACGATTTTTATTTTATTTTATTTTATTTATTTATTTATTTTTTTTGAGACAAAGTCTTGCTCTGTTGCCCAGGCTAGAGTGAGTGCCGTGGCGTCAGCCTAGCTCAGAGCAACCTCAAACTCCTGGGCTCAAGCGATCCTACTGCCTCAGCCTCCCGAGTAGCTGGGACTACAGGCATGTGCCACCATGCCCGGCTAATTTTTTCTATATATTTTCAGCTGTCCAATTAATTTCTTTCTATTTTTGGTAGAGACGGGGTCTCGCTCTTGCTCAGGCTGGTCTCGAACTCCTGAGCTCAGAAGGATCCGCCCGCCTCGGCCTCCCAGAGTGCTAGGATTACAGGCGTGAGCCACCGCGCCCGGCTCCCCAATACGATTTTTAAAAAAAATATTGCATCACAATATTACTTATTTTCACTACTGAGTTTTCTGCCACCTTCCACCTAAGGGGGCTTTGTACCGAAAGCAAGTACCTCACTCTCCTCACCTTACTATTTACATTCCCAGAGCCCAGAATACTACCTGGAGGTGAGTCAGCTCAGTTCTTGTAGTTGGATGAGTGAATGAATAAATGAATGAATGAAGTGGAAAGGACATCACACTGGGAATTGAGAGCTCTGAGGTCCAGGCTCTGCCACCAATCCATTCATTCTTTCTTTCTTTCTTTCTTTCTTTTCTTTCTTTCTTTCTTTCTTTCTTTCTTTCTTTCTTTCTTTCTTTCTTTCCTTCCTTCCTTCCTTCCTTCCTTCCTTCCTTCCTTCCTTCCTTCCTTCCTTCCTTTCTTTCTTTCTTTTCTTATTTCAGAATATTAAGGGGGTACAAATGTTTTAGGTTATGTGAATCATTTTTGTAATGTTTGAGTCCTGTCTATAGGTGTGCCTGTCACCCAAATAGTGTTCATAGTACCCATTAGGTTGGTTTCTTCCCCCTTCCTCTTGCCCCCTCCCCCCTGGTTTCTTTCCATTGAGTTTTACTTCCCTCTGTGCACTTGTGTGCTCATCACTTAGTTCCAGTTTAACAGTGAGTACATGCGGTGTTTGTTTTTCCATTCTTTAGATACTTCACTTAGGATGGTGGTCTCCAGTACCATCTAAATTCTTGCAAAAGGCCTTAATTAATCCTTCCTCATGGCTGAGTAGTACTCCATGGTGTATATATACCACATTTTATTAATCCATTCATGAACTGATGGGCCCTTGGGTTGATTACACATTTTTGCAATTGTAAATTGTGCTTTTATAAACATTTGAGTGCAGGTGTCTTTTTGGTAAAATGACTTCTTTTCCTTTCGGTAGATAACCAATAGTGGAATGGCTAGATCAAATAGTAGGTCTACTCTTAGTTCTTTAAGGAATCTCCATGCTGTTTTCCATAGAGGTTGTACTAATTTGCAGTCCCACCAACAGTGTATAATTGTTCCTTTCTCTCTGCATCCACACCAGCATCTATTGCTTTTGGACTTTTTAATAAAAGCCACTCTAACTGGGGTAAGGTGATATCTCACTGTGGTTTTAATTTGCATTTCCCTGATGATCAGTGACGTGGAGCATTTTTTCATATGTTTTTTGGCCATTTGTCTTCTTCTTTTGAGAAGTGCTTCTTTTGCCCACTTTTTAAATAGGGTTTTTTTTTTTTTTTCTTGCTGATTTGCTTGAGTTCTTTGTAAATTCTGGTTATTAGCCCTTTATCAGATGCGTAGCTTGTGAATATTTTCTCCCATTCTGTAGGTCGTCTATTTGCCCTTCGGATTGTTTCCTTAGCTGTGCAGTTTTTTTAGTTTAATCAAATCCCATTTATTAATTTTTGTTGTTGCCATGTTTCTGCCACTAATTCTGTGATGTGGCCATATCCCTTGCCTGCTACAGGCCTCCATTTTCTCATCTGTAAAATGGACAGGCCCTATTAGATGATCTGGCAGGGTTTTCTGCAAATGCTCAACAAACATTCATAGATAAAGTTATGGATCAAACACAGAAAGATAGACATGACCTTGTTCCTTGTCCTGGAGATACTCACAGTTAGGTGAATTTAGTAAATCTCTGAGCCTTGGGTTTTTGCCCTGTAAAATGGGGTGCTATTTGCCTCTGGCTGTTATGAGGCTTAGGAGAGAAGGCAAGCGTTCTGCACTGTATTACTCCAAGCTCTGTCAAAACTTGAGCCGAGAACTTGCTTGCATACTTTTTATAAACCAGTCGACAAAAATACTAATGCCACACCCTTATGCTGGGCTGTGGGGAACAGCTGAGTGCCATGATTTCAACACTACCTGAGCCCTTACTGTGTGTACTTGGGCAAGTTACTCAACCTCTCTGATCCTCCTTTTCCTGCTCTACTGAATGGGAATGACAGCTAACAGTCCCCCCTCCCCCCCCCCCCCAGCATTGTTTCCCAGGTGACCAGAGATTGTAGTGCAAGTTCCTGGAAAGCAGAAAACTGCCATACTGGGGAAGCCATAGGAGGGCTCCTGCCACCTTGAGGTTTTATGCACCCTGTTTCCCTCCCTCCATTATAGCCCCTCTCAGAGAAGGAACAGAGACTACTTCTTACTAATGTGGAAAGTGACCCCTGCTAGGGGAAGCTTAACTTTTATGTGGCATCAAAACTGTAAAATAAAGAAAGTGAGGAGGAATTTCAGGTGTTGGGGAGAACTTGGGGGTTAGAGACCCTTTCTGAGCCATTGAAATCACACCCAGTAAACAATGTCGTGAACAGCGCTTTCCAAAGCTCCAGCCGCTCTCCTCATTTGGTTATTTCTTATACTCCCTGGGGCTCCATGAACTGAGACCCTGCATTGCACCTGGCATCTTTCCAGCCCCCTGCCCCTTTCGGGTTCTAATGGTGCTTTGGAAGGGCAGGGGCGGCATGGGTGGGAGGGGAAAGGACGATTTCATGTCCATTTTTCCCCCAGATGTCCTTTCTGCCCTGAGCACTTCACTTCCATACCCATGGCCCTGGCAGAGCCTGGTTGCCCAGTGTGGGACTCCGGGCATGTCCAGGGTGGAGGCACGACCGCGAGAGTGTCCCGGCCCAGGAGCCTGAGGCGGAAAGGTGCACACTCCGCCCTGCCGGCGCATCCTGCCGGCTGGGTGCCCCTTGCACAATCACTGCCCGGAGAATGCAACCGGGTTAGTTCCCACGGGGCTCCCTGCTCAGGGTGGGACCCCCTCCTTGGTGGGGCGATCGGAATCACACTCTGCAAATATTAATTATTGTTGTTTCCAAAGCTCCACCAGCGGCGGGGTGCCAGGCCCAGCCCAGGAAGTTGAAATAATCAACATCACTGGCATTTTAGTCACCCCCAGTGGGGAGCCGGGTCACCTGATACCCCAGTGGTGGGGAAGCCGCCTTAGGCTTGAGCCACTTCCTGGAACCCAGCCTGGGAATTGCAAGTGCAGGGAGGCCCGAGGGGCTGGGGTGGGGGCGGGGGTGGAGGTGGGGCTGGGGATAAGGCAATAGAAGAGGAGAATGTGGACTGTTGAGGAAGAAAGAAAGAAGAAAACCTATTTAAGTGCCTTTATCCAGCTCTCTTTAATCCTGAAAGATAGAAATGACTTCATTTTGCAGAAGAGGTTGAGAAATGCAGGAAATTGCCCCAAGTCCCAGGCTGGCAAGAGGCAGAGATGGGGCACTTTCCACTACACTAATGGCAGGGAATTTCACAATCAGGATAAACCACCCCGGTCTAATCAGTGGTTGAGCAAATTGGGAACGTGAGAAAGCAGTGGGCAGACGAGTGGTGTCAAGGTGACAGTGGGACTGTGGGAGTCTCATGCTCTTGGTGGCAGTGAAAATGCCCCTCAAAGCACAAGGAGGTGATCCACATCCAGCTGGGTCCTGCCCCCGACCTGCAACAGAATTGTGAGAATTTTAGGAAATGGCTTCCCCCTTTGGAACAAAGTGCGTAATTGATGCCAATTAAGCATTAATCAGTATTCCAAAGAAGTATTCCAGAATCAGAAAAGTTTTTTGAAAAAATGCTCATAATTTATAAATGCATACCAGCACCACCCCTCACAAAAAAAAAACCAGTGGAAAACAACACTATCCACAACACAGGATATTTTGCAGCTGTTAAGAATGATAATTACAAAGAGCCTTTAATAACATGAGGAAATGCACATGCTGTAAGGTGGGGTGCACCACTGTACACACAGAGAATGATCACAGCTGTTTGAAAGTGAGAAAAGGAAGAAGGAATGAAAGAACCAACACCAGTACATAGAAAACAGACTGGCAGGAAAAAATGTTGAGGTTTTCTGGGGGTAGTAGGTGATTTCTTTTCTTCTTTCAATTTTTCTGTATTTTTCAATTTTTCTGTCTATGACATGTTATTACTTTTATAGCGAAAACTATATTTTATTTTAAAACAGAGGAAGTGGATTATAATGGTAATAATAATAATAACAGTGGTAGCAGTAGATTAACATTTACTGAGCATTTACTGGGTGTCTGACACTGTGCTGAGCACTTTGTTTTTGTTTTTTTAAACTCTCATAGCAATCCTGTGAAGTGGATATTATTGTTGTCTCTATTTTCACCCAAGGCTCTGGGAGTTCAGGCTATGTCTTGGACATTGAGTTTTTGTCTGTGCAAGACCCAAAGCCCCCGTCTAGCAGGCAGGACTTCCCCTGGGTGTTGACTGGGATGCGGGGAACAGCCTCCCTCCTACCACCAGGTCCAAGGGCACATCCTCCCCGCTCCTGGCAGTGCGTGTGGTGACATGACCAAGGCGCAGCCAGTCGGATGTGCCTGCCTGAGGCCTGGGCTTCTGGACCCCTGGGTGCTGGAGGGTTAGGACCACGTTTGCTGAGACACCTGGCTGCTATGGCAGCAATGTCCCGACTAGACTCTTCCAGCTCCAGTGATGGTTTTTTGCCTCCTGCTGCTCTGGGCTGCCTTGATTTCTGCCCCTTTCTCAAGATTGTCCTCTCTTGAACCCTTGACAATTCTATTGCAGCGGATCCTTCTTTGTTTAAGATAGTCAGGGTCCACTTCTGTGGCTTGTTACCAAGACCTCTGACAGTTACCGGTGACTTTCCAGCAGTCTCAGAGCAAGTTGCAGAAGCCGGACTCCAGTCCAGGTCTGCCCATCCCAAGCCCAGGCATTTAACCAATCCTCTTGCGCTGCCCACACTTCCTCAAAAGTATGATAAACATTTCCTGAACTTCTAGAAAACAAACCAGAAACATCTTCTTGAAGATTTTTCTCAGAAATTGGTGGCCCACCACCCAGCCTACTGCCGTGGGAACCTCGAAAGCCATTTTGTGAAGGGCAGGAAGCTGGGGCCAAACCCAAGTCAGGGAGGCGCTAATCCAGGTCTCCAGTGACCGGACACAGACTAGATCCAGGGAGAGAGGATGCGGAGGCGTTTGGCCTCCCTGGCACTTCCTGACTGGTGCCAGAGGACTGACTCAGCATAGGTTCTCCTCCTCCAGGAAGCCTTCCTTGACCTTTGGAGTCCGGGAGAGGAACCCCAGTTGGATCCCCATGGCACCTTCCATGGTGGTGAGAGGTGGTGGGTGGTGAGAGCTTGTTCACATACATGTCCACTTTCATGGGACTGTGAACTTCAA
Organism: Indri indri; assembly: GCA_004363605.1. Lineage (NCBI taxonomy): Eukaryota > Metazoa > Chordata > Mammalia > Primates > Indriidae > Indri > Indri indri. Next base: position 29,856 of record RJWJ010000538.1, read on the forward strand.
GACAACGAGAACTGTGTCTTCTCCACCCTGAATCACTGATGCCTGGCACATAAACGTTATCAGAGTGAATGAGCGAAGGAATGAATGAAGGGCTCTGCCCATCCCCATGCCAAGTAGTGGGCACCATAAACCCTGGGATTTTTCCAAGGAATCTTGGTAAAATAGAACAGCCATGGGCTTTGGCGTTGGCAAACCTTGCTTCAAACTCTAGCTCTCTTACCTACAAGTAATTTCCTGCTTAACCTCTCTGAACCTCAGTTTCCTCATCTGCAGAATGGGGATAGTGCCTAACTCTAACACCATGCGATTGGGAAGATATGAAAAGCGGCTGGCACACAGTAGGCCCTCAGCATATCCTAGCTTGCTTCTTCTTCCTAACACTTCATTCTGAGTCACTTCCTTCTTCCTACCCGTCACCTGACTAAATGTTCAACAATAGGGAAAAAGTTAAGTGAACTGTGGCATATCAGTGAGATAAAATGTTAGGCAGCCAACAAAAATAGTTTAACCAATAACTTTTAATGGCATAGAAAATGCTCATGTATTCGTGTGAAGAAAAGACTAAGTTATTCATACAGTATGACCTCAGCCATGTAAAGTGAGTACGCATATACATGCTTGCATATTCATGCTTGCACACACAATACACAATTTCTGGAAAGATACACAAGAAACTCTTAACAGTGGTTTCCTCCTGGGTGTGAGTAGAAATTTTATGGTGGACTTTGACTTTTCACTTTATAACCTTCTATTCTATTTGAGTATATTACACATATATATACATATAATTGTGTTTTTGCCACGAGTATATATTAATATTTAAATGAAGACCAAAAACCAGAAAAATAGAAAGGAACCATAATAAGATTTTGGCAATGGTTATTTTGGGAGTAGTGGAATTATGGGGTTACTAAACTGCTTCTCATTATATTTTTCTGTGCTTTCTAAGTTTTCTACGGTGAGTTTATAGTTCTATAATCAGAATTAAAGGCAAAAATCACTTCAACTAGCTCCCCTGGAGGGGTGGCGGTGGGAGGGGAGAAGCAGGTGACCGTGTCCAAAGGGCGAAAGGAGCACGAGATGGAACCGGGCAGAGGCAGTTGTATTTTTGGAGCATGTGGTTCCTGCTGAGTCAACTAACGTGTTTGGCCCCAGCCGGCCGTGGAGGTAGGAAATGCTCCCACTCCCGCCTGGTTAATTCTTAGTCACCCTCTGGGAGAGTGGGGTCGAGTGTAGGGGCAGGAGGCTAGTTGGGAGGAGACTCCAGCAGCCCCTGGAGCCTTCTAGGCAGAGAGGAGAAGTCTAGGATCCAGGCGTCCCGGCCACCTGGCATCGGCACCTTGGCGCTGGCAGCAGCTTGGGGGAGGGATACTGGGAAAATGCCCTTTGGCCTCTGGCAGGCACCACGGACTCCTCCTGTGGAAGCTGTTGTGAAAATTAATTACCGTTTGTCCAGGGCTTTGAGATTCTCCAGATGAAAGACCCGGCAGAAGGAGAGTCATGATGAATAGGTGTTTACGGTATTGACTTTCATCCCAAACACCTGTCACGACAATCACGTGTCCCTCACCGACCCTCCTACAGCCTGGACATCCTGGCCTCAAAGAACCAGAAGTTGAGCATCAGTATTGGCCCCAAAGGGGGAGGAAGGAAGGAAGGGCAGGGGGGCAGGTGATTCCCCATCATCCTGCATTTCAGATGGGTAAACTGAGGCACTCCATTCCCCCACGAGGTTAAAAGGAGGAGATTGCGATGAAGCCTAGGATACTGAGGAAGAAAGGTTGGAGAGAGGGGTTGTGGGTTACTCTGGGTCAGGCCCTGCTTGTACCATCATGCTAGAGCCCAGGACTCTGTCCCACGTTTGGATGGAGGAATGGGAGGAATTCTAGAACTCTCTGGCTCAGGCCATTGCTCTGCCTGCCAGTACCCAGGAGGTTAATCCTACATGCTCAAGCAGATGGAGGTCATTCCGAGCTCTAATTCCTCTAACAAACTGAATTTTTCTTTATTAATTGCTCCTGAACACTTTTGACCACAGCTGAATTCTGTCACCTCCTAGCTCCTGAAGTTGGGTGGGAAACTCTTGTTTTCTAAGTTCTTCTCATTTTATCTTTACTTCCTCATTCCATGCAAGAAGATAGTTGAAGCCACTTCATGTGATTCCAGACAGGTGTACAGCACAAATCTGATGGGGAGAGGATCTTGAAGGGGCCGGTCTTCCTTTCCAGGAGGTTGCATTCTTATTGGAGAGTCGGACCCCTGCTTATAAGACGTTTAAGCAATCTAAGAGGGCAGGCAGGCAGAGAAGAGGCCTGAGCCCTGAGAAGAGCAGGACAGCTGTGGACTGGAGACCTCAGGACATTTTTCTAGGACCCAGGTATGGAGGCACAAAGGGATGCAGCCTAAGTAAAGACAGTGATGAGCCTATCACAGCCAGAAGTGAAGGTTCACCTGAGGACGGGGCAGGCAGACAGGCACACTGGGCAGGAGCATGCAAGGCCTTGAATGCCGAGCTAAAGAATTGGGAATTTTGTCCAGAGGTCAGTGGAAGTTTCTGAGCCAGAGAACGGTATCATGTAGAGTTTGAGAGGACGTTAAATTACTTCACCAGGAGGTAAATCTTAGCATCTGTGAATCAGCATCTCTAACAAGGAATTCATCATCTTCCTCCTCAGACCAGCCCCTGACTTCTATTTCAGCTAATGACACGTCAGCACCAGTAGCCTCCCCCGCTGCTCTCTGACACGCTACCCAGTTTTATTTTTTTCACGGCACTTGTCACCTTCGGAAATGATCTTATGGACTTGTTTACTTCCCTCTTCTCTGTCGCCCATAAAATGTAAGCAAAATGGGGTAGGTGGGGGTTTGTTACCTGTTTTGTTCACTGTTGCGTCTCTAGCACCTATGACAGTACCAGGCCAGTGGCAGATGCTCCATGTGTATTTGTGGAATGAATGACTAGATGGATTGATGAGTGGATTAATGTCACCACTGTTTTCTCAGTTACCTGGGCCCCAAACCCCACGGTGATGCTTGATTCATCCTTCCTCCTCCTCTGCAGCAGAATCTAGTCATTTCCGTGTCTCATCTGTGGATATTATCTCTGCATCCCTCCCCTCCTCCCCCTGTCCCCTGCCTTTGCATTTCCACCTCTACCCTCTCAAACAACTCCGAAGTTCCTTGGGGCACAGACTGCTCACCGTCATCCCAGCATGGGGCTCAGCTCAGGGCCTTGGCAAGGACGATTCTCACTGATCCAATCTTTACAGCTTTCCAAGTACTTTTCACATCATCCTGATATACCTCTGACCTCAGTCCTCAGCTCTAAACAACACATTTATTCCATTGCTGTTCTGATTTATGCATAATTTATGATGAATGAATGAGTGAACGCTGGGAGTGCTCAAGATTGATTTTAGAGGGAGAAACTGTGAGTGGGAAGACCAGTTGGGGAAAATGTTGGCTCATGTTGACACAAAAGGACAGAAAAGAACAGGAAAGTGGGGGAGTGGGGGTAGGGGAAGTGCAGGGTAGCTGGAAGCTGGGGCTGGAGAGGGGTGATTCCCCGAAGATTAGATTGCTCTCCCCCCACCCCCATTATCTTGGTTTTTTTTCTTTCTTTCTTTCTTTTTTTTTTTTTTTTTTTTTTTTTTTTTTTTTTTTTTTTTTTTTTTTTTTTTTTTTTGAGGCAGGGTCTTGCCCTGTTGCCCGGGCTAGAGTGCAGTGGCATCATCATAGCTCATAGCAGCCTCAATCTCCTGGACTCAAGGGATCCTCCTGCCTCAGCCTCCTGGATAGCTGGGACTATAGGAGGATGCCACCAAACCCAACTAATATTCTCTTTTTAGTAGAGACGGGGTCTCGTTCTTGCTCAGGCTGGTCTGGAGCTCCTGGCCTCAAGTTATCCTCCTGCCTTGGCCTCCCAAAGTGCTAGGATTACAGGCGTGAGCCACCTCATCCAGCCCATTATGTTGTTATTTAAAACAGAAAGACATATAGCCAACCCGGGAAAAGACACCAGAGATAAAGTTAAGGGGCAGGGAGATTCTGAATCCAACAGAGATGTTATTTACTAGTTTGCGAGCTTATTGTTTATAAGCAGTAAGTACTAAAAATATAAGCAATTTCACAGGGCAAAAACTACCAAGGACAAAAAAATGCATAAAGAAAAAGTAAATGAAAATCATCAGCTGTTTCACCATCCAGAAAAAGTCATTCTAATATTTTCATGTATGTCCTTTCAGCCTATATAAATAAAATCAAATATAAACATAAGTGTAAACACTTATACTTTATATACTTATATAGATATTATGTTATGTATATGCATACACGCATTTGTCATTGTTAATAAAATGGGATACATATAGGTTTGTAACTTGCTTTTTGTTCCCTTAATAACATGTAGTGAACACAAAGGAGATTTTATAAGCCCAAAGGGTAGTTGGAAAAGATAACCTTTGGGATAAACAGGAAGCCAGAGAAGATATATGAGCATAAAGTAAGCAGTTAAGCTCTGTGGTTTTGATAAATATTATTAAAGTAAATAAATCTTAGATGTCCTGCCAGGTCAGGTAATTATTAGCTCCCTATCAGCAGGGCCACTAATTCATAGACTCATAGGCTGCTGGTACTTGAAGGTGCCTTGGAGGTTATCTAATTCAATCTCCTTCCCTTCAGTATTGAGAAACTACAAGCCCAGAGACATTAAATAATGTGCCTAAAGAGATACGACTGGTGAACCACAGAGCTGGGATGAGAACTGACTCCTAGTCCAGTGCTCTTGCCACTTAACCACACTGATCAACAGTGTGTGTGCGCTTCAACCATACGACCTGACATGCGGAATGGAACAGAGAGATGAGGCCCCAAACCCAGTGGTTCCCCAGGTGTGTAACATCAGTAGGGGGGTGCGTGTTAAGAGGACAGCAAAATGTCCCTGGGCAGGCCACTGGTGAGACGGTAGAGCTCAGGAGTTAGGAGTGGTCGGCCCTGATGTCAGACCACTGACAAATTCCCTTACTGATCTTGCTGTATGACTTTGGGTAATTTACTTAAAACTTTCTGGTCTCCATTTTCTCATCCGTAAAAAGGGGATAATAGTGGTCTCTACCTCATCAGGTTGTAGTGAGAATTAAGAGAAAATGCACACAAAGGGCTTAGCAAGGTGTTTGGCATATAGAAAGAGCTCGATAAATGTGAGCCATCATGATTATTAATGCTCTGGCATAAAGGCCGATGTCCTTGTAAACTTTAAGAAGAGCTTAAAGTCACAGCTGTCCTGGCTGTAGGCATCGGTAGGGAAAGAGAACTCAGAAGGAAGCCCAGCTGTGGAGCTATGTCAGCTCTGTCTACCGTGTGGGCAGTAACTAAGAGAGATCATTACCCAAAGAAGGACGGTTGGCCCAGAGTGGAGCCGTAGGTAGCTGGGGACTCAGGGACTATTCGGTATTCTCCCTGGACATCACCCCCAAGACGCCGCAGCAAGGCCATCCTCACATTCCCTGGGCCAGCCCTTATTATACAAATCAAGGGTCTAGAAAATGTTTTCCTCATTTTTCAACCTGCTTAAAAGATAATCAACTGTTTAAAGCAAAAATAATAATAATTTATTATGGGGTTTATAACATATATTGATGTAAACCAATTACAATGGCACAAAGACTAGGAAAGGGGACATGCCATATGCCATTATAAGTTCTTTCACTACACACATAGGAGGAGAATAGCATTATTTAAAGGTAGTGATAAGTTAAAGATGTATATTGTAACTCTTAACACAACCATTAACAACAATAACAACAAAAGAGGAATAACCAATGAGCCAATAGTGGAGAAAATATGGAATTTTTTTAAAAATACTCAATGTATCAAAAAGAAGGCAGGTAAAGAGGAAAGAAGGTGCAAAGAACAGAGAAGACAAATAAAAAACAAATAGCAAAATAATAGATTGAAGCTCAACGGAATCAATTATTGTATTAAAGGTAATTTAAAAGACAGAGATAGAGTGGATAAGAAACACAAGACCCTAATATAGGCTGTATACAAGAAAGCAACTCTAAATATAAACACACAGATAGGCGAAAAGTAAAATAAAAAGATACACCATGTAAACACTAATCAAAAGAAAGCTAGAGTAGCTATATTAGTATCAGGCAATATAGGCAACAGAACAAAGACTATTACTGGGGACAAAAGCGGACATTTCATAATCATTAAGGGGTCAATGCATCAAGAGGACACAGCAATCCTAAACATTGCTGCCCCCCAACAACACTTCAGAATACATGAAGCAAAACCTGACAGAACTGAAAGGAGAGGTAGGTAAATCCCAATTTTAGTTGAAGACACTCCTTTCTTGGTAATCAATAACAAAGTAGACAGAAAATCAGTAAGTGTATAGAAGACTTGAACTACATCATCAATCAACTTGACCTGATTGACACTTCACAACACTCCATCCAAAACCAGAAGGTTACACATTTGTCTTCCATGCGCTCATGAAATACTTACGAAGATAGACCATGCTTTGGGCCATCGAATAAGTCTCAGTAAATTTAAAGGGGTTGAAATCACACACACACAGTATGTTCCCTAACCACCACACAACTAAATTAGAAATCAATAACAAAATGATATCTGGAAAATCCCCAAATATTTTGAAATTAATCAAGTAGATCAACAAAGAAATGACAAGTGAAATTAGAACATATTTTGAACTGAATGCCGATGAAAATACAACATATCAAAATTTATTGGATGCTTAGAGGGAAAATTTGTAGCTTTTAATGCTTATATTAGAAAAGAAAAAAGGTATAAAATCAATGATAGATTTCTACCTTAAGGAGCTACAAAAAGAAGAACAAATTAAACCCAAAGTAAACAGGAAGAAGGAAAAATAAGGACAAAGTGAGAATCAATGAAGTAGAAAATGGACAAATAACACAGAAAAATCAATGAAACCAAAAGCCAATTCTTTGAAAATATAAATAAAGTTGGTAAATTTCTATCAGACTGATCAGGAGAAAAACAAGACAAGAATTACTAATATCCAGAATGAGAGAGGACACGACTATAGATCTTAAGACCTTAAAAGGGTAACAAGGACATATTATTAACAACTTCATGCTAAACAAATTCGACAACTTCAATTAAATGAACAAGTTATTTGAAAGCCACAAACTACCAAGACTCCCTTGAGAAAAAATAAGTAACTGGAATAGCTCCATATCTATATCTATCTATCTATTTCTATAAGAAATGGAATTTGTAGCTAAAAACGTGATAAAAAGAAAACCTCAGGCCCAAATGACTTCCTGGTAAGTTCTACCAAACATTTAAAGAAGAAATAATACCAATTCTATATAATCTCTCACAGAACTTGGAAGAGGAAGGAAATTTCCCCAATCATTTTATGAAGGTAGCACTATCCTGATATCAAAACCAGACAAATACATCACACACACACACACACAAAGAGTAGAGACTAATATTTCTCGTAATTGTAGGTACAAAAATAGTCTACAAACATTAGCAAATCAAATTCAGCAATATGTAAAAAAGATAATATGTCATTGTAAAGTGGGATTTATTCCAGAAATGCAAGGTTTGATCAACACTCACCAATCAATCCACGTGATGAAATGAAGAAAACATTTCCTTTCATAATAGCATAAAAAATATTCAGGAATGATTTAATGACAGAATTGCAAGACTTGTACACTGAAAAGTGCAAACTGTTGTTAAAAAAATTAAAGAAGATCTAAATAAATGGAATGACATCTATGTTCATAGATCAGGAGACTTAATATTGTTAAGATGGCAAAACTTCTCAAATTGATCTTCAGATTCAACATAAGCCATATCAAATTCCCATGTGACTTCTCAGCAAAAATTGACAAGCTGATACTAAAATTCATGTGAAAATTTAAGGGACTCAGAAGAACCAAAACAATCTTGAAAAAGAATAAAAAATTGAAGAACTCACATGTTTTTATTTCAAAACTTATTACAAAGCTACAGCAATCAAGGTAGCATGGGCCGGGCACTGCGATTCACGCCTGTAATCCTAGCACTCTGGGAGGCCAAGGCGGGCGGATCGTTTGAGCTCAGGAGTTCGAGACCAGCCTGAGCAAGAGCGGGACCCCGTCTCTACTAAAAATCCAAGGAAATTAGTTGGACAACTAAAAATATGTTAGAAAAAATTAGCCGGGCATGGTGGCATGTGCCTGTAGTCCCAGCTACTCGGGAGGCTGAGGCAGGAGGATCGCTTAAGCCCAGGAGTTTGAGGTTGCTGTGAGCTAGGCTGACGCCATGGCACTCTAGCCTGGGCAACAGAGCGAGACCCTGTCTCAAAAAAAAAAAAAAAAAACAGCTTGGTACTGACATAAGAACAGACATATACAGACCAATGGAATAATTATTAAAACTCAATGCAGGTTAAACATCCCAAATCTGAATATCTGAAATCCAAAATGCTCCAATGAGCATCTCTTTTGAGCATCATGTTGATGCTCAAATGGTTTTGAATTTTGAACCATTCTGGATTTCAGATCTTTGAATTTGGGATGCTCAACCAGCAAGTACAGTCATACCTCAGAGATATTGCAGTTTCTGTTCTAGATCACCAAGATAAAATGAGTCCCACAATTTTTTTAGTTTCCCAGTGCATATAAAAGTTATGTTTATACTGTACTGTAGTCTGTTAAGTGTGTGATAGCATTATGTCTAAAAAAACAATGTACATACCTTAATTAAAAAATGCTTTATTCCTAAAAATGCTAACGAGTATCTGAGCCTTTAGTGAGTTGTAATCTGTGCTGTTGGAGAGTGTTGCCTCAATATTGATGGCTGCTAACTGATCAGGGTGAAGGTTGCTGAAGATTGGGGTGGCTGTGTCAATTTCTTAAAATAAGACAATGAAGTTTGCCACTTCAATTGACTCTTCCTTTCATGAAAGGTTTCTCTGTAGCATCCCCTGTACGCTAATCCTAACCCTAGCCCTAACTCTGTACAGTATAATGTAAATATCCCAAAATCTGAAAAAAATTTGAAATCCAAAGCATTTTGGGTGAGGGGTACTCAACCTGTAATAAGACAAACAGCTTATTTAAAGAAAATTTTCAACAGTTGCCTTACTCAAGAAGTTGTATGAATGACCAATAAGCACATGAGATAATGCTCACATCATTAGTAATTACGGAAATCCAAACTTTAAAAATCCAATGAGGTACCACTATCATGCTACTAGAATAGCTAAACTCAAAAAAACTGATAATCCCAGTATGAGCGAGGATATGGAACAACTGGAACTCTCTTTCATTACTTGTGGGGGTGCAAAATGGTACAACCACTTTGGAAAATCGTTTGGTAGTTTCTTATAAAATTAGACGTATACTTACCATCTGACCAGAAATATGTCTATGAATATCCATAGCAGGTGTATCCAGAGTAGCCCAGATCTGGAAACAACCAAAATGGTCATCATCGGGCGAATGGATAAACAAATGTTGGCATATCCATACCATGAGACACTATTCCTTTATAAAAAGGAATGGATTATTAGTACTGATAACAACATGGGTGAATCTCAATGCATTATGCTAAGTGAAATACACCACACTCAAAAACCTAGATACTGCATGATGCCATTTATATAAAATTCTAGAAAAGGCATGAGTACAATGACAGGAAACATCAGTGATTGCCATAGGCTGGGGTGGAGGCAGGGAAATGAATGTGAAGGAGAACAAGGAAATTTTTAGGGTGAAGAAAATAGTATGTTTCTTGACTGTGGCAGTGTTAAATGACCGTATGACACTTGATCTTAGCCAAAAAGCCGAGAAGTAATTATATGAATGTGTATATATATATATATATATATATATTTGTCAAAGGTTATTGAACTGTAAACTTAAAATGGGTGAATTTTTATTGTATGTAAATTATACCTCAATAAAACTGAACCCAACCCTCACCCCACTGCTGCAATTATCATAATCAATAATCACGACCTGTGATTATTGACTGAGGACTTAACTGTGTCTTTGACCTCAACCTAGGTAATTATTCCTCATCACATTTACTCTTCAAAATTGTACCACAGGGTAGATTCAATTAGTATATCCATCTGATGGATAAGAACTTTGTCACTTAGAGAGATGAAGTAATTTGTTCATGTCCACAGAACTAGTAAGTGACAGAGCCAGAACTCAAGCTCAGGGTTATGAAATTCCAGCCCCCGAGTTCCTAGACACTACTCTATACAACTTCGGTTAGGCAATTCATTGAATCTGATCTCCAGGCCAAACATCACTACCTCTTTCTTTTTTTTTTTTTCCAAACTGAGTCTTGCTCTGTTGCCCAGGCTAGAGTGCTGTGCCATCAGCCTAGCTCACAGGAACCTCAAACTCCTGGGCTCCAGTGATCCTCCTGCCTCAGCTTCCCCAGTAGCTGGGACTATAGGCGTGCACCACCATACCTGGCTAATTTTTTCTATGTTTTTTTACTAGCTAATTTTTTTCTATTTTTAGTAGAGATGGGGTCTCGCTCTTGCTCAGGCTGGTCTTGAACTCCTGAGCTCAAGCAATCCTCCCACCTCAGCCTCCCAGAGTGCTAGGATTACAGGTATGAGCCACCGCACCTGGCCCATTGGTACCTTTTCCAACTCTTCTTTATGTAGTATAGTCTCCAGTTCCTTCATTGCCTATTTGACATAATCTATAAACACACTAGTTTGTCTGCGTCCCACTTGAAATTCAGCTCCCAACTCTAAATGCAGTAATGTCAGAAGAGGCTTTTTAAAGCTAACAAACTTCTATGATGAGATTACTTGAAACCCTGCTCCCGATAACAAATAGGGGTGTAGACGTGGAGAGATATACTGAAAAGCTCTTGAAGTTCTTTTTCTGGAAATCAGAATAGTGTAGGGGAAACAGCATGGCCTTGGGAGTCCATTGCAAGTTGGCAATCCTGGCTCTGAAGTTCACAGGTTCTAGTTGTGTAACCTCAGACAGGATAGGTAACCTCTCTGTTTTCTCAGCTGTAAAACAGGGCTAACAATACCCATCTCGCAGCGTTCTCGCATATCTTAAGTGAGAGATCATATGCAAAACACCTGGCACACAGCCTGCCCATAGTAAGTGCTCAATACATTGTCATCTCCTTCCTCTGACTTTCTGTAGAAAACACTCTGGGCTAGTTTGGGTGTGGTTCTGAAGCAAGAGACTGAACTACCCGACCTTTTGAAATTACTTTCAACCTGGCAGCTCCAGGGCACACTTACATACACACATGTTACCTTTGGGGACAGCTTCCCTCTCAGGTCCCACGAAGTGGCTTCCCCAGGGTCAGGCCCCAGAAGCCATGCTTCCTGATTCTAAGTCCACTGTTCTTTCCTTGTGGGTTAGAGATATATATATTTTTTTCACCTTGCTACCATAGTGATATATTTGAGGCTTCATTATCTGGGAGGTTTGTTCCTTTCAAGCAACACATATTCTCCTGGCTGCTGGAGAAGCCCAGAATGAGAAATGCACAGATGCTTCAAGGGTCTGCTTTAAGCCTCCATTTGGTGGCTTCCTGGTTTCTGTAAACATTGTAAGTGAACAGGTGTGTGTTGGGGTGGGGGATGGGGTGGCAGGACGGGATCTGACCTGCTATTGCAAATAATCCAGGATTTAAAATTTAGTTACCATAATTGACCCCCTTGGGGTGCTCACTGGAGGTGGGACAAGAGGGGTAAGGCTGGGTTTTACATGCAGTTTCCTGGGCCTTCTTATGCAACGCTCAAGCAGCGGGCATGAATCGAACATTTGACACGTCAAGTGTGTGGCAGGATCTCGGCTCCTTCTAGCCAACGCTGCCTTAGCCACAGCCCCTGCGCAGAATCTGCACCATCCAGGTCTCTGAACTGAAAGGAAACTGATGGACCCAGGGCAGACACCTGGCCCAGGCCAGCCCACCCAAAAGCTGATCAGTGACCAATGTCCAGAGTGGGACGAGGCTTAACACATCACCCCAGCCTGCACCAGCATCCTGGGTGGCATGGACTCTGATCAATAACTAACTAAATCTAGGACAACTATTTGCTGTGGGATTGGGGAGGAATTGGCAAATATGCGCCCCTGGGGTAAAGGAGCTTATTTATGGTGGGAGGGTCGCAGGGGCTCAGAGAGAGGAGAGAACAGCCTCCAGTTCTGACAGCTTTTCACTCCCAGGTTGTCACGTATTCACCCCTCCCCTCAATACCAGGATCAGTGAGACCCTGTGCTAGGTTACTCTTGAAATGCCATGTGCCCTGTTCTCCTGGTGCTTCCAGGCTAAAGAAGATGACATTCATAAGATAATCACAGATAAAGAATTTTTAAACCTCGATGAAATATGAAGGATTTAGGGAGCTGTGAGAGATCCAACAGGGACATCTGACTTAGTCTGAGAGGGCTTCCCTGGGAAGGTGAAGTTTGAACTGAGAAGTAAAGGACCAGTAGGAGTTAATGAGTCGAAGGGTGAATTTAGAGGGGAAAGATTTCTAGTCAGAGGGACCAGCGTGTGCAAAGGTCCTGAGGCAGGGGGGAAGCAGAAAGCCAGAGTGGCTGGAATGGAGTATAACTGGGCATTAAATGCCATTTGCATTTATCCACACTTTTCCTTAATGTGGCCTGAGGCCTAACAGGCAGAAGCACCTATTACATACCTGAAAAATCAATGAAATAGCTTCATTTTGGCTCTATCATTTACTAGCTGTGTGACCTTGGGCAAGTTACTTAGTATCTCTGGGGTTCAGTTTGTGCATCTGTAAATGGAGATAATAAAAATATTTGTACAGGGCTGTGATGATAATTAAACAATATGATGCCTGTGTACCTGCCTAGGTTGGTCTGTGGCACATAGCAGGTACTTAATAAACACTTTTGGTATTACCTAAATAGCTGAGAAAGGACTAGGGCTCAATAAGAGCTTATTTCTTTTTGAACTCTGGGGGTGGTAGTGGAGGTAGATGTTCATAAAATGTTAATGGATGACGCAAGACAGCCTAAGGGATGAGGCAGGGTGCGGAATGTCAGCCCAGGGTGACACAGCCATGTCTACAGGCTGGCTCACCTGGGGGGCTTGGGCATGCGGGTGCTGAGCCACAGAAGGGAGAGGATGGAGCTGGGGAAGGGGGTTGTGTGGGGCTGGGGACACTAGTGCGACTGCAGAGGCCAGCTCCAGTCTGGGACAGAAAACCCAGTGAACGGTCATCAGTACTCATGAACTCCATGAAGGTGGGGCCATGTGGCTCTTGTCCCCCACCTGAATCTAGCAGGTGCTCAGTGTTAAGTGGATGGAAGGGGGATGGTTATCTGAGCATGGGAATCCCATCCAGGAGGGTCAGAAGGGCCTGCGTCTAGCCTTGAGCAAACTGTCCGTCAGTGCCACGGCTCCCCATGGAAGGGCACCGGCAGCTGAACACAGGGTTGAAGGGAGAGGGCAGTGCCAGAGACTCTGAGGCAAGGAGCCAGAGTGCCAGTCATGGAGCTTGGGTTCTGGACGGAATCTCTTCCAGAAAGAATACAGAACTTGGCAGACTCACTGAGAAGGCAAAGGAACCCCGTCCCATGGATGAATCCTTCTGAGCGAGACAGAGTAACAACACCGAGGATGCACAGGCTTCTCTGTTTGTATTTATACCCCATCTCATTCCATAAATGCATTGGGGTATATTTAAATAGGGCATAAAGGGTTTGTTTTTTTAAGGTCACTGAGGAAATGAGGTAAAAGAAAAATAAAGTTGGGAAATTGTAATGGAAACAGGGTGGAATCAACACCAAAAACTCATGTCATAAACTCCTATAAAAAACTGCCAGAGGTGGGCTAAAAATTTAGTTCTGAGCTTCCTAGTGGCCTCAGCAAGGAGGGAGAAACGGGCAGTCATGAGCTTTCTGGTGTTCAGAAGATAAACCACCAGCAACTCAGAGAGGTAGAACTGTTCAGAGTATTGAAACTGGGGGGGACATTTTCCCAGGACCCTCACACAAAGGAGAGGGGTGGGTACACAGGGCTCCTGTTACTAATAGCATACTGGATACTGGGTTGAGGTTGCTCATACAACTCTTGCCCCCATTATGCCCAGCTCAGAAACTAGAGTAGACCTGAGGGGGCTCACCCACAGATGCGGCTGGGAAATAGGAGAGAACTAAAATCTCTATTCTCCCAAATATGCGCCTACCTGAGGTGACAATGGAGTCCAACAGAGGTGTTTCTCAACATCTGGGGACGAAGGAACCGAACACTATCAGCTTGAATTCCCCACCTGGCACTGGAAGCCAGCATAAAGTTGGCCTTGGCAAAAATGGAGATGTAATTAATGAAGAGACTATTAAGTGGAAGGAGAGTTCCAGAGCCATGCCCAGCTGTGGGGCTCCGCTTGGCTTCCCTCCCCTCCAGTGACTCACCGGCTTATGAGCAATCCTCATATGCCTGACTTAGAGCACTTACTCACCCTTCAGAGAAAGACCTTAATGCAACAAAGCAGATGTCAGCAAGTGGGACGAGGCTCAGCCCATCACCCCAGCCTGCACCGGCTTCCTATTCCCTGGCCCTTCCTGCTGGAAGTCCCTCCAGCCACTCAGCACCTGGACAAGCCCACATGATGGGCAGGCTTCCGGGACATGCTCCAAGGCTGATCAGAGGCTCAGGCATGCGGAACCGAGAGGGTCAGGCACAGCTAGACCAAGCCCTGGGCAAGTCTGGCCCATAGAGTTTGGAGATTAGCTCCAGAGCCCTGGAGTTGCGGGTGGGTGCTAGATCCCAGGACCTCTCACTCCCCGTCTAGTACTCTTCTCCATGGAAGTCCCACTTGGCTGTGCCAACGAGGGCCATGGGCTGAAGGAAATTCAGCCTCCCTGGTCTGGGCAGCCTTCTCATCTGTGGACTTTCCAATGAAACTGTGGAGGGCGAACTGGGGAAAGGCAAGGCGTGTGGAGAGCAAGGCCTCCAGCAAACCTTCGAGGGTGGGTGTTCAGAGAGCCGAGCTACCCTGGGCTCAGCTGCCATCCTATTTGCTGACGTGGTACATGCTGGGGGCTGGAGGTCCCCTTGAGCCCTCTGGAGTTGAGGGGTACAGTTGGAATCCCCATGTTAGGTATCAGCAGACAGGGATGGCATAGCCCCCCACTTCTCTGTTCCCCCAGATAAGGAAACAGGCTCCCAGACTCAGGCTGGAGCAGAGGCAGAGCCAGCCGCGGGGGGAGCTGGCACTGCCCCTTCCTTCCTCCACCGACGCGGAGGAAATTACTCACACAGCAAGGCGATTCAGCCTTGGACTCAAACCCACTCATTGAGAGATTTACCTAGGAAGTCCTGAGGGAATTATCTGGAAGAATTAGCTGCAAGAGTGAAAGAAGGGCAGGCAGGCCCGTCCAGTTCACTCCCCATCCCTCGGCCACTTCTGCGACCTTGGGTCTGCCACGTGCAGGGCACTGGAGGGTGGGGGCGGGCACGAGCGTGGCACTCGGGTTTGCTGGAATCATCTACCTCAGTCCACTCATTTCACAGGTGAGGGGTCTGAGGCTCAGGTTGAACTGTTCGCCTGGCATGTGGGAGCGGAGAGCCCCGAGTGGGCAACACTCCGACCACCCGCCTGCCAGGCCTGTGCCTAAGGAATCCCCTGGTCAGGCAGCTCGGGGAGGCCCCCTCGGTTGGAAAGCAACGCCCTGTATCTCCACACCCGCAGCTGCACACCCACCATTACCCCACTGCCATCTGGAAATAAAACCCAGCGAAGCGGCCTGGGTCCCCACGTACAGGCATTCCTCCCACCTTACCCCAAAATCACCAGCACCACAAAGAAGTGCTTTTTCCTTTTACTATTTTTATTTTACACTATAAAAAACAATAACAATAACAACAACAACCAGTAACGTACTGCTTTTCTTCACATTCATAGGGGTTTTAAAAAATTATTGCCTTTTCCCCTGGAGACGTAACCTACAGACAAAAAGAGTAGTACCACATTGCAAAATCTGCAAATCCCAGAAGTCAAAAGCTTACAGACAACCCCCAGGGGCAGGGAGGAAAACAACTGTCACGAGAGAGGAGACACAAGCACAGAGCACACAGGACAGGGAGCTAAGGAAACCACCGCCGCCAACGCCACCGACCTGAATACCCAGCAGGCACTCTTCCTCCTGGCACCTGCTGCCACCACCTGTAAGGGGTGATTTTTGGTCTGTGGTCTGAAAAACCCTTTTCAAAGGAAGTGTTTCTTTGAGGAGAGGTGCGACGAGACAGGTTCAAGTATGGATAAGAACGCCAGAGTCTAAGGTCAGGGAAGAACCCACAGTGGAAGAGACCTGGAAAAGCCAACGTCTTGCTGCTCCAACCAGCTGCCTCCGCTGCACCCAAGAAGGAATCTCAAAAACATTTCAGGGTTCAAATCAGCACATATGTATGTGTATATATCGTGTCCCTACAAACCCAGGAGGGTGACTTTCCTGACTAGACGGTCATCAGCTTATGCCCTGAAGCAACAGAGACAGACACTGAGACTGCCAAAGTTCAAAAAATAAGGTGGGAATTGTGCTTCCTTCAAAAGGAATTGGCTCCGTAACCGCCTTTTCTCCTGGTCTCCCACCGGCTGCAGGTAGTTATTGCCTTACGCTTGAAATGAAAAGGCGAACTCTGAGGTGTGAGGACTGTGCGGTCCCGACGGGGCCGGGGGTCTGGAGGTACAGTAGTCAGCACGCCTGTGCTCTCCTGATGGCTCGGCCTTCCTTCGGTCCCGAGAACCCATCTCCGAGGGGTCGGTGTGACGGTCGTCTGCAAGCCTGGTGACCACTCACCGTCTCACGGGGGCGGCGGCGCAGGGCGAGGCCTTCAGTATTGCACAGGTATGAAATGTCCGCGAGTTTAGAAAACAAAATCACAGTTGCTCTTGGGGCTGGGCTGGCTCTTCTGTGCCAGTTTCAGCAGGAGGTGGCTGTGGCCATAGGGTTCCTGCAGAGCTCTGAGACTGTTGAGTGGGTGGGCATCGGTGCCAGCACCGACGCGGGGAATGCGCGGTAGGCGCCCTGCACGTCAGGGCTCAATGTCTGCAAGTGGCCCATCAGCGAAGAGCCTGCGGCCTCCCCCTGGCAGGAGGGCGGCTGGGGGTTGGGCGTGGAAGGCAGGATCTCGGACTCGTACTGCAGGAGCTGACCCATGAAGCCGAAGTTGGGCGAGATCATGCTCCTCCTCTGCTTGACGTACTCGAAGGCCTCCCTCAGGCGGAACTGCTTGGTTTTCATGAGGTAAGCCATACAGATGGTGGGCGAACGGGAGATCCCAGCCTCACAGTGGACCAGGACCTTGCCTCCCTTTTCCCTGACACAGTCTGGAAGGAAGAAAAAAAAGACAGTGGGAGTAAGCAGGGATGAGAACCTAAAGGCAATGCCAAAACACAAGAATTAAACCCTGAAGCGACCTAGTGATCAAACTGTCATGCCTGCATGAGAGCTGTGGCCCTGCACAAGACTTCTGCCAGGCTGTAACCTGCACAGGTGAGAAGAGAACTTGTGGGGATCCCACCAACGCCTATCCCCACATAGGACCTTTATAATCCTTCCAGCTGCTTGTCAGATCCCCAGGATACTCGCACAGATCCTGCCGCTGGCCAGCAGACCTGGAGAAATCCTTTCCTGGCGGTGCCATCTGAACTGGGGGTTCCACTGATGGCTTTCAAGAGGGAATTGGAAAAATCCTTGAAATCGTGCAAGTTTTTACTGGGGATGCACACATTTTTCTGAGGACAGTGACCCAGGCTCAAAGACTGACTTAGAGAAGCAATTCTTGCCTCTTTGGGTCTGAGTCTGATGGCGATGACCTAGGCCCCACCCTGGTAGAGGTCTTCTGGCCTCCCCAGGCACCCTGTCTCGCTGTGCCAGGGCGGGATGCTTGGCTCAGCTCCCAGGGTTCTCACCGCCAAACGTACAATAAATAGCGCATGGCCACTAATTACAGCCCTGGCTGAGTGACGCCTACCAGACGGAAGATGTGAATGGCTTTCACAAACTCCACCTTGCTCAATGATGGGAGTCTCTGCTGTAAAGCTACCGCCATCAGTTACCATTTTTTAGCTCGATATGCCAAAAAGGCAGGCCCTTCTTTCCTGCTCTACCCTGCCCTGCAAAACAGCCACAACCGTTCAAAAGGGGGAGGGGTAAAAAGTGAAAGATATGTACACATCAAATCAAAACCACAAAAAATAGTCTTTCCAATTGCCTCTCTTGCTAATTAGGAAACAATTACATCACAGGAAGTTCGATGTAGCTGACGCTGTGTAAGTTACAGTGTGCAAAAACATTTCAGATTCTGAAGGGAAAAACAAAAGTCCTCTAACCATCTCCCACCCCGCCACCGCAAGTTTGTAAATGAATCTGCAAGATCTAAAAGATAAAATTTCTGAGGTGTCAGGGAGGAACGCTAGTTTCCCCATCTGAGTAAAAACCCCAAAGGACACATAGGGCCCCTCATTAGAGGTGCCCCCAGTTCACCGATTCGAAACCCACCCCCAAACAAAAAACAAAATAGTCCCTGTAAATTAGTTCCAAGGAGAGACGCCGAGTCCCTGGAACCACAGTCGTGACTCCAGTTTCCCTTTGCTCCTCTTGGCCTCCTGTGTAGTCTACTTTTAATGGCCAGGTGCCACATCCAAGAATGACAAGCACCTAGGAGTGCGCTGCCTCTGGGACCCACTCTGCACCTCAGGGGCTTGCCTTCCACCCGGTCAGTGCTATTTCAGCCCCCTGGGGAGGCTCAGTCCCTCCCGGCACCAGCAGGGCAAGGCCAGGGAGTCTGGGCAAAAGCATTCTGCGTTCTCAAAATGCTGTGGGTTGGTACGAGTGTGCGCACAAACACAGACACGATACGCACACAGGATGGGGAGGGAGGGTTCTGAGAACTGGATGGGGGCGGGTTTCATGACCTCATCACGTAGCTATCTAGGTAATTAAACAACAGGCTGAGAAGGGCAAGGCATTCCCAGGGACAGGGAGAACAGGTCAAGGGTTTCCCACCCTGAACCCATCATTCTGGCTGCCTCTCACACTCCAGAGGAATCATCTCAGCCGGGAGGCTTGGGGACAAGCAGGAGGAGCTCGGCCTTTTGCCTCTGGTGCATTTCTGTGGAGCAGAAACTGCTCCATGAACAAAAGGCCACCACATGGCTCGAGGGGGGCCCTTTAATTGCTGCCTGTGCTAAGTAATTATTGCTGCGCCTAATACCTGCCTTTTCCCTTCCAACATCCCTTTGAACAACATACAGGAAAATCACGTCTCCGTTTCAGTGTTGACCAATGTTAAAGAGATAGAAGGGCTCTGGAAAGCGGGGGAATGGTGCTTACAAATCTGAAACGGAAGCCAGCCAGGCCAGCCCCATCGGGAGAGGGATGGTGGGGAAAGAGAAGATGCCAAATGGGAGAACAATCCAGGCTATACTAACTACCTGAAACCCTAAGGCCAAAGCCCTTTTCCAGACAGAGGGGCCAGAGGCCAAGGCCCCGGTTTTCAAGCACGTACAATGGAGTATGTGACAACTACCTCACAGGAATGCAGAAAGCATGCAGAAGATGCCAATTTTTCTGTGCATAAAGCATGGAGCATGAATCAAGTGCTATCTGCAATCCAAAATTAGCTGGAAATGCAAAACAAATTGCCCCAAAGCCGTTTGCCAAAACTGCGGAAAGCTGCCGGGGCTCTCGGGGCTCAGTGCGTAAGTATTGCTCGCTCCAGCCTTCTGTTTGCTTTTAAAAATATCCCAACCTACGTAGAAGCACGGCTAGGGAGGTTCTCCCCCCGCTTTCCTCGTGTGGAGCATTACGTAGGGAGGCACTCTGCTCCCACCCAGCTAGAAACAATAACAAGATCGGCAGTGAGTCCTGCCATAAAATTACATTAATTCATTTATCTCGCAAATTACAGCTCTTATTAATAGCAGCTCGAATCCTCCCCTCTGCCTTTTTGGTGGCTGCATCCCTTCTTGGTGCCAACTCTTAGTGGTGGTATACACAAGACGTTTTTCTTTCAGTGAAGGTAGCCCCCCTCGGGACATTGAAAGCCAGGAACCCGTGCCCCATGGCGGCTCCCCAAATAACTGAGGTGGGGTGGGTGAACCTACCAATGAAGTCTATTGCTTCTTGAAAATGGGAGCTGATGTCAGCCGTGTGGCTGTCCTCCACGGGGATCCACTTGTAGTGTAGGTGGGTCATGCAGGCCTCGGAGGTCCGCTGGGAGACATTCAGCAGGGCTGTGATGTGCAAGTTGGCGAGGAACTCGCACTTGGATGCGTGGTAGGCACTTCCAAGGTAGAGGAAGGGAAGGATTTCAACTGGACCACCCTGGAAGGGGCAAAGGACAACCAGGAAATGTTGGATTAGCTTGCTCATTTGAGAGAGGAAAAAACAGCCCTGACCTATTTGTTTCTTAAGGTAGGAGGGTTCTCTTTCTGGTTTCCAGGTAGAGACAGTTCACAGCCAGGGCAGTTCAATCAAGAATGTGGGTGGTACCTCCATCCTGGCCAACTCTCTACCCTACATGACTGCCTTGTGACTCAGTGACAGCAAAACCCACACAGCAGAGAGTTCCATTTTTTGCACCTATCGGGGAGGTAGGAAATGCCACCAGCTTTCCGTAAGGATAAGTCGTCATGTGGTGTGGTGGGAAGAATGGAAACACCTATGAAGTTCAAGCTGCCCTGAGAGCACCAGGGCAAGCCCGTTCACCCTGGGGCAGCCTGGGTGAACTGTAGTTTACAGGTACAATGGAGAAGGGTTTGCCAGGGTGCATGCCCTCCTTGACAGCCCTGACATTTTATGTAGTGTATTCCATCAAACCTAAGACACTGTAGATCCTGAGATGCATCCGGATTTTAGAGACATTCAAATGTGCCTCCTCCCCTGCCAAAAAAGTATGCCTCCTAGAACTGAAAACAACCACTACCTACCCAGAATCTACATACTAAGAAATGTTGTTAGGCCGCAAGCAGAGGGGTTTCCCCTACCCTTGACTGTCTTCCCATGGGCTCTGGCGGGGGTGGCTGGTGAGAGATGCTTATGCAGCCATCCTTTGGGGAGGCCACCCACACACCAGGTTTCTAGTCAAGGAGGCTCCAGAGTAAGGGGGAACCCGCCACCATCTACCCCAAGGCAAGGCTAGAAAGAACTGCCGGCTAGTTAGACTCTGGCAGTCTTAGCACTTAAAGGGTTCTAAGGTGGCAAGAAAAGCCAGGGACAGAACAATGGGAGCCCTTAGAGATTCAGAGGGAAACATGGGGCTGACGGACAGGGGCTGTGTCTTTGGGAGCCTTTCCCATATCATCCGTCTGCTTCCTGTGTTTCCATTTCCTGTCCTGGAATAAAAGCAGAATGGAAACTCTCAGCCAGACCTATAACAGGGACAGGGGCATGTGACAAGGGCCACCAACAGGCAATTCTCAATTTACCCCACACCTGGCACTTGCTTTTTCTTTCCTGAGAAGTCAAGTGTTTAAGCAAAAGCCAGTTTGGCCACTTGGAAGAAACTTACAGAGCATTTACATAAGGTAATAATAACAACTACCAGTATTTTTATTAGTACCTACCATGGCAAGCCCTTGGGGCTTAAAATTTTAGATGTGCCTACATCTAATTTCACAACAAATCTGTGAGGTAAGTAACATTATGCCCATTTTACAGATGGGCAACTTGAGGCTCAGATGAATTAAATAACTTGCCCAAGTCAGCACTAGTCAGTGGCAGAGCTGGGACTAAAACCCCAATCTGACTGCTTAGCATGAGATGTAAGGCCTTGTCTGACTCTATTTCAACAGTGATCAGCATGAGAAAGCAAGTATTTTAGGTAAAAACAGGAAGGAAATATTCCCTTCCTTCCTCTCTTCCTCTAGAGACAAAATGTCCATTTGCATTGCAAATGTCCCAGTGCAGTGGTTAAGAACCTGGGCTGGGGCGTCAGACAGAACAGCTCTTGGTCAAGTCCGAGCTCCATGCTTACCACCTGATATGATCTTGGGCAGCTTCTTTAACCTCTGACCCTTTATCTGTACATTGAAGATAAAATAACCCATTCTCTCTGCATCATTGGTAATGCATAAATGGGATAATGGATGCATTAAAACCTGGCACGTGACACAGCTGCCAATATCATCCAAATATCACCCAAAGCTGAAGAATAAATAAATGGAACATGGCTTCTCCCCCCGGGGAAACACAGGGTGATAGGGTGGATACTGAGGCTAGTCAACTCCAGCAGGTCTAGTCCTGGCCTGAGCTGGACCTACTCCCTGGGCCCAGCTCCCCACTGGTTAGGAACCAGGAAGGCAGCAGAGGCGGCAGAAGTTCTTTGGAAAGGGATCGGAGACCCAAGCCCAGTTTCACTCAGCCACTGAGCAGCTATGGGTCCCCACCAACGAGCACCAATAGGCTTAGCTTCCAAGGGGCAGGCTGGACAACTGACTCAAGACTGTTCCCTCTCCCAAGTGCCTGGAAATCGCTGACACACCAGACCTGGGATCCTATCCAATTTCCCCTGGAGCTCAGCCCAACACACCCCTGAAACTACATTTCTTTCCCTTTCTGAACTTCTGTTTAGACTCACGAGGAAGAAGCCAAAGGTCTTCCGAAACCCCAAAGGTTAACCCGGCCTCGCCTGGCTTCTCTCAGTACAGAAGCGTTTCTAAGAAGTAGCATTAGGGGGTTCCCCAGATGAATCCTGAAGACACATCAGGGCCTCCCCACCCCGTCAGGCCAAAGGTCTGCCGTGCTTTCGCAACATTCTGCCAATTCTTATTTCTCTTTCACTTTCTGAGAAATGGGGGAAAAAACACAACCCAAACAAAAACAGAAATCCAGTTAGGCCAGATGCCCACACCTTGATAACCAGGGGTTCATCATATACTGTGAGGATTTTTAATAAAAGAAAACAAACAAAATCAAAGCACTGGCACCTGGCCAACCTAACAGGCTTCTTGACCAAGGATCCCAAATCAAGAGAAGGTCACCTGGCTTTACTCTGAAGTTTATTCCCAGGGGCAAGGTTTTGCTCATGGCAGGGAGCTGGCATTTTCTTTTTTTCTTTCTTTTTTTTTTAATTTCCATTAAAAAAATTGTTTTCAATGTACCCTAAAAGGTCATGAGCTGGCATTTAGCATCTAGAAGTCTTTCTTCATATGACTTGGATATGTTCTTGGTTTATGGGAACTGTTTGAGAAGCTCTTCCCACCAAGTCAGGTGTTTAGAGGGCACGTGGAAAACAGAACAAGGTCCCGATTCTTATTTCTCTTTCCAGAACCCAGAACAGGGTGTTGAGAGAAAGGGCTTCTGAGCCTAGCACTGCCTTGAGCCAGCTGTAGGACTCTTTGCAAATCAATTGCCTCACCAGCCACAGAACAGTATTTTTCCCTTCTGTAAAATGGGGAGGTAGGTTTTGATCTCTGGTTTCTGCCAGATTTGTATTCTCACCTGCCTCTTTCTTATCTTCCTGTATGGTGCTAGGTAATCCCCTGAGCAAAGCCTCCCATTTTATTTTTCCTTTAATGACTTATCACAAAGCAATTTTTTGAAGGGGGCGGCGAAAAACCACACACGTTTATAGAAACATGAAGCCCTCCAGTGTCTCTCAATCTCCTCTGGCTTCAGAATTTATGGCAATTAAAAACCTCAGGAGCCTGCTTATCCATCCAAAAAGGAGTTTCTCTACAACACCCTCCTACCCCCAACTCCTACCCCGTTTCAGTTAAAAATACCAACAAAAGGAACATCTTGACAGGTACCGGGATGGTTTGCAGAAACTACAGAGCAGGAACAATTACAAAGAAGAGCAACACAGGAAGCTGAACGTCAGCTCTGAAACGTCTTCAGGGAAACCTAAACCAGTGTCTCAAAGCTTCTCTGAACCTCCCAGGCCAGATGATAATAATGTATCTTTCACTTCCCCTTTTCCCCAGAAGCTGCCAAGCATCCTGTGGCTCTTGTCAGCTTGTTTGCTGGAAGGAAGCCCATTTACTCTTGGATGGAAACGCAAGTTGGCAAGCAACAGAAGCTCTCTAAAGCTAGACCATTCGGCCAACACCCTGATGCACAAAAGAACCAGCCACTGTTGCTGAGTGGGGAGAGAAAGGAGCAGAGACAGGCGCTCACGACACCTCTTCCACACCACGCACCTGGTCATAAGCCGGTCTGTAGCTGACGTTTAGCATGGGTTTTCCACACTGGCTGATGAGGGCTCTCTCACTTTCGATCTTCTCTTGTGAAATGGGTTTCACATCCACACAACACTCAGGATATTCTGAGTAGAAGCTCTCGTATCCCCCTACAAAGCAACAGATAAAAAGGTGAGACATGGTAATAAGCATTGATTTCTCAGGCTATCAGGAAATACGCATAATTAAGCAATACTGCCAGTGTGGAATAGTTAAAAAACATACGAAGCTAACATAGATTCTGGTCATAAAAAATTGAGCAAAACCACAAACAGTTTTACATTAGAAATGGGCTCTACACACCCACACACATACACACACCTCTAAAAAGCTATAGTTCAGAGAAGCAGTGATTAACATTTTGTGTCTATCAGAGGCAGCTTAAACTGCGAAAGGAAATACCTGGTGTCTGGGAAATATTAACCAAATCCCTCCAGAAAACAAAAGCTTATTTTCTCTTGTGTATCTAAAATGAAGGTGTGATTATGCAAAATTCCATTAATTTGTGAGAAGAGACTCCTAAACTGGTTTCTTCCTCACTCAGCCCATCTGCTCTTAGCAGGATCATAGCTACAACTCCCTCCATTCTTAAGGGAATGGGGGCTAGTAAGTTTCAACTCAGGGTAGTAAAACAGCCTTCCCTTCTCACTCCCAAGGTGCTAAGACGGCTGACAGTCCTTTCTACAGGTCCAAGGTGCATCATCAATCCAGTTAATTACCTTCTAAAGCACACTGGAGGAACGAGGACTTCTGAACCGAATTCTCAGCCTCCGTAAGTGAAACCTAGCTCTGTTCCCTTGAAGGCCGCCGACCCCATCTTATTATCTTACCCTTCTGACCCGCCCCCTCCAAATCGATATGCCAACTACTGACACACATGACTGTGAAAATCCTTAATGTCACATTTAAACTTCTCCAAACAGATCACTTAAGGTAAACACTGTCTGACCAAGTCATGGAAACTTGCATATATATGTATATAAGCCTTCTCAGGCCCACTAGTCCCCTTGGGGAAGAACCAAATGAAAAACTGGCCTTGAACTCTCAGAATGCCAAGTGCTGCCAGGTGACAGGCCAGGCTTACTTGGAGGACCCTTTTGCTTCCAACCCAGAGCAACCTGTAGCACTGCCTAGGGCCAGGAAACCCACTTCTGTCTTTTTCTGCACCTGGTGTCAAACCATCAATTCAATATGCATTCTGAGGCCACTTATTTTCCAAAAAGCCCCCCTTTCTTCTTCTGACTTTCGGTGTTGTGATGCCAACTTTTTTGAAGCCCTGCAGTAGATAAATGGTTAATGCATTGCATGGCGGTCTCCAGCTCCCTCCCAGGAGCTGCAGCCAATTCCTAGAATGAGTCATCTTGCATTACTGCTTCCTCTCAGCTCGCAGGAGCTGCCCCGCCCCCACTCGGTACACCCAGCTCTCCCCTGTCGTCACTTCACTCCCTGGTGAGCTTCTGGTCCTCCACAACGACCATGTTCCCGGCCATGACAGAAGGCCATGCCGGACACGGAAGGCAGGGGAATGCGGTGGAGGCATCTGTGGCTTTAGCCACTCAGCCATATCTCCTAGTCCCCTTTCCTTCCGGGGGACAGAGTGAAGGCCACAGACTTACACTGACCCACAGCTCCCCTGGAGGGGTGTCCCTCCTCAGTAAACCACCTGACAGCTTCCCATGCCTGGGCCTCAACATTTTGGGTTCCAGGAGACTAACTGAGTGATTTTGGACAGGAATTTGGAGTTAAGAATGGCTTAGGCTCTCCCAAACTTCAGAATGAGGCCTGGGGAAGAAAAGCGTTCAAGTCACCCCATCTCTTTGCTTTAAATAGCTCAAGAGCTGGCTGTCAGGAGGACAGACAGGAGCTGTCGGTATGGGCTGGATCCTGCCTGCCTGTTGACAAAATAAGGCAGGCAGACAAAGAGCGTCAGTGTAGTTGAGGACAGATAACAGGGCCCTGCCTCTTCCAGCTGGGGTCTGGAGGAATCCTCCAGATTAGATGGTCTCTGTCTTTCAGCCATTGCCATCAGAGGTGTGGAGAGACAGAACATTCCTCTCTGGTGCCTCACTTGCATTGCAAGAGCAGTGGTGATTCTATGGCTGCTTCAACCTTCTTCAGAGAGTCTGCTTTCGATCACCACCGCATTACCAGGGCAACAGAGGCAGCACGGACGTATAAACAAGCACTGCCCATGAGAATCACTCATCACCTTCTCATTGTAGTAGGTTTTCTTAGGGGGGTGGGGAGGGAATTATGAGAAGTGTAAAAGGCATTGCTCCCCAAGATCTGAGATGCCACTAGACTAAACTTGAACTTATTGCATGAGTTAGGCAAAAACCCAAAAATCTTCTCTGGAAACAATTTAAAGTTTGGTAGTGTTAGGATAAGGGTAGGTATCAAGCAATGTCTACTGAGATTTAAAATGCACTTAACTCTTCACCTGGCAATTCTCATGATTTTACTGAAAGAGAGCACACAGACAAAGTATCCTCTACAGCACTGCTTCCAACGGCGAGGCTGGAGGCAACAGAATGGTATTGCAGGGGGCTGGTTAAATGTTCTGGTATGGACAAGTCTCTAAAATCTAGGTGGGTGAAAGAGGCTGGAACAGGAAATATACAAAATGAAACTATTTTTAAAAGACACTTATGGAAAATTATCTGAAGACCGACAAAAAATACTTGGTAACTGCCTCTAGGGAGTGGAACTGGGTTCTAGAGTGTGCAGAGGACCTGCTTTTCATAGTACAGCCTTTGTGCCGTTCAAATTTTTACCTGTGTATTTGTTACTTTCATTAAAAAAAAAATTTTCCTGAGAGGCAGGTTTACAGAACTGCCTATTTTCTGTGGCAATAACTTCTAAACTGCCAGCACGGCCCCTTTAGAGAAGGGTAGGTAGCAGAGGTAGGTAGCAGAGGCGGGAGCAGCAAGGGTTTCCTGGAACATCTTTTGTGCTTCTGGGGAGGCAGAAGCTTTTCCTGTACTCATTGCTAAGAAGAGGAGACAAAAACCACATCAGGAAGAGAAAGACATCAGGAGCCACGTGTGAAACCTCCCAGAGCCTGGAGAGGCCATCCCTCTGGCCCCTGGGGGCAGAGGCTACACCAGAAGGAAGATTATTATCTACCTCTGTTATCTCCCCAGCAGGAATCGACAGGGGACAGTCAGCCAGAGGTGCTAATAGAGGGAACAGCTGCCCACGTGCCTCTGGAATCTTCCTGGCTGGGAGTATGTGGAACTCCCAAGTTGCATGGCTTTAAAACTCCCAGCTCACTATACCCAAGGTATTAGTACACAACATCCCAAGGCGTGGAGCCTTGGGGACCCGCTGGGGCTAAGCCCAAGGCACCCAGGCCAGTTCTCCCCACGTATCATTTCGAGTTACAAAGGACTGAAATGCAAAGCAGGACCAGCCATAGGAAGTGACCCAGAAACCAATGCTCCGGAGTTTGAGAGTCCATCACCCACCCACCGCCAGAAGCCAAGTTATGTCCCCAGCACGTGAAATGGGGGCCTGCGGAGACAAGCGGCGGGCGGCTCCTGAAGGTCTCAAATCAAAGGCCACCGAATCTCCTCAACACCACCCTGCCCCGCACCTCTCCCATCTCCCGGCGGGCAGGAGATTAGGCTCAGGACCGATCCCACGGATAATCCCGAGCGGAGGAGGGAGAGAGGTGGGAAGCCTATCAACTCCAAATTGAGCTTGAGAAAGACAGGAGGGGGAAAGAGGAGGCCGGAGGAAAACAATAAAAAGCAATGTAATTAAATGGAAAGGAAGGGGAGAGACTCGCCAGGATCAAAAAAGCAAAAGACATCGGTGAAGACACAGCCTCAGTACCGTAAATGGATAGGCGGAAGGAAGGGGGGACACCACGGCGCCACGCTAGCGGGGGTGGGGGTGTCGCGCCCTGCTGATCCTGCCAGATCGTGAATTAAGGCGGCTCAGAGCCCAGACCCCTGCGAGAGCCGCGAAGCCCGCATGGCCCGCGCCCGGCACGAGCCGACGGCCCCAGCTGGCTAAGCAGCAGCACCCTCCCCGCCCCCCGCAGCACAGCCAACTCCACCCAGCCCGGCGGACGGACAGGCTGCCAGGCGCTTTCGAGGAACGAGGGTGGGGAGGGGGGAAGCGCTGACATTTGCAGGGCCCTCCCGAGCGCACGTCAAGCCGCAGTGTGCAGACTCGGGTGAGTGGCGCCTGTCCCGTTTCCAGAGCGCAGGAGGGCGCCCCGCGAGGGGAGGGGCCCCCGGAGCCCGGGAGGAGGGTGTCCAGAGACCCGCGGCCCCGACGCGCTCACCTTTGAGGAAGTAGACCCGCGGGCCGGCCGGCAGGCAGGCGAGCAGCGAGGTGAGCACGACGCGCGCGGCGCTCTCCTCGCGCAGCTTCTGCCAGTGGCGGCTGCCCTGGTCGAGCACGACCACGGCCGCCACGCCGCCGCCGCCCTCCTGCAGCAGCCGCGCTCGCGCCGCCTCGTCGGGCAGCACATAGCGCGCCGACACCGCGCCGCCCCGGGCCCGCCGCAGCACCACCGAGTTGAGGTTGACGTTGAGCGAGCCGCGCACGCTCGAGGCGGCGAAGGCCAGGTAGGGCCGGCAGTCGAGCACCACGCAGCGCGCCGCCGCCTCCTTGCGGAGCATCTTGCGCAGCTGGCGCCCGTCGAGCGACGTGACCTTCATGCCGCCGCCGCCGCCGCCGCCCAGCGGCCCCGCGCCGCGCGCCCCGCAGGTGCCCACGGCCAGGGTGCCCGCGGGCGAGGCACGGGAGGGCGACCCGGGGGCTGCGGCCGGCGACGGAGCCCGGCGCCCGAGCGGCGGCTCAACTCTTCTTTCCCGCCCCGCGCGCTCCACACCCGGCCCGGCCACTCGCCGCCTCGGAAGCCGGGGATTCCGCCGGCAGCGCAGCGTTTTATGTGAATGAGCGCTGCCTGTGACGTGGCTGCCCATATAAGGCCAAATATGGGATTTCCCCGCCCCTTCGGGGCGTGGCCACGCCCTCCTGGGGCGGGGCGAGGGCGGGGCCGCCGCCTCCACCGCGGGGAGCAGGACGCGCGCGGCCGGCGCCGAGCGTTAGTCAGCGGGGGAGGAGGAAGTGGAAGGTGCCTCCTCATTCTCTCCTTGGCGTTGCGCGAAGGGACTCACTCGCGCATCACCGCGACTGCCGGTGGGGTGTCCGGAACGCTGCGGGGCCGGAGTGACCCACGCTGTGCGGGAAGAGGAGGCCGCGGAGGGGGAGGCGGGGCCGGGGCCGCGCGGCCGGGCTGTCAGTGTCCTAGACGCAGGCCGCGCACCTGCCGGGGCCGGGCAGGGGAGCCCCCAGTGCCCCCACGAGGGTCCGCAGTGGATTCCCGCCGTTACCCAAGCGTTTACGCGTATAAGGAGTCTGAGATTTGCTCCAAGGGGTGGGGTATAGATGACGCGAGATGAGGTGGCGGTAATCCTTGAGGCTCGCCGATGGGTACCTGGGAGTTTCTTAAACTGTTTTCTCCGCTTTTCTGTATGTTTGAAATTTTCCATAATAAAAGTTCCTGAAAATAAAAAACGGGGGGCCGGGGTGTGTATGTCGAAGAGCCAACAATTAATCTCCCCAAATGGATTCTTCCCTCTGAGGATTGAGAGTCTTTTTCTCTATCACTCCAATAATAATTAGAATAATAAATTGCTTTTGGAGGGGCCATTTTCTGGTCCCTGGGAAACCTGTCGTGAGCTCAGCAGCAGCAGCAACAACATGCATCCGACGGTGGAGCACAGTCCAGCCAAATGCTGTCCAGGTGGCTTCTGGATTTAAGGGATTATCTGTGGATCAAGTATAATCCTAGCCTGTCTGCCCCCACCAGTCCCCAGGGGCTTCAGGCTTCCCACCCCTATTCCTGGGGAACTACACACAATTCATCCATTCAGCAAGTATTTATTGACGGTCAGCTTTGTTCCAGGGCTCTGCTAGCTGCAGGACACATGGATGGAAACATGTTTCTGCCCTCAAGTTTACGGCCAACCATTTTATTGCTAGTCTGTCTGGGACTGCTTGATGGAAAACAGCCTGCCTCCACTAGAGAAGGGCTTGTTGACAGCTGACATAAGGGAATGAGGTTGTTAGAAGGAAGCAGAAATCAAATGCAATCAAATCAGACACCAGGACAGCCGGCGTTGGCTTTGGGTCACAGCTGCAGTCAAAGGCGCTGTCCTCGCCCTGCCAGTGAGGTCTTGTAGATGTGGGGGGTCCTCTTTCTTTGGGGTAATCTGTGCCAGCCTTCCCTGCAAGCTGCTCCACCTCCAGCATGTCCTGTGTCTGTTACCAGCACTATCTACCCCCAGACGTTTCAGCCCAGGGATTTGTATTAGGTGCTGGCAATGCTAAAGTGAGCTCTCTGCCCCAGCTCCCCCCTAGCTCTTTTTTTTTTTTTTTTTTTTTTTTTTTTTTTTTTTTTTTTTTTTTTTTTTTTTTTTTTTTTTTTTTTTTTTTTTTTTTTTGAGACAGAGTCTCACTCTCTTGCCTGGGGCGAGTGCCGCGGCGTCAGCCTAGCTCACAGCAACCTCAAACTCCTGGGCTCGAGCAATCCTACTGTCTCAGCCTCCCGAGTAGCTGGGACTACAGGCATGTGCCACCATGCCCGGCTAATTTTTTCTATATATATATTTTTTAGCTGTCCAATTAATTTTTCTTTCTATTTTTGGTAGAGGCGGGGTCTCGCTCTTGCTCAGGCTGGTCTCGAACTCCTGAGCTCAGAACGATCCGCCCACCTCGGCCTCCCAGAGTGCTAGGATTACAGGCGTGAGCCACCGCGCCCGGCCCCCCCTAGCTCTTTAAGGGCCTGTACTGAGTGCGGAAGAGCACCCGGGGTGTGTGTGGTGGGGGTCAGGGAGGGGGTGCTGGACAAGGCCTCCCAGAGGAGATGAGAGCTGAGTCGAACAAATCAAGGTATGCCAGGCTGTGAAGAGGGAAACTGCTTGCAGTAAAGAAAACACCACCCACAAAAACCAGCATGATATGTACTGAAGGTGTGTGGGAGACCAAGGCACTTCCAGCATCTATTAGAAAATTAAGCAGGGTCAGGCAACAGAGGGCCTTTAAGATATTGGGATCTTATCTCTGGGTCTCACTCAGTGACCTGGTCAGGTTAGCATTTAGGGACGTCACTGAGGCAGCACGGTGGAGGATGGGTGTTTTATTTGCCAGTTGGGGAGGGGTCCAGACCAGAGTCAGGGAGACAGACAGGAAGCTTGTGGGTAATCTAGGCCTGTGCTGATAAGGGCCTGCCGGAACTTGGCAGTGATAGCAGCTATGGAGAGGCTACAGATTGGGAGAACATTTAGGAAGTAAATTGCTGGAAGAGGTGGGAGAGAGGAGTGGAGGGTGACACCAGAGTTTTTAACTGGGGTGACTGTGTGAATGCTCTTTAGATAGGGACCCCACAGGAACATGTCTGGAGAGGCAGCAGGAAGAGGAGGAGTGGGTGAAGTTTAAACATTAATACGTTAAAAGTTGATCACGGCCACGCAAGGGGGGTGCCCAGCAAGCCGAAGGGTGGCCTGGCAACCAGTGTAGGAAGGTCGTCTGTCCACTGGATTGCTGGATGGCTCCCTCACTTTCCACGTCCACCAGACTATCAAATCCTGGGGCTCTGCTTCCCAGGTCGCTCTTCTGATCTGCCCTCTCCAGTCCCATGGCCAAGGCTGGCTTCATGGGTGTGTATGTGACTGGTTCAGCTGCACAGGGCCCTGTACTTAGAAGGGCCTCACTTGTTTTAATGCTCTGTTGTGACTAAATTCTTAATAATTTTTCTGGAAAGGCAAATATTGCATGTTCTCACTCATATGTGGGAGCTAGAAACATTGATCTCATGGAGATAGAGAGTAGAATGATAGATACTAGAGGCTGGGAAGGGTGTATGGGTGAGAGAGACGATGAAAAGAGGTTGGTTAATGATGCGGTCCCCAACCCCCAGGCTGCGGTGCCTGTCTGTGGCCTGTTAGGAACTGGGCCGCCTGAACTCTGCCTCCCCTCCCCCCAGCAGGAAAATTGTCTTCCATGAAACCGGTCCCTGCTGCCAAAAAGGTTGGGGACCATTGGGTTAATGGGTACAAACATACAGTTAGATAGCAATTATAAATTCTAATGTTCAACAGCAGAGTGGGGTGTAGTTAACAACAATGTATTGTTTATTTCAAAGTAGCTAGAAGAGAAGGCTTGAATTGTTCCCAACACATAGAAATGACAAATATTCAAGGTGATGGATACCACCCATACCCTGACTTGATCTATACATCCTATGCATGTAACAAAATATCACACGTACCCCATAAATATGTAAAATATTATGTATCAATCCAAATTTAAAAAATTCTTAATGATTTTTGGCCAAAGGGTCCTGCACTTTCCTTTCACACTGAGCCCACAAATTATGTAGCTGGTCCTGACCATGACTGTAGTTAAAGTGTCCCATTACACCCCCACAGGGGTGTCCTGTCTCCCAGTCTCCAGGCCCCCTCCTTGCCCTCTCATCCTCTGCAATCTGATCTTCTTAAGCTCGGATCCGAGCACAGAGCCCACCTACTCTGCTCGAAAGCATTCGATGCCACCTACACACTGTCTTGATAAAATCCACATTCCTTCAGTGGAACACAGAGGTCCCCGTTCTGGCCAATTGGCCATAACCTACGTCTAACCTTGTTTCCCCTTTCTACCCGCCCCTCCCCGTTCTTTGTACAGGGATCTCTCCACCTTCACACAGCTCTGGAGCTACTGCTGCAGCTCCAAGAAGCCACCCCTAATCCCCCAGCCTGTTAGCAGCCCCCCTCCTGGGGAATCACACAGGCTTGTGCAGCGCCCCCTCCTCCCAGCCTGCTACGTGAGTGTTATCTGTCCTGCCATTAGCCTGCAGGCTCCGGCCAGACTCAGGGGCCTTATCGCCCATCTGGGTCTCCCTCACAACACCCTCACATGGTGAGAGCTAAATCCACATTGGGGGAATGGAATTCAGTGCTTGCTGAGACATGAGAGCAGCCCGCTTGCTAGGAGGCGCCTGGGGAGAAAGTTGGCAAGAGCTTAAATCGGGGCCTCGGCCACAGGGTAAGAGGCCAAACAGAAAGCTGTGGGTGCACGGTCTGCAGGATCGGGAACTAGAAGAGCCCATCGGCCACAGGTCTAGGAGGAAGAGGAGGGTATCTGAGACTGCAAGGGCTTAATGGAGTAAAATAATCACGGCTGTTCCCCTACTGCTTTGGAATGGGGGCAAGGGTCTGCTTGCGGGGGGCGGGGGAGAGACCAGAATTTAAATTAATATTGTGAGTCCATGAGGCAGGACCTTGTTCCATTCATTAATCTCTTTCCCCTGCTAATTATTCTCAGAGGGGCAAGAACTTTGTTAGCGTCCTTGGCCCTCATTTAACCAGTCATCGTAACCCTTGTGCCTTGGTTCATCATTATAATATGAGGACACTCTTTGGAAGGCCATGGGTGTCCCTTTGTAAAAGCTGTGGGCCCTCTCCTTGGAAACTGCACACGTAGCATTCAGCCTACAGTTTCGGGGAGTTCATAGGCCGGCACAATCCCGGGAATTCCTGTGTCTGCTCCTCTCCTCGCAGCCTCAGCAGAGCTTCCGGGAGCCCTCCCCAGCTGCTCCCTAGCCCATAAGGTGGGCCAGAGGGGATGGGTCGTGGGCGCCCACAAATGCAGGGGTCCAGAGCAATGAGCCCCAGCCCTCTCACAAGGGTACATTATGCCCCTTCCATTTATTTACTTTTCATTTCTGATTATGCAAGTTTTATATGCTCATGGTTGAAAATGTGGAAAAAGCAGAGAAATGAAAATGGTGCTTTTTTTTTTTTCTTTTTTCCAGGGCACTGCTTTTTCTGGCTTAAGATCCTAAATCAAAGCTGCTACCAGATCTGGACCTAAGACTTGCTTGCCACCATCTTAGATAAAAGAAAGAGCACTGCTGGACTAGAAATCAAAGATCTGGATTCCCGCCAAATCTCTGCTATTACCAGGTTTTATTTATTTATCTAATATGTATAGAGTGCCTTTTGGTATACAGGTGTTTCTCTCCCGGAGCCCCTCCCATCTCCCTTGCCATCCGGATCTTAGAATGAAGCAAACGCAATGTTCAATCGAGGGCACAGACGGCACTTGCTGTGTGACTGTTGAGAATCACTCACCCTCTTAGAGCCGTGGTGTCCTTTTCTATGAAACAGGGACGTTAGTGCCTATTTGCTAATGGTGAGTGTCAATGACATAATGTACATAAAGCTGTATTGCATGATGCAAGCATAAGATATTTGTATGGTTGTTGTTGCTAATAACATTATCCACCAGCAAAGCACTCATTCATTTACTCACTCAGATACTGATGCACTGGTACATTCAGTTTCCTCTTTTGTAAAATGGAATAAAAATAGGACTTAGCTCATAGGGTACTTAAGATTCAATGAGTTAATGCGAGTAAAGTACTTAGAACAGTCCTTGGAACATATTAAGAACTCAATAAATATTAGCTAGTTCAGAAGGATGTAGTATTTGTTCCAGCCAAGAAAAGACTGTTCTCTAATGGCACAGGAAAAAAGATGGGGTTTGGCATGACAAGGAAGCAGAACTTACCTTCTGTCAAATTCAGCTGGCAGTCAAAGAGAGAATTATTAGGAGCCTGTGAACTTGTTCTTCCAAAGGCCTGCGAAGTACAGGAGGATATTTAAAGAATAAAAATCCCCAGACCCACTTACAGTAAAGCAGGAGAGACGTGAAGCTGCCCACCCAATAATGAGTGCTAAATTGGTTGGTTTTCATACTGAGAGCTGAAGACGTTTGAGAGAAGAGAAAGATCAATAAAGTTGAGTATTAGACCAGGTCTGGAAGAAGGACTTAGATTTGATTAAAAATCCCTGCAATTCTAAGAGCAGGGACGTTGGAGGGTGACAACTCGGGTTTAAGTCCCTATCTGCCACTTACAGATTGGGTGACCTTGGGCAAGTTACTTCATCTCAGTGAGCAATGATTCTTTCATCTGAAAAAGAAAATGAGGATAATAATAGTACCTACCTCACAGGGCTGATGAGAAGATTAAACAAAGTACCTACACAAAGCCCTTCTCAGCATGCCTGGAGCACGGTGAGGGCTCCATGTAAGCCAGTTTTTTTTTTTTTTTTTTTTTGTGGAAAGTCACGGACAGCACTGAGGCACAGAATCTTGGCAGTAAAGAATTATAATTCCACCTTGAAATTTTCCAGAGGGGGAGCTTATTGCCTTATGAGACATTTTTGAATGAGGCCAAAAAAGGAAACGAGTATATCCTAGGATTTTGTGAGATGCTAGGTATGTCCTTCTACTTCACTTAATCCTCACGACTACCTTGTGATGTCAGTACATTGTCTTCATTTTACAATTGACCAAGGTCACACAGCCGAGCTGACTTCTCTGTCTTCTGCCCTTTGCTCTCAGGTCTGGAGAAATATAGTATACAACTAGACCCTCTTTGAAATATTGAAGATGATGATCTTGTCCCTTCCCCACTTTCTCTTTTCTAAAATAACAGTCCTCACTCCTTACAATACCTGTTTTCCAGACTCTTAGAAGACTTTTTTGTTTATTTGCGGGAACTCTTTACTTGTGATCCCTGAATGACACCAGGGTGCAACAGCGAATGTCCATTTACTCAAAGTTCAAGGGTCCTGAAAAAAAGAGCTGCTGTTAACCCTGTTAACTTGGATAGGATTAGAGAAAGGAAGAGATGGAAGAGAACAAGCAGTTGAAAGTAAAGAGATGCTGTTCCTCCCCCTCCCTTGAGGAGCCACAGGCTATCCCTGGAGGGTAGAAGTGGGATTTTATTCCCCAACTCCAGCCTCTCCCATGCAGCACTTCCTTTCGGTGGTTTCAGTCCAATCTGGATGGTGCTGAGCATCCTTGAAAGCTTACAGGAAGTGGGCTTGGGGTGGGAGACGTTTAGGAGGATGTTGTCTTCTTTACAGCTTTGCCCTAGAGATTCTGGCCGGAAAGATAAATGGCTAGTGCAACTTGATCTTCTGTTTTGTTGAAGGTTTTTATTTTTTTTAACTGGGAGGCAGTGTCCTTGAGTAAGCGTTGTATTTGCTCCATTCTAAGACCCTGGGGGCAAGGAGGATGGGTGTCTGGAAGTGTTTCCCAGATTCCAGTCTCCTCCCACCCTCATGGATTTTGCAATATCTGAGTATTACGTCTTTTATCATTCCCCAAAAGTAACTTTACAGAGATTCATTGAAAGAAAAGAAATTCCAAACCCCTTATTCTGTCTTAAGCACTAATATCTGGGTTTGATAACTTAATTCTATGGGGGTTTTTTGTCGTAGAAAGTAAAATATGTGACAATACAAATGGAAGACTTTCACCTGTGTACCACCTACAGTCGCCTCTCTAGCCACCAAGGAAGCCACCTACACTTGGGGAAACAATAACTGGGTTCTGGCAATGACCAGAGCAGCCTCGCACAAATGGCTTCGAGGCTTCTGAGTTACAGTCTCTTCCTGAGTAAAATTGAGATAGTTAATAAATTGTCAAGTGGGAACAATAGATGTGAAAGTACCTGGTAAAGTGCTTAGGCCAGTCTTTTTTCATCAGTAACTTCCTTGCTCCAGGGTCTGAAACCCTATCTTTGCTGGCCTAAAACTAGTGGGGAAAAAATTCTAGTGCTCGAGAGTTCAGAGCAAGGGCTTTGCCGAGGTCCCGTCAGAGCCCTGCCAGCCACTTGACCTGCTCTAGGTGTTACTTCCCTGCTCTGGGCATCCGTTTTCTCACCTCCAAAGTGGGAGCAGTCATGGCAGCGCTTCTCCAACTCGATTGTGCATGGACTCATGAGGAGCCTGTTGAAATGCAGATTCTCATTCTGGGGCTGGAAATTCTGCATTTCCAGCTGGCCCCCAGGTCTTGCTGCTGCTGCTGGTCCCTGGCCCCCACTGAGCAGCAGGGAGTTCTAGTGCTGAACTCCCTCGAGGTGTTGAAAGGCTTAAATTAGACAATACATCCTAAGCATTTAGTGTGGGGCTTACATCAGCTACTTACCAATAGCTAGTAACTCAGTTGTTGATATTGTGGTGATTCATGTGTTTAAGGGGAGTTGGATGGGTTGAGGGGCACCCCTAGGTGGAACAGAGGATGATGGGATTTACCGTACTTGTGGGGTTTGGAAAGAGCAATGTCCCAGGAGTCAGGAGACCTGGTTTCAAGTCCTAGCATTTTTTTAACTCATGCCATGGCTGTGGGAGCTTGGGCAAGCCTCTTGATGTTTCTGAGCCTCAGTTTCCCCCTCCACAGAAAGGGGACAGGTTGAATTAGATGGCATCCAAGGATTCCCTCGGCTTTAATTGGTGAAATCTGAAGACAGTAATTCCCGCTTCTTCCCACCACCAAAAGAAACCTAACAGGCCTGACCTCAGCCACAGCCTGGAGCCTCATCTGTTGCGGGAGCGGGTCTGCTCTGGGCCTGCCTCGACTGTGGGAGGATGGATAACGGCACAGCCCGGCCTGGCACCCTTGGCATTCCTCGGGCCTCAGGTGACATCATCCCCAGAAGCCTCCGTTCTCTGGGCCTGTGCGAAGTTCTCCCTGTTAAGGCAGGATGATTCGCAGCCTGAACGGGAGAGAGTCTGAAGCGTGCCCAGAAAAAGGATGTAAAAGGAGGCATTTTCCACATTCCATCCCCCTGCTTCACCACGCTGGAGGCAGAGGTGATTCACGAGTACACTCACTTCCTTGAAAGCACACGTCACACCCCCCAGATTCCAGCCCCTTGCAGGGGTCCCAGGAGGGACTCGAGACCCAGGCAACCGACCCTGTAGTGGAAGAAATGGGCAGGCAACAACCTGGTCCCCAAACGGGAAGAACAGGCCTCCGAGATAAGTGACTCCTCCCAATGTAGCCCCGGACAGTGTATTAAACCACAAGTCTGTACTGAGCCCTCACTATGAACAAACGTTTATTGAGCACCTGCTGCATGTCTCTGGCTAAGCAAGTTCACCTGAATCAACTCAGTACCTCCCAGTGAAGAGATTAGTACAGATGAGGGTACCCAGGTTCAGAGGGATTCAGTGACTCGCTCAGGATCATACAAGACATTCAACGAGGATCACACCCTGAGCAAAGCCCACCAGGTTGAGCTGATCCTCCCTTCTCTCTCCTCTGTTACGAGCTTGTGTCAAAGCCCCTGTCCTCTGTGGATGCATGTGATTATTTATGTTTCCCTCTCTCCCCTGACCAGAGTCAGCTTCTAAGGCCCCTGCAGCCACATTCCCTAGCTTGGCCCACAGCTGGCCCTAGGAGGATGTTTTGCCCCACAAATCTGTGTAATTGGGGCTAGGTTTTAGTGCCATAGCACTCAGCCTTGTGCTGAGTAGGGAAGGAAGAGGAACCCACGACTTCGTTCCTGACCTTAGGAAGGACGGGGGAAGGTGTAAGGGTTGAAAACCAGGGAGGATTTATTCAAGGCAGAGGGAGAGGGACAGGCTTGTAGCTGAAGGAGACAGGCAGGTAGGAAGCAGCCAGGTGTCATTTCCAGGCAGGATGAGGGGGACAGGGAGGTTCTGGGAATGGTAAGAAGGTG
Organism: Indri indri; assembly: GCA_004363605.1. Classification (NCBI taxonomy): domain Eukaryota; kingdom Metazoa; phylum Chordata; class Mammalia; order Primates; family Indriidae; genus Indri; species Indri indri. The sequence goes on from RJWJ010000538.1 coordinate 68,624, forward strand.
GGGAAGGTTAGATATAGGAAATCACACCTGCTTTGTGCAGTCAGGCATGATGTATATGAAATCTAAAAATGTTTATTACCCTTTGACCTCGTAATTCCACTTCTGGGAAATGATCCTAGAGAAAATCTCCAAAATACAGAGGAAGTATAGCTAGATCCACGACAGTGTTCATCCCAGAGCTATTTATAAGAAGGTAAAAATGGAAACAGTGAAAACATTTCTCATAAGAGAATGGCAAAGACATCAGTATATACAGCAACCAATAAATGGGATGTTTTCAAAGACTCTGAATAGCATTCAAAATCAATGATGTTAAAATGTTAGGGTAAACGGCAGGTTACAGATAGTAACAATAGCTGTCATTTACGGAGTGTTATTTCCTCTGGGTTGGGTGCTTTCCCTGTTTGGTCTCAGTTAACCCATACACCACCCCGAGGGGACGGAAATCACTTCCGTGTAACAGGTTTGGAGACTGAGGCTCACCCAGGTAGGGAGTGGAAGAGCTGGCATCCAGCCCTGGTCACACTCAGTGTGTTCTGACCACCACTTTATATAACAGGACCACGTCCAGCAAGGAAATGTGAGAGAAATATAGCAAATATAAACAATGGTCCTTTTTCAGAAATGGCAGGTGGAGGATGGAGTGATTTCCACTCCCCTCTCACTTTCCTGTATTTTCCAAATTTTTCCTTATGAAGTTGTGACAGTCTTATTTATTTATTTATTATTTTTGAGACAGGGTCTCCCTCTGTCACCCACGCTGGAATGCAGTGGCGCCATCATAGCTCACTGCAGCCTCGAACTCCTGGCCTCAAGTGATCCTCCTATCTCGGCCGCCCAAAGTGCTGGGATTACAGACGTGAGCCACCATGCCTGCCTTCTTTTTCTATTCTTTCCTAATTTTCAGTTATTTATTATGCTTATCATTCTGCAACTTGGCTTTACTTATTCACCAGTAGGTCTAGGTGGCCTTGTTATCTTCCGGATGCCCTTTATTCTTTTTTGAGGGAGTGGCTCAGACTATCCCACGGCTGGGAATTGGCATAATTTATTTCCCGGGGATTTGCCCACAGCAAAGCAGAAGATAGCCACATGTCAATATGAATCAAGGGTGGAGACCCTAATCTGTAACTCCCCCCAAAGAGAACAGCCCTAGTGTGCAGATAGGGCTGCCCTGGGGGTGGGGCTTGACCCAGCCCCGCCATTTTTACCAACAGGGACATCTTTGAATCTGGAGCCCCTTGAAGGACATTTAGAAAGTTTCTAACTTTTCACTAATACAATCAATCCTGCAAGGAGCAACCTTGCTTACGTCTTTTCCGGCAGAGGGTTTTGTTTGTTTGTTTGTTTTAACAGAAAAGAATGGACTGAAAAAGAAATGCACTTAGGTGGCTCCATTTGTGGCTTTGACAGGTCGGGGGTGGAGGGATTTCATTAGGAGCTCCAGATTCAAAGATGTCCCTGTTGGTAAAAATGGCAGGGCCAGTAATGTGGGCAAATCCTCTTGAGGAAGGCAGGCATTCTAATGCCTGTGGGGCACCAGGATGCAGAGCGGACTCCACTTCATTTAATGCCACCCCTTCCCTGGCAGTCTTTTATAGCAGATAGAGTCTGCAAACCGGGAACATCAGCCAGTTCCTCGCACCTGCTGTGTGGCCTGCAGCCAACTCTGTCAGAGCCCAGGGCTACTGTGCTTCATTTTTTATGGAAGACGGGGGCTCCAGTGAGCAGACTTCAAACAGCTCCAACTTTCTGCTCTGATTCCTTGAGGCCTTAGTAAGAAAGATACAGCTTTACCCCTTACTAGCTGTGTGATCCTGGGTGAGTTATTCACATCTCTGAGCACCTATTTCTCATCTGTAAGACGGGGCAATGAGACCTACCTGATGGGGCCGTGCAGGTTAAATGAACTGCTGCCATGAGCCTTGCACCTAGCACAGTGGCTACATCTGCAAAATGAGCGGCGAGTCACGGGTCCAACCCTAAGGATCCTAAGGATGGAAGCACCCTGCTTGACTCCCCTCAGCCCAGTCTCCAGGGTTACCCGGGGCAGCCAGGAAGGCTTTTCTTTGAGGACCTCTGATCCAAGTAGGGAAGTCCATTCATTTCTTAGCCAATGGGATGGTACCCTGAAGCCAGCTAAGCTAAAAGACAAATTCAACAATAAGCAAACACCCCTTCTGAAGGCAGTTGCTGAACCAGTAAGAGTCCAAACCTGTCCAGCTGTTGTTCTGGCCAGCACATTATGTACCCATCTCACCTCAGCCTTAATCTTATCTTCATCATGTGTCTTCATCCTCAGCCCCAGCAGCCAGAACATTAATCTAAAGCTTATAAAAAAAGAGGCATCGACTTAGTGAAGTCTAAAGGTCTGGTTCAAAATATATTATTAGAGAGTGAAAAAACTAAGTGGAACAAAAAGTTTGACACCACCGCTATAGGAAAAGAAAAAAGCCCACTTAACTATATGGGTACATGTGAGTGTGTGTGTGTTTATATACTTATATACATTCTTTTTATATACTTACATACGTTCTACTGGTATAAAAAAGCCTGCTAGTATAAAAGTGTTATCAGCTAACAGCAGCTCCTTTTGGGGAGTGTGGTCGGCTCTACTTGTTTACTTTCTTTATTGTTTGACTTTATGGTAATGAGCATATCTTTTGAGAGAGGCAGCTATTATAGTGGTTGGGACTGAGGGGGGATACTGGAATCAAGCCATCTTGTTTGGCTTCAAACTCAGATTTGTGTCTCTGCCCCAGATATTGAAGCTCTTGCAGCTCATTTGTAAAACTGAGATGACAGTAATAATAAAACCGACCTCATAGGGTTGGTTTGGAGGGTTAAAGAAGGGAATCCATATACTTATAACAATACTTGGCATTCGGCAAGTAATCAAAAAAGGCCAACTATTATTATTACTTTACAAGTAAAAAGAAATATGTATGTAAATATACACTTGTGCATACATGTAAACATAGGCTCCCTACCAAAGGGTAGGGTATCGTGAGTCTGTGCGTGCATTCCTATAGTACACACAATCGTAAAAAGAAATGTGAGAGAGGAAAAAAGAGAAGGAGAAATGACTGCTGTTAATAGCCAGCTCTGAAAGCCCCTGCCAGCTCTGAAAGTTTCACTATTCTCTCAAGAAGGGCCATTAGGGATAACCCTGGTGTGGAGGAGGTACAGTGTGTAAAGGCCACCAAAGTCATTTTATAACAAAGACATCTGCACTCGAATGTTTATGGCAGCACAATTCACAATTGCAAAGATGTGGAAACAACCCAAGTGCCCATCAATACATGAGTGGATTAATAAAATGTGGTGTATGTGTACCATGGAGTACTACTCAGCCATAAAAAAACAATGGTGAACTAGCACCTCTTGTATTATCCAGGTTGGAGGTGGAGCCCATTCTTCCAAGTAAAATATCACAAGAATGGAAAAACAAGCATCACATGTATTCGCCATCAAATTGATACTAACTGATCAACACTTAGGCACACACATGGAAGTCATATTCATCAGGTGCCAAGCAGGTGGGGGGTGGGTGGAGAAATTCGTAACTCATGGATGTGAAGTGCACTGTCTGGGGGATGGGCATACTTGTAGCTTTGGCTTGGGTGATGCAAAGGCAATATATGTAACCAAAATGTTTGTACCCCCATAATATTCTGAAATTTTAAAAAAGAAAAAAATTTAAAAAAAAAAAAGGGCTCAACATAGAGCCCACCCCACCCCCAACACGGAGCCATGGATTAGCTGAAGAGGTAGCACAGGTTTGTCTTCTCCCTCAATCCGGGAGCTTTAGAGGTGGGAAGGAATTAGAGCAGTCTCATCCCTTCACTCATCCATTGAATATTTATTGAGTGTCTTTTCTGTGCTAGTCATTGTTCTAAGCCCAGGGATATAGCCATGGACAGAGAAGACCAAAACAAAACATCAAACAAACAAAATCTCATCTTCATTCTGTGGGAGGTAGACAGACACCAAAAATGAGTACGACTCGTGGTGTGCTGAATGGTGATAGATGCTATGGAGAAAATTTAAGCAAGGAAGGGTTTCAGGAACTATTGGGATGAGTTGCAATTTTACATAGGATGGTGGGAGAAGGTCTCACTGAACAGATGACAGTAGAGTAAAGACCTGGAGGAAGCACAAGAGAGACCCCTGCAGAGGGAAGGGCAAGTGCAAAGACCTGGAGGTTGGAGTGAGTAGAACAACCAGGAAGGCAGCAGGGCTGGATGGAGTGGTCTAGACCAGTGGTCCTCAGTGGGGAGCCACTTTGCCCCTCTCCCCTCAGGAGGCATCTGGCAATGTCTGAAGACCTTTTTGGTTGTCACAACTCGGCGGGGATGGGGGGAGGCACTGCTAGGGTCCAGTGGGTAGAGGTCGGGGATGCTGGCCAACATCCTGCAATGCACTCCCTCTTCTCCAAAGAGTTAACCCACCCAAAATGTCAAGAATGCCAAGGTTGAGAAAGCCAAGTCTAGACTTAAGAAGAGTCACAGGAGGGGACGTCAGAGAGAAAACAAGAAGTGGGGGCATGGGGAGGAGGCGGCGGAGAGGGAGACGGCCAAGAGCCTGATGGGTGTCCTAAGGACTTGAGCTTTTACTCTAGGCCAGATGGGAGGCCACTGGCTGTTAGTGGAAACATAACGAGCGTTTAGCTGGTGGAGTTTCCAGGTCACAGTCACAGAGAGGAATACCAGGCGGTCCTTGATCTTGGTTCCAGGCACTGGCTCCCACTGGCTTCCTCTGGGGGACCATACATCAGAGGCTGGAAAGCGGCAGACAGGTCATTTCCAGTCATTAAGTAGAACTCCATCAGCAGGTAAAAACACTGCTTTGTCGGGAAATTGTTGATCTAGATTCTGTGAGAATAGCTCAGTCTTCCTTAATTACTAGGAACCGTGGGCAGTCTGGACTTCATCACAACAGGAGAGTCAAGCTTTCATTTCACCAGATGTTTCCCGAAGGCTGGTTATAGTGCAAGGCTGGGGTTTGGATGTATACCTTGCCAACTCAGAATCCTTGATGCAATGAGGGCTGGGGAAGGGAGAAAGAGTAACCCCCAAACTGATACCTGGAACATTCATGGAGCACCTACTCAGGGTACACAGCCTGCTGGAGCCAAGATTAGAGGGATGAATGGATGCAGGTGTGCAAGGGAGGGAGCTTGTGCTGGGAGGAGATCCCACAGTACGGTGATGTAAGTGCGGTAACACGTGGGGGACACAGGGCAAGAGGGCTGGCTCAGCCTTGGCAGCCAGTAGCACAGAGGAGATGGCACTGGGCCTTGGAAGGCAGCGGAGTGCAGGAGGCGGAATTACGGGGAAAAAGCACCCAAGCAGGGCCAGAGTGAGCCAGAGTTCACAGAGCTCGCCTCTGTAGGTTTCTGGACCACATCCTTGTAGATTCCAGGAATCTGCATTTTCACAGCCCCCAGGGACCTGCAAACCAGGTGTTTCTCTGACTGCACGTTGCAAAGCCCTACTCCAGGAAACCAAAGGCAGGGTTCAGGCCTTCAGCCTTGCATGGTGCTTCCAAAAGAAAGAGTCCAAACGCCGCTTTGCTTTGAAAGGCAAAACCCCAGGGCCTCTGGCCTGATGGGCATGGCCACACTGAACGCAGTGGTTCTCAGTCCTGAGTGGCCTAAATATCACTGGGGGAGCTTGTTAACCTACATATATCTGTGTCCCAACACAGAACCTCTGCCTCACTGTCTCCCGGGTGGTCTGCTGGGGACCCCACCTGGAGATACACCGGCCCTGTGGATCGTCTGTGACTGAGACACCTTTTGGCCACACCGAGCCCTCCTCCAACTCCTGGAATCTTGAAAACACTAGGAGTCCCACCCGGTGCCCATCCATTTACTTTAATCCTCATAGCTGCCTTTTATCGAGCACTTACTGAGTGCAGAGCTCTGTGCTGAGCACTCTACATTTATTGTCTTCCTTTAAGTATCACAACAAGCAGGTGAAGGAGGTAAAATTCTTATAAGGAAACTGAGGCACAGCAGTCAGGGGCAGAGCTGGGACGTGGATCCAGGCTTGCCTGACCCCAAACCCAAGCTCTGAAGCAGTCCCAGGACTGCCTCCCTTCCGACACCCTGCCATGCTCTCTGTTGCTGTCCCCACAGCAAGACTGCAAACTACTTGGGGCAAAAGTTGGATCTTAGGCTGCTGGTGTTCCTCAGACAGAATTCTCTTGAAATAACCATGATTGCCTCTTAGAAAGAGCTGTGACAGCTCTCTCTGGACCTTGAGCCTGCGAGCTGCCAACCCACTTAAACAGCATCTTCTCTCTTCTCTGAGCTCCCAGGGTTCTAAGCTCTCCGCCCTGCGGAGTGTGCCAGAAAGGCCTTGTGTTGGAGCCCTGAGCTTTCCCTTCCTTTTGACTTGGTCCTCCTTCCTGGGCTGGAAGCTCCTGGAAGTAGCGAGGCTAGCTTCTCCCCGTCTGTCTCCCCTAAAGCAGCATATAGTAGGCTCAATGAATTCAGGGGGAGCTGATTGATAAGCATTCAGATTCCAGGCTTCCGTGGACATAAACCAAGGACTGTCATTTTTGTTGTCGTTGTAACTTACTATGTGCCAGGCAGTGGCTCAGGTGCTAGGAATTCTGTGGTAAACAACATCAATGAGTTCCCTGCTGTCATGGAGCTTCCTTCTAGTGGCAAAGACAGGCAAAACACAAATAAACCCTGAGCAACCCAACCAGCTTCCATGGCAGGGCTGGGGAAGAAAGATGGCCATTAAAACTGGAGGCCAAAGATGCCTTCCTGAGAAGGCATCATTTGAACTGATGACGGGTTGATCAAAACAAGCCAGCCACATCTGAACCAGGGAAGGAGCATTCCAGGACAAACATAGCCTGTTTGAGTATTCATGGATGCTAGTATGGCTGGAACTTAGTGGGCAAGAGAGAGAGGTAGAAGATGAGCTGGGAGATATTGGCAAGGCTGGGTTACATGAGGCTTTCCTTGCTCGCCCTGGAGAAGAGATTGGAATCGATTCTAATGGAGATGGGAAGCCATCGGAAGGTTTTAAGCAGGATGACAATGAAAGATCAATACCTGCTTGGAGAATGGCCTGTAGGGAGGACAGAGTGGAAGCAGTGACCAGTTAGGAGGTGACTGGCGAGGGATGATGGTGGCTTGGGCAAGGATAGCAGAAGAGGAAGGTGAGAGACGTGGACAGACAAGACTTGCGGATGCAGTGGGTGTGGCCGGGGTGGAGCACCAGGGAAAGTGGAATCACGGAGCCTCCTCAAGCTTACAGTAGGTAGATGGGGGTGCCATTTCCTGAGATGGGGAAGATAGAGGAAGAGCAGATCTGGGCAGCAAAATTAAGAGTTCTAATGTGCCGTGTTGGTGGTGGCAGGCTGAATAATGTCCTCTAAAGACGGCACTTGTGAATATTTGCCTTACATGGCAAATATGATTACGTCAAGACTTTTGAGACAGAGTGATTATCCTGGATTATCCTGGTGGGCCCAATGTAAACACAAGGGGCCTTATAAGTGAAAGAAGGAGGCTGGAGAGTCAGAGTGATACTACGTGAGAAGGAATCAAGCTGTTTCGAATTGACTTTGAAGATGGACAAAGGGAAACATGGGGCAAGGAAGGCAGAGATGGAAAAGATAAGGAAATGCCTTCTTCCCTAGAGCCTCCAGAAGGGACACCATCCTGTTGACACCTTGCCTTTGGCCCAGTAAAACCCACTGGGACTTCTGACCTCCAGAACTGTAAGGTAATGCATTTGTGTTGTTTTAAGCCATTAAGTTTGTGGTCATTTGTTACAGCAGCAATAGGAAGTGAATACACTGGCCTTGTAGACATCCGGGTGGAGATGCTGGCTGTATTGGCCTGAGCCTGGGGAGTGGTCACCCTACAGTTGGAACTTAAATTGGAAGGGCTGCAAATCAACTCAGGGCCCAGAATGAGCTGGCTACAGGGCCTCAGAATAATTCCTGTCCTCTCCTGGCCTAATACAGGCAGACCCTGGCAAAGACTTCCAGAGGCAGCTGGCGCCTCTCCCTCAGCTAAGTAGAGAACCTTTAGCTTAGGGCTTAAGGAACTAGGGGGTGGGACCTGAACTGGGCGAGTCTGCTTCTGGCTCAGACACTGTGGCAAGGTGAGAGTGAAGGTCCGAAGGACCCTGTCACCCTGAGGGAAACTTCCTTCATGTTATCTCACTGCCTCCAGGGCCAGTTGGGGGAGGGAATGGCAAGAGGGGATGGAAATGTTTATTTAGCACCTACTAAGTGCCAAGCGCCAAATTCTAGATTTGTAATAGGTGGCATTAAACCTTACGATAACCCTGACAGGGAGCTATTAGCCTTTCGAGGATAGGGAAATTGAGGCTCAGAGAGATCAGATTACTTCTTTCAGATGACACCAGCAGGAAACTGAGGATCAAGGAGTCCGCCAAGCTTCCCTGGGCTTCAGATGTCCCCAGGGTGGTGCTCTTTCTACCAAGCCCCCTATCCTGGGTAAGGACTATTTGAGAGTGTTTTCTCTCCAAAATAGCAGCAATGACCTCTCCTCCTTTGCCTGAGTTAAGCATTTAATCCTCACACCAACCTTATTAGTTAGGAGTTAGGTTTATTATTTTCATTTTACAGATGCAGTCATTGAGGCTCGAAGCATTAAGTAATTTGCTTAAGATAATGCAACCCAAGAGAAGTGAAAGAAGTAGGTCAGGACTGGATTCCAGAACAACCAAAGATTTTGCTTGAAATAATACTACTACTGGCCGGGCACGGTGGCTCACACCTGTAATCCTGCTAGCACTCTGGAGGCCGAGGCCGGAGGATCGCTTGAGGTCAGGAGTTTGAGACCAGCCTGAGCAAGAGCAAGACCCTGTGTCTAATAAAAGTAGAAATATTCGCCAGGCGTAGTGGCGTGCACCTGTAGTCCCAGCTACTAGGGAGGCGGAGGCTGGAGGATCGCTTGAGCCTGGGAGTTTGAGGTTGCAGTGAGCTACGATGATGCCACTGCCCTCTAGCTGGGGAGACTTTGTCTCAGAAAAGAAAAGAAAAGAGAGAAGCACTGGCCATCAGGGAGAGAGGGTGGTGCTAATCAGCAGATTGGATTGTCACACTGTGTCAGTGACGTTTTTCAGTGTGAAATCATAAGTTATCATTCAGGGTTAGACATTTAGACATTACACCACCCAGTAAGTGCCACAGAGAAGGCTTCAGGACAGCTGGCCAAGGAGGACATCCAACAGGCCTTGTCTGCACCAGGTCATCCCAGGACACGCCCCAGCAGCAGATTTCAAGCACTCTGCTCTCACCTTAGGCCGAGGGTGGACCGCAGGAGACTCTCCGCAAATAGTCTTTGATAGACTGATAGATTTTCTAGCCATGCTCCAGCTGGCCAGCCCCAGCCCCACACAGAGGTCCTGGGTGGACCACATGGACCCCAGGGAGGGCCTGGGTAGAATGAGGGTCCAGGAGGTGGTACCTCACTTTGGTGTCTCCATGTCTCAACTTGAACTAGGATCTCACAGCCAAATGCAAATGAGGCCATGGGCACGTAAGGGCTGAGAGCCTGCAGTCCTGGGCAAACTCAGCCTCTTTGTGCCTTGATTGAATGCAAAGGCCTGAGTGCTACAGGTCAGTCTTCATTTATTCACCCATAAATATCTCAGCCTCTGTCATGTGCCAGGCTAGGTTAGGGCTACAGTGATGAGACAGCTGTCTGTCCTTAGTGAGCTTATGCTCCAGAGAGGGGTCTGACAATAAGGTAAAATACATAAGTTAACATCAGAGGGTAATGAGAGGAAGACCATAACAGAGTAAAGGGACTTATGGCAGGAAGCTTCCTTTTTTAGTTAGGGTGATCAGGGAAAAATTCTCTTTATTTTTATTTTTTTATTATGTTTTTGAGACGGTCTCACTCTATTGCCCAGGTTAGAGTGCAGTGGTGTCATCATAGCTCACTGCAACCTCAAACTCCTGGGCTGAAGCAATTCTCCTCCAGCTGAGTAGCTGGTCCTACAGGCAGTCACCACCATGCCCAGCTAATTTTTCTATTTTTTGTAGGGACAGGGTCTTGCTACGTTGACCAGGCTGGTCTCGAACTGCTGGTCTCAAGCGATCCTCCAGCTTAGGCTCCCAAAGTGCTAGGATTACAGGCATGAGCCACTACACCCAACCTCAGGGAAGGATTCTTTGAGGAGGTGACATCCTAAGCCTGGATGATGAGGAGCCAGCATGTAGGCTGCAAAGGCCACAGCATGTGCAAAGGCCCCGAGGCGGGAAGGTACTCCACAGATAACACATGGCGGCCTCTAAAGTGTGCTCAACAAGGGATCATTTAGTCTCTGGGTGGCCATCTGCACACAACTCTGACTCAGGGACTCCATAAGTTATGAAATCATGGCTATAACTATGGCAAACCTGAATGGAGAACCTCCAGCCAACCATACCTATCTCACCTGAGCCGCAGAATGGCTCCTCAGCCAGGTACAGCTACTGTATTAGGGGCATCGTACTGATTGGGATGCTGAGACTCAGAGAGTGAAGCAAGTTGCCCAGGTCACTCATTTGTTAGGTGGCAGAACAGGGATTCAAATCCAGGGCAAACTCCAAAGCCCTGGACTCTTCACTGATACATGGCATTGTTGATGTGATGTGATTTGGCACCGTCCCCCCTACCCCACTCCCTTTTCTCTAAAGCAGGAACTCTTGGGCCTGGAGGCCCCAGCCTCCCCTTAGGCCATTAAAGTGGCCACTGAGCCGAGCCTGCTGGGAGCTGGTCTCACACTGAGGGCTGCCCCGCTGACATATCCACTGAGAGTCTGGGGGTGGTGAACCAGCTCCCCAGGCTGGAAACCACCCCTCCAGGCAACTCCTGCTAGAAGGAAGAGTTCCTGGTCCAGAGCTGCGTTCTGTTCCCAGCCTGCCTCCAGTCTGCCCCCTCCCCGGCCCCAGATGTTCACTTGAGTCAGCCCCAGGCCTGTGTGGGGGCGTCCTCTGGGCTTCTGCAACATCCTGTGTTCTGCCTTCTGCTTACCTATTTTCCATGTCCAGGGAATCCCTCCCAACAGGGTTTGTTTTTACACCCTGGAGCCGACCTGCCCACAGAACAATTAAAATGCCCTCCCCCCCAGGGTCCCCTGGAGCCCTTCCCGCATTGCACAGTCCATCTCCTGCCTCCAGGGTCTGGCAGGAGCCTCCCTTCTTTCTCCCTCCCTGGACTCCAAATTCTTCTCCCCCTTCAGCTTACAAGGTCAGGACCTCCTCTTCCAAAGAGCATCACTGCTGTCCCCACTCCCCTGAACTCCCACTCCCACATGCAGTCTGAGCCGTGGGAATGGATATCTGCCCTGTTTGTCTTCTGGCATCTCTTCCCCTCCTTCCTCTGACCACAGCACTCCTTTTCCTCTGGGGAATAGCCCCTCCTTCACTCCCTATTAGGCGGGGCCACCAATCACACACCGATTGGCTTAGGGACAGCCATGTGACCCAAAGCGGGCCAATCAGAATCCTTGCCTGGGATTTTGTATATGGAGCAAAGGGAGAAAAAGCTCTCTCTTTCCTCTGAGTTGGCTAAACTGGCATGATGCGAGCCAGACTGGAGCTACCTGCATTCCTGCCTCTCCTCCCCTTTCCAGAATGAGGCTACCCATCTACAGTAAGAAAAAATGAGGCCAACACACAGAAGCAGAGAAAGTGCTCATTATTCTTTGCTCTAAAAACGTTTTAAGACACATTTGTATGATTTCCTCAGAAAATGTTATTTAGCTTCGCTTGTTTTTAAGCTTTAGAAAAAATGTTATAGTGTATTGTAGTCTTCCGAAACTAGCTTTTTTCCAAGCATCATTTGTTTCTAAGATTCATCTTCTATTGTGTATAACTGTAGTTCATTCATTTCTCATTGCTGCATAATATTACATTGTGGGAATAGACCACAGTTCACAACTTACTCCTTCTCCAGGAAAAAAACATCTGGGATTATCATAATTTTACTATTATGAACAATGCTTCTTTGAACATCCTTGTGCATGTTTTTCACACAGGTGCACAAACTTCCAGGGCATATACTTAGGAGTGAGATAATTGCTGGAGACCAGTGTGTGCAACTTCAGTTTTACAAGATAATGTCCAATTGTTTTCCAAAACCATTAACATCCACTTATACACCCCACCACCTTGTGTAAGAGTCCCCAACAACAACTCAGCACCACTCGTGCCCTATTTTCAATATCTCCCCATGGTGCCTAGCACAATCTCTGACTTGTAGTGGGCTCAAAAATAGTTTATTTACAGTGAAATGGATGGAATGAGTAGGTAGCATGGAAGACAGACAACCAGACAGTTGGAGAGAGGATAGAGGTCATCTTCACCCAGAAAGATGATCAACTGCCTGTAATACCAGCACTTTGGGAGGTCGAAGCAGGAGGATCCCTTTAGGCCAGGAATTTGAGACCATCCTGGGCAACATGGTAAGACCCCATCTGTACAAAAAAAAAAGATGATCAACTGAAAACAGTACCATCTCAGAAATCAGTGGTGGCTACAGACTCTGGGCTTCTCTGGGGCCCCTCGGGGCCTTCATGGGGCCTCAGTTCTGACTCTCAGCGCTCAGCAAACTCTCTCTGTATGGACAGAAGCTTCTGGTATGAGCCTGCTTTGGGGGCTTCATGCCTGACTCTGCCTACCTTGGAGCACCTATAGGGAGCTTTTCAGATTGCTAATCAGGTATGTGCCATGAGCCTTAGAGTCCAGCGTTGAAAACCCACTCCTTTGGAAATCCTATCTATGAACAATGCCCCCTACATCCAGATGGACCTTGACGTCAGTTTCAAAACAGCCATGTTTCCCTGCCCTGCTTACGCTAACTTTCTTCTTAAAAGTTGTTCTTAGGGGGGTGGGAGCGGCAACAACAACAACAACAACAAAGTTGTTTTTTTCCTGCAGGCAAGACCTAGTAACAAGATAGAACTTTCTCACTGTTTTCAGCCATGCCTGAAATTCATAATCTTAACACACACACACACACACACACACACACACACACACGCAATCACGCACACACTTAAAGTGCACATTGCTCACTTCTTTTCAAGCCCAAGGCTTGTAAGAAGAATTTTCTGTGGAAGGTCAGCAGCTCTGATTGCGTTTCTTTATTTAGAACATTGTTTTTGCTGGAGCTGACTCGGTTACCTTTGAGTTCACGGAAGTGGAGCCCATTAGAAGAATCGGCAGTCAAGAGGCTCCCAGACAGGCTTTAAGAGTGTTGCTAAACTTAGGTTCATTTGGCTGCTGTGGTCTACAGACAGGGGCCTCTCCCTTTCTCTCTCTCGTTTTTAATGGGGCCTGCATTTTCCTGCTTTGCAACTGCCAGCCTGTTCCGTGGTGGGAAGAAAGGAAACTCAGAGCATTAGGCCTAATGTCAACATCCATTCTTATCTCTGCTCCTAAACTCCCTACTCCTCTTGCAGTGACCTACTTCGCCTCGCCCTAACATGGCTCGGGGACACAGGCCTCAGGCTGGCCCAGGCAGGGGTGCGGCAGAGACAGCCCTGTGCCCTGGTCCCGGCAGAGTGGGTTCACAGACCTGACCTGTGTACCCCCTTCCCCATCTTGAATGCCAGAGTCCCGGTACCTGTGGGAGGAACCACCCTGGCCTGAGCCCACCTGCCCACCCTGGCCTTGCCTAGACTGTTTCAGCCTGTGGCTTCTGCCCTCTCTGTTGTTCACGGTACTGCCGGGGGCCTGCTCTGTGCCCTAGAGTGGGTGTCCTGAGCTCTCTGATCTGCAGAACAGAGATGATAACACCCCCAACACCGATGCAGGTGTGCTTACACTTAAAAAGTGCAAATTACAAGGCGTCGTGAGATTGGCACAGAGGCAACAGTTGGGCAATGCCTTGCGTTGACATTGTGAAGGGGACGGCGGTGGGGGTGAGGAGGGAATTGGTGCAGCTACTCCCAGGAGCAATTTGGCAATATTGTCAAAACAGAAAAATGTAATTAGAAATTCCATTTCTAGGAATTTGTCCAATGAAAATACCAAAGACCTGCATGTGGGGATGTTTGTTGTGACACTGTTTATAGTAGCTAAAACCTAGAAACCACCTACAGGCTGCCCCTTTTTCTCTATGATACAGCCATACAATGGTATACTATGTAGCCACCAGGGAAAAATGAGATCATGATCCACGGGCTGATGGGAAATAATCTTCAAGAAATACTTTTTGGATGCTGGGTGTGGTGGCTCACGCCTATAATCCTAGCACTCTGGGAGGCCGAGGTGGGAGGAACACTTGGGGCCAGGAGTTTGAGACCAGCCTGAGCAAGAGTGAGACCCCGTCTCTACTAAAAATAGAAAAAATCAGCCAGGTGTGGTGGTGCTCATTCTGTAGTCCCAGCCTCTCAGGAGGCTGAGGCGGGAGGATCGCTTGAGCCCAGCAGTTTGAGGTTGCTGTGAGCTAGGCTAATGCCACTGCACTCTAGCCTTGGAAACAGAGCAAGACTCTGTCTCAAAAAAAAATAAAAAAAAAATTTTTTTGTGAAAAAAAGATACAAAACAGTACATACATTATTTTATCTTTATGTTTAAAAACACAAAACTGTGTGTATACTATTCTATATTTATGTCACAAATAATGCGTGTGTGCTGAGAATATTTCTGGAAAAATAAAAAATAAGCAGAACATAGATATTTTTCCAGGGAGGGGGAACAGAGGTAGAGGGAGAGTTACTTTTCACCGTGAGTTCTTGCACTCTGACATTTTCATCATGTGGATGTATAATTCAAACAAAATTTTGAAATGCAAAAAGAATGTAAGCTACTTGTGTTCTAATTGCTTGCAGATTTTTATTTCTAGAACTCTTACATGTCACAGATAGTGGCTCCGACGGTGACCTTTGAAGAATGGGAAGACGTCATACGCTTCAGGGAAGTGGAGTGGGATGTGGGTTCTCCAGAGTTGCTTCCACATGCTGTCTCCCCCGGGCTGCATGTCGCCTTAAGCCCAGGAAAGGGGCCTTCCCCGCCCTCGACACTGCTGCCCAGTGTCCTAACCTGCTCACAGCACCCCTCCTTCTCAGGCCCCCAGCTCTGGGTTGACACTCTCAGTGCGTGGCAGGCCCAGTGCTGAGTGCTTCATGTGCGATGGTATCAAGGTCTTTGCCTCCCGCCTGCCTGTGTCTCACAGCTGACACAGTAGTCCAGGCTGCCATAGCTTCCTTACAAAGCCTTGCTCCCTTAGAGCCATTCTCCACACAGCCACCAGAGTGAACTTTCTAGACCATAAGGTATAATGGTCACTGCCCTGCTTAAACCCCTCCTGACCCAGTGCTATTAGAATTGGATCCAAAGTCGTTACTGTGGCTGTGCGGCTCAGCATGGCCTGGCCCTCAACCCCTCTCTTCCTTGTCTCTCCCACTGCCTCTATCTTTCTCTGCTCCAACCACTGCAGACCTTCCAGCTCCCTGAAGAGCCCAAACACATTCCTGCCCCAGGGCCTTTGCATATGCAGCTTCATTCAGTTCTTGACTTAATGTCCCCTTTCAGAGAGGCTTCTCTGACTGCTCTAGGTGGAGGATGCCCCTTCCCCTAAACCCTCAAACTACTGTGTCCCACACCACCTGGATTCATATTCTTCGTGGTGTTAGTTCTCAGCAATTACCTTGCTGACTTGTTTGGGGTCTGGTCCCTCTGCATCAAATGCCAATGCTGTGAGCCCACCGGCCTTGTTGGTATTGATCATTCCTATGCCGGGGGTATTTACCAAGTGAACGGATGCAGTGTATGGCAGTGTATGGCATCGTGGGTGCTCCGTGTTGGTGGCATCTCTGCTGCTTACTTGCTGTGTGGCCTCAGGAAAACCACATTTTCTGCACCTGTGAAATGGGGCCGGTTGGGTAAAACAGAGCTGCTCCTGAGTGGAGCTTTTTGTTTTTTCTAGAACTCTATTATTCTGAAGAAGTTGTGCAGAAACATGAACTGATATTCCAGTTGGGGCTGTTTTCTGCCCACCTTCCTGCTCTGGAGAGCAGCAGGCATTCCTGGGAGACTCCCTGGAGGAAGGATTTGCCTGGAAATATCCCAGTGCCTGGGGGAAGGGGAGGGACATAAATGCCAGAAAGGGCACCTCTGGGGGAGGGGAGCTGTCTCTGGATAAAGGGTGTGGGAAGAAAGAGTGCATAAAAGGACACAGACTTAAGGGTGCTCAATGCAGGCAACACCCTCAACACAGTGTCTGACACTCACTGTGTGGACACAGAACGTGCTAATGAATGATTGCTGTGATTATTATTAATTATTACTGTTACTGGACCGTGTCCATTTCCATAAGAGAAGGAACCAGACTAAGTATCTCAAATTGTGCATTTTCACTATTTTGTGCCTCATTCAGCATTCACCACAGTCCTCTGGGGAAGGCACTGTTGTTATCCCATCTTAGAGTTGAGGAAACCGAGGCCCAGGGAGGGTGTCTTGCTCAATGTCACATGTAGCTGTGGAGCTGGGATTCCAATGCAGTTGGGTTCTTCCTGCTACAACTTTGAGGTTTCCTGAAACTTCCCAGGATTCTTTATTTTTGTTGGGCAGGGCCTGTTTCCTTGTGGTTCCCAGCAGTAAAACCACCCCTAAGAAAGTAAAGGAGGCTGCGGGCTTGATCCAGAGGACACAGGGCTGGGAAGAAGTAGGGGTACCCCTGCCTGGCTTTGTGGGAGAATCTGACCCCACAGGGGCTGCTGAGGAAGGGAGGAGCCAGGGCCAAATCCTGAGGACCTCCCTTCAGCTGTGCGGCCTGGTGGCTAAATCTCTCTTCCAGCTCCAGAGGCTTTCGAGGAGGTGCAGCCCTCTGGGTGGGACCCGGTAGCAGCGAGATGCTCCCAAAGCAGGTTCTCCGGGGCTGGCATCTCAGACCCCTTCCTCACCCACTGTGGAACAGGCCTGGCCTGCAAGGTTTTCCTCGAGAGTCAAGTTCTAGGGGCTGAGCCACCTCGAGTGAAAGCAACACGTGTAAAAAGCGGCTGACTCAGAACGGCACCTGGAGCCACCTGCCCAAGATGCCCAGGGCGGGGACCATCCCCTTGCCCTGCCACTGTGGGGGTGACATCCTCCACCCTCACTCACTCCCCTCCCCAGAAGGACACCTGCGGTCTCACCATTACTGCAAGTCCTTTGGGGTAAAGCATTTGGCGTCAAGCCCCTCACTCGAAGTCTGCAGGGAATGACCTAAAGTCTAACACCTACGTGGGCCTTTATCCACTCAAGGGTGTGGGGGTCAGTATGCGGTTCCAGGGGCTGCGAGCAGCTGGGGAAGGCGCAGGAAGAAGCAGGGGAAGAACACACTGGAGAGACACACAGGTCCAGGTCTGGCCCCGGGGTCAGGCCCTGGAGAACAGGTGGTGAAACCTGGAGGGAAAAAGGAACTGAATTAGGTGCGTTTCAATTAGACCTTTATATTTGAGGAGCACCTTTGCTGCAAGGTTGGTCCGCTTTGCAAACTGGATGGTGGCAGTGCTGCCAGGGTTTGGTGCCGGGCAGAGGCCACCTGGGGTCTGCACATGCCTTCTCCCTCCATCCGCCCCCACTAAAACCCCCTTCCCAGTACCTCCCTCCCCACCAAGTTTCCGGAGCGGCCACCCACAGAGCAGCTCAGGGCTGGGCGCTGAGTCATAAGGCCGTGATGCCTGCCAGGGGGCGAGGGTGGCAGATGGCTTTATGTGGGCGAGCCTGAGGAGGGGGGCAGATGGGAGGGGGCAGTGACCCTGGGCCTGGCAGGGATCCAAGGAAGTGACCTGGGAGGTAGGCCCCAGCTCTTTCTCCATTCCATGTCCCAGGGATGCCTGTTCCTGCTGGCGTAGCCAGCCAGGGCCAGGTTGGGGTGGAAAGTGACCCCCGGGAGACCCGAGACCCGATGCCCAGGACTTCCGCCTGGCCTGGCTGGGGCGGCTGTGGGAGGCAGAGCCTGGCTCTGTTTATCCAAGCCGGGCACTTCCGGAGCAGATGGGCGCCTGTCAGTGCTGCCAGCAGGAACGGGGCTGACGTCCTCTCATTGCCAAGCGGCAGGTGACTGGAGAGCCCGGAGGGGAACATGTGTTTGTTTTGGCTGTTTATTAGGGGAAATCTCTCCAGGTTGGGGGCTGCTGCACCCCTGAGCGAGCACAGCACAGATCCTCTGACCCAAAGGGGCCTTTCAGTCACGGCACGCTGGGGACCCTGTGGGGGCTGCAGGGCTGCTCACCGCCTCACTCCTTCTCTCATCTTGAACGTCTCCTCCCCCTCGCTCTGCCATTTAGGGAGAGGGTGTCCTAAGCCCGGCCTGGCTTGCAGGGAGGGTGAGGCCGCCGCCTTCCCAAGAGCAGGCTGACTCCCACGCCTTGGATTATAAATTAGAAAACCCATTAAGAGGCAGTCAATTTACAACTGTGGTTTTAATCCTTTTTGGGATTTCAGGGGCCTTTGGGGATCTGAGGGAAAGCTCTGGACTCCCGCTCAGACACGCACAACTCTTTCAGCGGTGACATAGCCCTTCCAATGCCCACCCGTGCCGGGAGTGCAGAGAGGACCTTCTCGGGGACAAGGAATGCCTGCTCTGGAGCAGGAGGAGACCCCAGCCCCTCAGCACCACAGTGCTTGTGAGTCCAGGGGTTAGTACACCGGGCGAGGACGGGGAGAGTGTCCTCAAATCAGACCAATGTCAGTGTGTGTGTAGAGTGATCCAAGAAAGGGGGGGGGGTGCCCTGATGCTCTCCTGTGGCACGAAAATGTCCTTTCCTTTTGCTCTGGTAGCCACACACTGGAGACCCTGTTGAGAGGAGGCCCAGAGCCTGGTGAAGGATCTCCAAGCATTGGAAGCAGAGGCTCTATGAGAGGTGTCATTAAACAGCCTCCCACCCAAACCTCGTGCTTCTGTGCGTACATATAAACACACCTAAAGGGCTTGAAGGATAAACCCCACACAGACAGCAGGGGCTGCTTCCGGAAAGGAGCCAGCACTGGGGACATCAGCTTTCCTTGTTTCTCCCTCTGCTTTCCTGTGGCTTGAACGTTTCCAAGGAGAACGCATTCCAATGTCAACCGCGTGTTAAAAGCTTTTCAGAGAAAGGCTCTTGATGTTCTGCAGGCTTCGGATCCCTTCAGAAAGCTCCCGAAAACCGTGGACTGGCTCTGCCCAGGGTACCTGCTCACCACAAGAATCCCCAGCCCGAGATGGGGGCAGACCCCTGGCCCTGGAGCTGACCCAGCTCCTTCCCCAGAGAAGCTCACCTGCCGCCACCAGCCAGGTAGCCCTCGGATGTCCCTTTCTCCCTCTCTCCACTCCATACCCAGTCCCTCAGCAAATTCCAGCAGAATTGTTCGCCTGACCAGTGGTTCTCAAACTAGTGGCTGGGAATCACCCAGAGGGCTTGTTCAAATGGCTCACCGGACCACCCCAAGACCGGGGTGAGGCCCCAACTTACTTTTCTTTTTTTTTTTTTTTTTTTTTTTGAGACAGAGTCTCACTCTCTTGCCTGGGGCGAGTGCCGTGGCGTCAGCCTAGCTCACAGCAACCTCAGACTCCTGGGCTCGAGCGATCCTACTGTCTCAGCCTCCCGAGTAGCTGGGACTACAGGCATGCGCCACCATGCCCGGCTAATTTTTTTTCTATATATATTTTTAGCTGTCCAATTAATTTCTTTCTATTTTTGGTAGAGACGGGGTCTCGCTCTTGCTCAGGCTGGTCTCAAACTCCTGAGCTCAGGACAATCCGCCCGCCTCGGCCTCCCAGAGTGCTAGGATTACAGGCGTGAGCCACCGCGCCCGGCCCCAACTTACTTTTCTAACAAGCGCCCAGGTGATCTGATGTGATGGGTCCTCCCGCTGCACTTCAAGATCTACTGTTCTAGGTAAAGCGCATTAATTATGCCTTCTGGGGTTCATCTGGAATCTGGAGAGGGGTTCCAGATGGGAACAACTGGCTCGTGCCTCTCCTGTGGAGGTGAGAAGAGGAGTGTCCCTGGGAGTCATGTGGGGGCGGGGAGGAGGGGAAATCCTTCTCCTGTTGTTGGAAGACTGTGATATTGTCTCACCCGGGGCCACCCTGCCCCGCTCCAGGGACGGGGGGGCTGAGAGGAGTGGGCAGCTCCTTCCAAGTCTCCCAGCAGCTGTTGGCCAGCCTGGGACTCTTGAGCTCTGCGTCTCTGTGCCCCATCAGCCCGGGCCCCTCGTCCGCATTGAGATGGAAGTCTGGGCCAGCGAGGCGGGGGCTGGGAGTGTGTGGAGGTGGGAAGGCCTCTCCAGCCCCTCAGCCCCCCACTTCTCCCTCCCAGCACAGTGGTTTGCAGGCACTGAGAGAAAGACAGAGTCTCACCTGCCCCTCACCTCGAGGGACTGGATTGAACAAACTGGGTGTCACTGGCACCCTGCCCTGAGCTGGCAGGGAGTCAGCACCCAGTAAATGTTTACTGAAGGGAAGAAAGGTGGAAGCTGAGCTCCACCCCCCAGCTGAGTAGCAGAAGTGCGAAGGAGGGACAAGTTTTCTGCCGTATTTTTCCACTCCCCTCCCTTTCCGCAGCTGCCCTTCCAGCAGGTCCCAGCCTGCGGGTCCAAAGGGACTCAGCTGTGGGATTTATCTCTTTTCCCCACAGTGACTGTGTCCCACCCTGGGGGCATTTTTGTCTTAACTGAGGACTCACAGCCCAGGTGAATTAAACCCCAAGGAGGGAATGTTGGGCCTCAGGGCAAGCAAAGTTGTGCAAGGTCAGGGTTCAGGAGCAGCAGGGTTCCGGCCTGGCCCTCCAGTGTGTCTGTCTCTAGACCTTGGCAGGCGCAGTGAAGACAGAGGCTCCCTGGGGGAGGGGACTCCCTGTGGGGAAGGTGCCACCTGCATGTGTGTGGTGTTGCCGTGGATGAGCTCAGCTGCTGCTTGGAGCAGCTTTGTCTCCCAGACTGCCCTAGGAGTGAGGTAAGAGGGTCAAATGTGCCAAATGCTTCCAGCAGCTATGAGATAAGAGCCCCTACCAAACTGAGGGGCATCAGCCTTGGCGAGTCTGGGCCCGAGAGAGGGAAGGAGTTGGGCCTGCCCTTGGGAAACTCCGTGAGGGGGCAGCCCAGTCCTCTCTGTTCCCCAACCTTTTTGGGGGCAGGTGCTGGTGGGCAGTGACCTGTAGAAGAGACGGGGACACCTGGAGAGGCTCTGGACCCCTGGTCAACCCTGCGAAGCCCAGCTGCCAACAGTCACTTTTGATGAGACCAATCCGACAACCCCTTCTCAGGGCCCCCTTCCTCCACCTCTGCAGGATTCTGCACTGGGGCTAGTCCTTGTTTCATTCCTCCAATAATCGACGAGCTCTCTCTGGCCAAAGGGAATGAGGCCCAGCTCCCACCCGAGGAGCTCCCAGGCGTGGAGAGAGAGACCCGGCCACAGGCAATTGCAGCACAGCAGGCCGGGAGTGCAGTGGTTGGGGAACGTTAGGAAGGAAGCAGCTCCTTCTGGAACCCCTCTCCCTCCACGTCCACACTGGGCACACTAGCTCCAATCTCCCACTGGCTGGTACCAGCTCATGCTGAGCCTCGGCACTCAGAGAAGGGCTTGACATGCATTCTCCATTCGCACCACAACACAGCATAGGTGGACACTGTGAACCCCTTTCACGGAAGAAAAAAAAACACCGAGGAAGAGAGTGGCTCAGGAGCTTGCCCCAGGCCACATCCACCTTCCATTCCTTGATTTCCCTTCGCTCCTAAGTCTTCCTCCCCTTGCAGTTTGGTAAGATTCCTGCCGCCCAGGGTTCTGGCCTCCATTCTCTGTCCTCTTTCTGGCCACCCGTCCATGATCTCATTGCCTCCCACGCACTCAGCTGCCACCTCCCATATCTGGGTCAGAGGCGCCAGCGCCCTCCAGGCTTGCATGCACACTTCCTGCCCACCTGCCGTGCAGCTCCCTGCCGCATCCTGCCAGCACCTCAGCCCCGCTGTGTCCAAGTCCACCATCTCTTCCAGACTTCTCTGTGACTGTCAGTGGTGCCCCCTGTTCCTGGTCCCCAGGTGCCAGGGCGTCTCTCTTCTTTTGCCTGCATCTGGAACACAGTGCTCTACAGCACAACAGAGACAAGGTGTGGCAGGATACCACCCTGAACTCTTTGGGTTGCAAGTGACAGAAAAGT
Organism: Indri indri; assembly: GCA_004363605.1. Classification (NCBI taxonomy): domain Eukaryota; kingdom Metazoa; phylum Chordata; class Mammalia; order Primates; family Indriidae; genus Indri; species Indri indri. Next base: position 90,742 of record RJWJ010000538.1, read on the forward strand.
CCTACTCAAACTTCCTTGCTCAAGGACAGACGTCTTTGAGTAGAGCCAGTCTCAGGCACAGCTAAATCCAGTGGTTCAAATGGTACCATCTGTTCTTGGACTTTCAGTTGAGCACTCAGCTCATATTGGTTTCACTCTTAGGTCCCATAGGGTGGCAAAATGGCTATCAGTTCAGGCCTATACTCCCTAAGGGTCAGCAGAAAAGAAAGCCCTCTTTTCCTGGTAGATCCTATATGAGTCCTGGGGTTTGTCCTGAGGGGACCAATTGGAGTCTTGGGCATAGGTGCTGAGGTTAGAAGGATTCAGTGCTCTGGTTGGCCAGGCTGGCTCCAAGGCTACACCAGAAGCAAATGGACAGAAAGCAGGAATACCAATAAAGGCTTTAAGATACCCAAAGGCTCCATGAGATATGTCCCTTCCACATTTGATGGTGCCAGGGAAGGAGAGAAGAGGCCCAATTTGTCCAGATGATTTTTGTGACCACTGCTAGGTAAGACACATACCTAGACACTCTAAAGGTTGAACCTTAGAATTCGTGGTTCAGACAGAGCGGGGTTTGAGCCTGGATTCCACGACTGTGTTAGTCAGGGCAGGCTAGGAAACTCGTGGTGACTGACCACCCGAAGAACATCTGTGGTTAACATAATAAAAGTTTATTTCTTCCCCATGCCTCATGTCCCATGCAGGACAGTGGGAAACTCTGCTCCACACAGTCACTTAGGGATCCGGCTGGTGGCTGGGGGTGCCATTATCTTATAGCTGTGCCATCTGCACACCTGCACAGGTGCTGCATCTGGGGAAAGGAGAGACTGGAGAATTGTGCCTGTGCCTCTTCCCTGCCTCAGTTTGGACATGACAGACATCATTTCCACTCGGATGTCATTGGCTAGAACTAGTCATAGCCCAGCCTTCTGGGAAGAGGGTGGGATGGGAGTAAAGGGAAGCAAATGCAATATTAAGAGAGAATGACCAGTCCTTCCACACCCGCTCCCTAGCTGTGTGTCTGCGGTGAGGTACTCAACCTCTGTGTGTCTCAGTTTCCCCATCTGTTAACTGAGGACTACAATAGTTCCTTTCTCATAGGGACGCTGTCAGGATTGAATCAGTTTCTACATGAAAGCATCTCAGAAAAGTGCCTGGCACATTTAAATGGCTCAATAAGGGTTAAATATTAATAGTACCAACCCCACTCCTTTAGGTTCTCTTCTCTGTAAATGACCCCCTGCCGTACCGATAAGGAGGTCAAACATCATTCAATAATGTTCTGGCCAGGATAAGACCTTAGAGCCCAGTAAGTTTCGGTGAGTAGTTTGATATCTTTGAACTTTAACTTCATATCCCATTAAAACAGATCTCTGCCTGCCTTTAAGGGTTCGTACGAGAGTCTGGTAGGAAAATGGTTGGTTAAAGAAGCCATGTGTGCATTAAGCTTGTTTTGTCTACTGCGATGGCAAAAATGGCCTCCACATTTTAAAGATTTACATCAGAATTAAAACCAAAAAGGGATTTCTGCCGCTCGCCCTCACTTAAGCAGGAAACTCTGGGGACCCAGACCACTGCCACCCCTAGTGCCTGTGTCTGGGCCTCTCCAGATCTGCCCACAGGCCTCCTTGGGGCATCCTGATCTTCACTGGACAGGGCGTGCTGCTGCAGTCACCTGTGGGCACAAATGGCCTTTCCCAGAGATGGACAGGAGAGAAGCACAGGCCCGTGCGTGGCTACGTTGTCTGCCACAAACAAGACTCATTCATTTGGTCCTTCGTGCATTCTTTCATTCGGTACATGTTTACTGATGGCCTACTGTGCGCCAGGCCTCGGCTAGGAGCTCGGATTCAGAGGTGAGCAAGAGAGATGTGTCCAAACACATGTTCTAGTGGGGGTGGCAGGGCAACAGTCAGCAAACGAGCAAAGAAGTAAGTACCTTAGGGAAGGGGTAAGCACTGCAAAGAGAGCTAAGACAAGGCAAGGCTGAGAGAGAGGAGAGAGAGGAAGGGGTGCGGCAGCAGTGGATAGAGTGATCAGGGACGGCCTCAAAGAGGAGGTGACTCGAGGATCCGGCCCTGCAGCACCTTGGGAACAAAGCATTTCCCGCACAGGTGCCCTAGGAGGGGAATGGGGAGACCGGGGTGCCAGGAGCTTGGTGAGAAGGGGTGATGGGAAGGCCAGTAGGTGGGAGAGGCGGGTGGAGACTGGATCCTGGGGCCATCCCTTCTCACCTTGCAGGGCCCAATAAGTCCATGCAGGTCCACCTCCTCCAGGAAGCCAAACCCTACCCCCAGCTGACTCTATGTCCCCTCCTGTGAGTTGCCTCCTTGCTCCAGTCGCACCAGTTCCTCTGGCTCCCTCTGGCAACAGGCGACAGTGTGAGATAAGCGGGAATTGCAGTGTGCTCTGTCTTTGCCCTCAAGGAACTGGGAAGATAGAATCTGTGTGGCCCCCCCAAGAAGACTGACAGTGCAGACTGGACAAGAGCACCAGGCGAGGGCTCAGGGCAAGTGTGGGGAGGGGCGGACAGCCACTGAGAATGGAGGGTGGGGGTGTCGGGGCAGTGGGGAGAGCTCAGCTTTAACAGAAGGTAAGAATTAGCTGGGTGGGGGGTGAAGGTGGCATTCCACATAAGAACGATGTGGAGCAAAGGAGTCCTTGTGGGAGAAGAGCGTCAGAGGACAGCCATGCTAAAGTCAGTTTGAGCAGCCCTGGGGCTTTGAGCCACCAAGAATGGAAGAGGAGCTTGGAGAAGAGCAGGAGTTTGGAAAGGTAGCCGGGGAAGTGGCACAGAGTATTCTGGGCACAAATGCACAAAGACAGGAATGAGGACTGTGGAGCTAGGTTACTTGGGTTTAAGTTCGGGTTCTGTCACTTACGGATGCTGGAACCTTGACAAGTTACTTAACCTTTCTGTGCCTCAGTTTCTCCATCTGTAAAACAATGATCGCAACAGTACTGACCTCATTTTATAAAGTTTAAATGAGTGAATATTTGCAAAGCACCTTTGAATAAATAGCAACTGGTCCAAAGGGATGTATAAGTGTTGGTTAAATTAGATGAATGCCGGTGAGCAAGCGAGACCCCACACTGAAGCCAACTGGGAGCGCTTGGATGTTTCTGGGCAGGACCATGCATGGAGGAAAAGGGTGCTTTACTCTGATCCACCCCGTGCAGGCGGGATTGGAAGTGGAGGCCAGGAAGGCAAGTTAGGAGTCTACTGCAGGAGTCCAGGCATGAGATGCTGAGTGTCTGATGAGGGGCTGCCAATGAGGTTAGAGGGAAGGAAAGGTCGGCCTGGTGGTGGAAGTGCTCACGACACCTGGTGACTACAGACCAGGTTGGGGGGAGTGGGGTGGAGACGGAGGAGCCCGAGGCCTTGGACTTGGGTGCTGAGACGAACGTGGGGCTGTGTTGGAGAGGGAAGTGGGAAAAATCATCTGGTTTGGAGGAAGACGTGCCTTCACATGGAGTGAGTGGCCTTAGAGGCGATGGTGTGCCCACAGTGTTCTTGTGGGCCTATCTCATGCCCTGGGCCTGAGGAAAGGAATCCCGGGGAGCTGGATTCTGGCTCCTGGAGAGACATGAGAACGAGGGTTTCAGCCCTGGCCTCTGCTCACCTGCACACCTGCGTGTTGGGAGGAGGGCTGGTAGGCCCTGGAAGGGCAGTAAATATTTGATGAGGCTGAGTCCACACATCCTCCGCACACTGCATTGAAAGGGCGATCAGCAAAGGAAGACCCTGTCCGTGTTCACCACTCCCACCCTCGCCTGCTGGGGGGTGAGGAGTCCACAGCTTCACAACCCGGCCCAACGCAACCACACTCCTGCCCTGCTCCCACCTGGGTTAGGGTCCCAGATGGGGTCCAAGGATGGTATGAATAGTTGGGATCGACGGCATTTTATCATTGGTTGCTGCTAACACATGTTGACTAGGTACCTGCTTCAGGATCTGGTAAGCACAAAAGACAAATGGTCCCTTAACCAACAGGTTTTGTGAGCTTCCACTGTGTTTGAGTCTCCGTAGAAGGCACGGGGCTCAAAGCAAAACTGAATGCTTGGTTCCAGAAACCATGTTAGCCTAGCTTTTTGTTTTTCCATTTTTAATTATTGATAACGGTGGCTTCAATATAGATATCAGAGAACTGTTTCCAGCTTCCAGTCATGAAAATCTTGTTTTAACCTGGCTTTTAAGTATAATTATTCCGCCCAATCTTCCCTACTAAGAGTTCTTAATTATAGGAATAAACATATTTGTGAAATTGTCTTGGGATTCAGTTCATCGGCTTCCTGAAGTTTGTCTTAAAAAAATCATATTTCTTCCTTTTTTAATTCAGAAAAGAGTCAAGAAGAAAATTGAAATAACCCATACTCCTACCACTCAGATAACCCCTTGTTTTCACTTTTTAAATGCCCAGGGAAAATAATTCCATGCTGTGGAAAGACTACAGAAGGAGCAGAATTCTCTCACTCTTCCCTCCCTGCCCCAGTTTCTCCTCCTAAAGTTTTGTGTTATTGCTGGTTTCTGAAATATCCCTCCAGAAAACGCTTAATGCATTTAGCAGCACTATAAATGCATTACGTGTATCCTCGTCTTAAAAGTTTCTCCCAGAAGTTAAGAACCGTTGCTCTCTCTGCACTTTGATAGTCCGTTTTTATGGTTTTTTGGTCTTATTGTATCTGCATTTAAAAAAGCTGGAGGAACCAGCTCGCTAGCGTTCTTCTGTCTCAGACTAGCTGGTGACGTCGGCCAGGTACTTCACGTGTCTGGGCCTCAGTTTCCTCATTGCTAAAATGGGGATTCTCGTGGGGACTCAACGGCAGTGGGAATGCAGAAAGGCTGACATCATGGGCGTTCCCTAAATGTCCAGAGCATTCCCTCAGCCCCTTTTGGAAGGAGGGGGGGCTGCCAGTTCTAAATAAATGTCACAGAAGGGCCTGTCATCAGTTGCCCTTCAGAGTGACGTGTCACTTTGATTCCTGGCTACAGGAAGAAGAGTATGGGAGTCCCCTGACTGGAGATGACAGGTCACACGAATTCCTCACCTCTGGTGTCGACTCCTACCCCAGGCGCTCAAGCAATTGCAATCCAGACCCCGGGAGACTGATCCCATCTGTCCCTGGCTGGGAAGGAATCCCTGCCAACAGCTGGGCCAGGCCCCTGATATGTGGCCCCTGTCCCCTGACCCCTCTTCTTTCTCTAATCTGAGGCTTTCAGACCTCTGTGACCCCGGCAGCAGGGGGCAAATGGCTCACAGGAAAGGTCTCCAGTATCCTCTGGGGGCCAGAGGGTGCTTGGCTATTGCCAGCAAAGCTGCGTGCAGCCCCAGGAAGTCAGAAGCAAGAGTGACATTGCAGCCTGAGGAGGGGGACTGTGGGGATGGCAGACGATGGCATGGTGGACAAAGGCTGTTTGTTGCATGCTGGGAAGCACCAGCCCATGGCGCTGGGTCCTTTGCAGGCCTTGCTTACTCGGCCCTGCCAGCTGCACTCCCACCTTGCAGATGGAGACACTGAGGCTCAGAGAGGCGAGCAAGCCAACTTGCCACTCAGGGAGGAAGGGGCAGAGCCAGGGCTGGAATCCACCCTCAGAGTCCAGAGCTTATGTTGTACCCCTACGCCAGGCACAGGTCGACGGGAGGGAGGGGCCCGAGCAGGGCACCCAGAACTCCAGGTCTCAAAGTGGCTGCCCACTCACAGGCATAGGCACACCTCTGCGGGGTCCACTTGTACAGTCCTGCTCTCTCTGTATTCTCAGTATCTGGGACAGTGCCTGGTGCATATTAGGTGCTCAGAAAGCCTTTGTGGCATGGGGAAGGGAAGGGACAAGGAAGCGACTACTTGGTTAACTGGATCTGCCTGCCCCACACACGGAGGCTGACCCTCCCCGGACTTGATGTGTTCTCGGGGCCCTCAAGCAGTGTGAGCTTAAGACCAGGCCACTAGGCAGATTTTGGAAAGGACCATTGGCCCCTCTCGCTTTGGCAGCCTCCTTGCCAGGCCTCCCGGGAGAGAGGGAAGAGCGGCGCCCGGCTAGGAGTGGAGACGCAGGCCGGCCTCTTCTTGCCCCCTGACCTTGGGTCCTTGCTTTGCCACCACCCCGGCCGCGGCCCTTCCTTCCTGGAACAGGCAGTGGGGGCTGTGAAGATACCAAAGCCTGAAGGCTGCTGGAGGCCTGGCTGGGACTCAGGGACTGGGGCTGGCAAGGAGTGTGCTGAAGGTCACAGGAGGTCAGCTCCCAGCTGCCGAGGTGCAGTCCCAGCTGAGGGGGAGGGGGGATGAGATGTCTGCAGGCCCCGCCTAGGAGAGCACATACTGATAACAGCAAGAGCAGCAATGATGGGGCAGCTGCCAGGCATCAAACGCAGGTGCTCTCCATGTAATTTCTCATTTAACTCTCACAGCACCCTTAGGAGGCCGGTACTATTATTGTCATCTCCATGATATGGATGAGACAACGGAGGTACCAAAAAGTTAGCTTGTAAGTGGGATTTGAACCCTGGAGCCTGGCTACAGAGCCCTTGTGTGGACCACTGGGACCTGCTGTCATTCTCACAGCCGAGTGTCCCACACAGCTGCTCTTATGGCCTCTGAGAAGGGCCCTTCCAAGTGTGGGGCCACACCTACCTCCACCGTTCAGGTGGGCCCCTGTCACCTGGATTCAGCTGAGCGACAGAGAAAGCTGGCTCCAGGGCAGGGTCAGGAGGGCTCTGGGAGGGGAGACCTGGTGCAGATGTTGGCCAGAGGCGTCTGGGCAGAGGGGAGGGCGTGGAAGGCGCAGAGGCGGGTGTGTTTCATGGATTCCGCGGGGTTGGGCTGGAGACAGAGGTGTGAAAGGAGGGGCTTTGAAAGGTAACACTGGAAGTCTCACTCATGGAGAACAACGGCTTTGTCACTGATCTGGGGCGGGGGAGATTGGTGCTTTAGACACCGCGGCGTGATAGCTGGCTGAGGGTCACAGCGGGGCCAGGCCCTGGGAGGCTGCACCTCCATTCTGCCACTGCGCCCTCAGAATGGCCTGCGAGACAGGGACTGGTGTTCTTTCTGGGCCTCATTGTTAAGGCTTTGCTGGCAGCATCTTGGGACCACTGAGCCTCCAGGTAAGAAGTCCAGCTCCTCTGGTGGAGAGGCCACACGGAGAAGCCCCATGGAAAAGGGATTGCCCTGATGACTAGGAAGAGAAGCCGAGCCCAGCCAGCCACCAGCCAGCCACGTGAGGGGACCCCCAGCAGAACAAGAGGAAGAGCTGCCCCAGCTGACACCATGGGAACAGAGATGAGCTGTCTCCACCAAGCCCTGCCCACGTTGCAGAGTCATGAACAAATGGTTGTTGTTTTAAGTCACTAAGTTTGGGGGTATTTTTTGTTAAATGCTACAATAAATTTATTTATTTATTTATTTATTTATTCATTTATTTATTTATTTAGAGACAGGGTCTTGCTCTGTTGCCAGGGCTAGAGTATAATGGTGTTGTCATAACTCACTCACTGCAGCCTCAAACTCCTGGGCTCAAGAGATCCTCCTGCCTCAGCCTCCCAAGTAGCTGGGACTACAGGTGCACGCCACCACACCCAGCTAATTTTTAGCTAATTTTTAAATTTTTTTGTAGACATGGGGTCTCGCTATTGCCCAGGCTGGTCTCAAACTCTTGGCTCAAGAGATCCTTCTGCCTCAGCCTCCCAAAGTCCTAGGATTACAGGTGTGATCCAGTGTGCCCCACCTAGAAATTTTAAACAGAAATTGGTCAGGAGATGTTGAATAAATGAAAACATCAGATGCAGGCAGCCTACCAAGATGCATTTCTCTTCCTCAGGGAAGTCTTTCCAGGTGGATCAGGCTCACCCAGGTCACTCCAGCCACTTTTCTTTGTTCAGCCACCATTAATCACTCACATGTGTCTGTTTCCTGAGCCCTGGCCTCAAGTTCCCCGGGGCAGGGGCTGAGAGAGCCGTGTTCTTTTTGCCCACGCAGAGCCTTGGTTAGAGCCAGTGGGCCTGTTCAAAGCCCAGCTCCACCACTTGTTTGCTATATTACCTTGGACAACTCAAGTCACCTTTCTGAGCCTCATTCTCCTTATCCATAAAATGGGGAGAATAATGCCCACTGTGTAAGGGTAAATGAGATCACATTTTAAAAATCCTAACGTAGTGCCTGGCATGTAAGTGCCCCCTACACAGTCAGATCCCCCCTCCTTATCTCCAAATAGAGCAAGCAACTTCAGGTTCCAGGGAACCCCTCTGTAGGTCACCCCTAAAACATCTCCGCAGGTCAAACCTGGGCCTGAAAGTCTAGCCTCAGTCCTGTTCTTGGCTACGCTCTGCCTGATTGCAGGTCTGCTGGAGAGTGGCTGGTGACGGAGCGAGCCCCACTTCTAGAGTCAGGAGGTCTGGGCTCCAGTCTCAGCCCCTGTGCTTGCTGGCGGGGAGACCTGGGGCAAGAACTGTGCCATGGTTCCCGTCATGGCTGGTAGAGTTGCTGTCAGGCTCTAGTGAGTACCAACAGATATGGAAGAACTTTGCCACTCTGTGGCATCACGTGTGGACAGCTCAATGATGCCATTTTTGGTCCCTTTGGTAGGGATTGGTCCATTACAGCTATGCTGTCTGAAATAAAATTAAATTTAAAGCTCAGTTCTCCGTTCACACTAGCTACATTTCAAGTACTCGATAGCCACATGTGGCTGGTGGCTACCATATTGCACAGCACAGATACAGAATCTTTCCACCGTCACAGGAAGTTCCATTCAACAGCATTGCACTAGAGTTTTTCCAATAAGATGGCCAGTGGCAGAGATGAGAGAGAAAGATGGAGACAGAGGAAGCTTGAGCAGAGATGGGTGGTGGCTTTTGGTTTTTGCAGACCCTGTTTGGCCGACAGGATTCAGGGATGGCCACTGACCTTGACCTCCTCCCTGTTAGCAGTTGCGCTGGGCAGGTTCTCTGCAAGCAGCGTTTTCTCACCATGAGTTCTGGAAGGCTGGGGGCCACCTCCAATGGGAAGTGCACAGAGCAGGTGGGGGCCAGGCCGAGCCCTGCATGCTGATTTCTTCCTGGCCCAGGGGCTGGCGGGGCTCCTCCTCCTGTTCCCGGGGCAGCCCCGCCGAGAGGGCGTGTCGGGGAGCAGGCACAGCAGTGCCAAGGTGATGGTGCCTGAGCTCAGTGCTAAGGGACCAATTAGCCAGTCATGGGGTGCATCCCATGACCCTGCTGCCAGCCTGTGGAGGCCCCCTGAGCCCCAGGCCCTCTCCCTACCCCAGGCCTGGGCACCAAGAGCCCTGCAACAGCACTCATGGGCAACAGCACCAGCCAATGCAACTTGGCCAACAGAGGGGTCCCAGAGCTCAGAAAGGACAGACCCAAGGGCCCACTCTATGAGAGGTCCCAGACCCCAGGGAATCCACATTTTCTGACTGGCTCAATAAATCTCCTCCCTGCTTACCACAACAGACATACAAGCCATACTCCTACACGTACACAAACAGACTCACATACAACAAGCATCCAGACGTGCACACATAGATCCACCCAGGGATGGAGACAGACACACAGGCACCAGACACAGAGAGCAGACATGCCCTCACGTGAGCAGGATGCAGGCTCAGAGCTGTACACACACGTGTGCATGTGGGCCCAGAATTCATCCTCATTCCCCTAAACCAAAAATACCTTCTGTTAGCCGGAAGTTTAAACTGTGCGCTTCTCCAAACAAAAACAGTCCCCACGGCCCCTCAGTCCTCACTGACTACAAACTAAGCACCCTGCAGTACCGCAAGCCCCCACACCTTGCACACGGGCTGGAGGAGTGCGTCTCCCAGCTGGCCATGTGACCTCCCCTGCATTCAGCCCCAGGCTTTGTCTCTCGCAGGACAAAGAGGGTGTGAGAACCCAGCACCTGCTTTTGGGGTTTCCCAGGCACTCCCGGGAGGGCACCTGCCTCTCCGCTTCTCCCCACTTTAATCTTCACAGCAGCTTCAGTCTTCCCACGGGGCTTCCGCCCCCTCCCCACCCTCTGGAGCAGGCAGGCAGCATGACAGATGACAAATCAGAGTCATTCTCTCCTGAACAGGTGTGTGCCAGGGCTGGGGGCAGGGCGGGGAGGCCAAGGCCGAGCGGGAGTTCCTAGAAGTCTTTGGGACCCCGGGATGTCATGGGTCGACAGCTGGAACCCTGCTCTGAGCAATCGGTCAGGCTACAGAAGCCGTGCTGGGTCCCTCCCCTGCCCCAATGCCAGGCTTTCCAGGTTAGCCTTTGCGAACTTGAGCCACTTTTGTGAACCTCAGCCTTCCTCCCGGATGCTGACTTTGGCAAAGCATTCTCAGGAAAAGACAGGCTTCCCGTCCTCTCAGCCCCAGCCTGGCAGCCCCGACACCCCGTTCCGTGATTCCTCTGCCCACTCCCAAGTTTCAGCCCGTTCTGCCTCGAGGCTGGTAGGTTTTCAACAGCATCAACTCCCATCCCCAAACCCAGTGGGAATTTAAAATAAAGTCACCCTCCCAGCTCTGAAACCATAGGAAATATCCTTGTGCCAACCCAGAGTGTTAAATATCTCCCTGCTTTGTGCCCTCTTAAGACCGAGTTTTATTAAATAATAACAGGTCATTAAAATAAAATAGTAAATATGAACAGATTACTTACATAAAAGCAGTTCATTTAAAAATAATGGCCATCACTAGAATGCAAGCGACAATGTAAACGCTACAAGGGCAGGTATTTTTGTCTGTTTTGTTCACCAATGTATCCCAATGGGCTAGACCAGTGACTGGCATATCGCAGATGCTCAGCAAATATGTGTTGAATCAAGTGCTTACTATGTGCCGGGCACTATCAAAGTCCCTTTCAAGTATTAGTTTATTTAATCCTTATAAAATTGTAAGGCAAGTAATATCATTCCCATTTTGCAGACAGAGAAACTGAGGCACAAAGAAACTAAGTAACTTACTCAAAGCCACACACCTAGTTAAAGGGAGGCTTTGTGCCCAAGCAGCCTGGCCCTTGGGTCCAGGCTTTTGATCACCAAGCTCTATTGCATCTCTCAACAGAAATACCATGTCATAGTAGTTACGATATTTCACTGAGCTTTTTTGTTCTATTTATTTAACAATCATTTATTGATATGTGTCCCTCCCATATCCAGACTATGATATCCCTGAAGTCAGGGGGAAGGAGAACATGTCTCAAATATAGAAAATACTTGATAAAAGTTGATGGAATGAACAAATGGCACTTCCTTCCATCTCTCCGTGTACTGTACACGTCATCCATCAAAGGCCTTGGAAATGACTTGAGGGGAGGGGAAGAAACGAGGGGTCAGTGGCTAAAAGCACAGACTCGAGTCTGAAGGACTGGGTTTGAACCCCCATCTCTATCCCTTTCTAGCTCTGTGACCTTGGGCAAGTTACTCAACCTCTTGGGCCTCAATTTCATCATCTGTTAAATGGGGATAATAATAGCTTCTGCCTACCAGAATTGTTTAAGGATTAAATGAGATAATGCTTGCTCAGTGCTTGGCACATAGTAAGGGCTCCATAAATGGCAGCTGTTGTCACTGCTAATATGATGTTGGGGTGACTTCTGCTCGCCCTGTGTCTGATGTGAAGCTGAAGCCTCTCATTAGCCCTTCCGCAGGCTACAGCTTGTGGGCAGGTGCCCGCAGCAGGCGTGACCCACTGCTCCCATCTGTCAGGGTGAATCCTCTGCCACTTCCGGTCGCAGCTTACAGCCTGCTTATTAGGTAAATTAGACGTGACACCTTTCCAAAGACACCCTGGCTCCAGAGCCAGCCGTAACATCTGTGAGGGCTGCCGCTTGCCAGGGATTTGGGAAACGACGAGTTCTCACTGGCCTCTGGTGCCAGTGGGGTGGGGGTGGGGGCCCCAGAAGAACCCAGTCGTTCCTCTCTGGGATCACTGGCTGGCTCCTGTGGTCCTCTCTGGGTCAGATTGCCAGATGGAATATAGGACACCCTGTTAAATTGGAATTTCAGACAAACACCGAATACTTTTTCAATATACATAAGTTCCATGTAACATTTGGGATATACTTACACTAAAAAAGTATTTGGTATTTATCTGAAATTCAAATTTTACTAGGCATCCTGTCTGTTTTTTTCCCCTAAATCTGCAACCCTATCTCTGGGGCATGAGAAGAGGAGGAGGGTCCGGGTGTTTGAAGGAGCAGGAGCTGGCCTTGGTTGGGCCCAGCTCTCTGTGTGCCCTGGCACCGTACCCTGGCACCGTGAGCTCTGCTCTGGGCCCCCTGTGTCTGAGGCAAGGCTGCCCGACGACCCGCTGGAGGCTACATCCCAGAGGGAGGCTCTGCAGGAGGAACAGGGCACGGCTGCCAACTCAAAGTTGTTTGCACCATGCAGGCCCCCTGGGGCACAGGCCCCTTCCTGCTTAACATCCTGGATGGGAGGACCAAGGACAACAGCACCTTCCCCCAGAGGCGCTGAAACGCAGTCCCAGCCGGCCAGGACCCAGAAGGCGGATCTCTCCCGTCGTTACCAGAGGGCCCTCGAGCAGGTGTGGGGCTTGTCCAATGTCACACGGGTGCGCAGGTAAACCTAGAACACGGCCTCTGGACATTTCATTCCGAGTCCTCCCTCCCTCCCTCCGTGGCTGCCTTTCTGTGCCACCAGGAGAGAAGCAGCTGTGGCCAGTGCAACTGTGAACCAGCCCCTCAAACTTACAGGTTTCATCCTCCCCTCAACCCTCCTCCACCGCTGAATACGAGGCACCCACCCACCTGGCCGTGTGAGCTAGAAATCCGGCCTCACCCTGGGCATATTAGTCTGCCAGGGCTGCCATGACAAATACCACAGACTGGGTAGTTAAAACAGCAGAAATTGGTTTTCTCACTGTCCTGCAGGCTGGACGTCCGAGATCAATGTGTTGGGAGGGGTGGTTTCTCCCGAGGCCTCTCTTCTTGGCTTGCAAAAGGCCTCCTTCTTGCTGTGGCCTCACGTCCTCACGTGGTTTGTTTCTCCATGCATGTGCGCCCCTCGTGTCTCTCTGTGTCCAAAGTTCCTCGGTCCGATAGGATTAGAGCCCACCCTAACAGCCTCATTTTGATTTAACCACCTCTCTTTAAAGGCCCTGTCTCCAAATGCAGTCGCATTCCGAGGCATGGGGTGAGGACGTCAGCAAGTGAATTTTGGAGGGACGGGGTCTAGCCCATAATACTGCGCATCCCTGCTCTGCCCCTCTTCCCGTGAGTCACTAAGCCTTGTTCAAGTCACTTCCTCTGTGGCTCTTGAATCGGCCATGTCCTTCCATTGCTACCCGAGCCAGGCGGCCTCCGCCCCCAACAAGAGTCCTGCGCCCGGCTCCCAGCTGGTCCCCTGCCTCCACTGCCAGCCCCTCTGCAATCCTGTCTGCACCCGGCGCAGACAAAACACAGATCCACTCGTGCCGGTCTCTACTTGCCGTCTTATAAATCCATTACTGGCTTCTCACTTTTAGGATCAGAATTGGCCTCCTGATGGCTTACAGACCTCTGCGACCCAGCCCCACGCACCTTCCTGCACTAGTCCCTCCCCTGGGGACCCGTCCATTCATGCTGCAGTGGACCCGGACCTGAACTTCTTCACTCCTTCCATGAATTGGGTGTTTTCTTGCCTCGGGGCTTCGCACATGCTGTTCCCTCTGCCTGCCTCACTCGTCCCACGCTGCCTTCCTGGGCTAACCCCTGCCTGTCCTACCTGTCCTTCAGACCCCCACCTGGGCTCTCTTTTCTCTAGGAAGACGCCCCTCATTCCTGTCAACCCTCAGAGTCTGAGGTAGGGGCTCCTCCCGGGCACCCTGGAACAGTCTGCATGGCAATGATTTGCGGGCGAGTCTGTCTTCCCTGCTGGCCTGTGGCCTCTGCGAAGGCAGGGGCATAGTCACTGCTCTAGCTACAAACGCTGAGGGGCAAAAGGCGTGGAAAGGAGGGGCCGGTGGGCGGCCTTCAGCTCTGGCCACACGACAGAACCAGCAATTGTGTGTTGCTTTATAGCAGGGTCGATGCTCAGGCGCCACCCCAGAGATTCTGACTCTTGGTCTGAGGTGGGCCTGAGCACAAGGACTTTCTAAACCTTCTCGGATATTCCAAAGTTCAGGTGGGATTGAGAGGCCCTGGGCAGGCCCTAAGACAGAAGAGAGGACCTCAGCTTGGTAAATCCTCGCTGACTGGTGGAAGGGTGGGGTCCCCAGAAGTCCACCCCTGCATCCAGCTTCCCCTCCTCAGGGCTGAGGACCGACGGTTCTCCTCCCCGCTCTACATGCCCTCCCCACGGAAGCAGTCAAGCAGCCCCCCACGGGCTCTGTGGGGAGACAGCCAGGCCCAGAGGGAGGAGGAGGGACTGGGGTCCTGGGTGTCCTGCCAGAGCTGGCCCCAGGGGAGTTCAGTTGGTTCAGCAAATATTTACTGAGCACCCAGGCTGGGCCAGGTACTTTGCTGATGGCTGAAGAGACAGTGGTGAATCTGGTGACCAAGTCTGGTTGCCAATCAGCCCCAGGTTCAAAGGAAGGCTGGGTGGGGAGCACAAGTGCCACTGGTTGTTGGCACTGTTATCCCTCCAAGCCACCTCCGCTACCACCTAAGAAAAGGGGAAGGTGTCATCATGTCCCCAGCCCAGCTGCCCTCCATGTTTCCAATGGCCCAGTGTGGCCAGAGCTGTTGCATCAGCATCCCCTGGGAAGTTTGTCAAAAATACAAGTTCCTGGGCCCCACCCTGGAGATCTGATTCAGAGGGTCTAGTGTGAGGCCCAGTAACCTGCATTTTCAGCAAGCTCCGTAAGGGATTCTGACGCAACAGGCCGCTGATGGTTCCAGTGTGCAGCTGCCTTTAAGAACCGCAGCAACCTAACTTCCCCAGGTGTGTTTAATGTATTTTGGGGGAAGGAGGTGAGAGAACAGCACCGTTCCCTGGGCTCGGGAGACTTAGCCACACCTGGCTGTAACTGACTCGCTTCACAATCATCTTCCAGCATTCTTCGAGCACTGGGCCGGGCGATTAGCTTAATCCTCACCTAACCTGGTAAAGCTGGTATCATCCCCACTTCGTAGCCCAGAAAAGGTCAAGTAACTTCCCAAGGTCATAGAGCAAAAATGACCAAGTCGGGTTTGGGGTCTGCAGTCGCTCACAGACCCTGGCGGGGACTAACTGTGCAACCCCCACCCCAGCTCCGGAGGAATGAGATCGACGCACCGGGAGAGGAAAAGCAAAGTGCTCGGCAGGCGCAGAGAAGGAGTGAGTCATGCTTCGTGGCCGCAGCCTCCACGGGAGGTGGCAGCACTTGAGCTGGGCCTTCTTGATAAATTCGATCTTGGCATCGGAGAAGGAGGGGAGAGTAGCAGGCAGAGGACGCGCGAGAGGGGCGTCCCTGAGGTGGGGAAACAGGCAGTAGGAGCAGCCGGTGGTCTGGTGTGGTCACAGCATCGGGGGTACAGAGGGACTCCAGGGTGACGGCACAGGCCAGGGCAGCTGGGGCCCGTTTACTGGGTGGGCACTGGGAAAGAGCCAGGAGAACCTGCATGGGGGACTAACAAGGCCAAGCTGGCTTTACGAAGGTAGCTCTGGGGACAGAGGGCTGGGCGGAGCAGGGCGCTGGGAGCTGGGTTAGGAGATGGCTGGACTGGGCAGCCATGACGATAAGTCACTCTGCTCCTCTAGGTCGGTTTATCATCTCTAGGAGGGAGGTCATTGTCCCTCCATCTGTCCCAGGCTGTGGCGAAGATGGAAGAAGAAGGGAGATGGGAGAGTGTCGGTGATCCCCAGGGGGACGGAGGGAGGCCTTCGCAGGTAAGAGTCAGAATCGGGGGTCCAGGACCATGTGACAGTGATGTGCCCTGGCTGGTGACGCCGGTTGCGTGGCTACAAGACACGGGGCATCCAGGGAAGATAAAGGCCGAGCGTAGGAGGGGTTTAGTTCCCAGGAGGCCTCTGCGTCTGAACCCAAACTGAGAGAGAGACAGACAGACAGACCCCCTTCCAAGCCTACCTGAAGCAGCACTTCGCTGCTTCCCCATCTGAACGAGGCCCAGTGGACAGAGTCCTGTTTCCTGCCCTGAGTCAGCATCTCACGGAGGATTTCTCAGCACCGGCCTCTTCTCCAGGGTGGACGTGACGGTGGGAGCTCGAGTGACATAGGCACGTCCTGGCCCCTCAGAGAGTCTCTGAGGGTGTCCAGTCCAGACTCCTTCCTCGGCAGGTATCGCTGCTGCAGAGTCCCCTGGGAGAGGGCTGCCCAGCCCCCACCTCACCCCATCCCCACCCCTGCCCGAGTCTCAGTCGTTCTAGTCCCGTTCCACTTTGGGCCAGTGGTGACCCAGGTTAGCACCTTTAAGCCTTACAGCTGTAGGAAGTGAGTTTTTCAATCCTAATGTTCCTGGGTGAGGAAAGTGAGCCTCAAAGAGTCTACACAACTAGCACGCAGAAAAGCTGGGATCCACGCCCAGGCCTGGCACGCGGAGGGCGAGGCCTGTCCACACTGCATCGTGCATCTCTCAGACAGGGGCTGAGCTGTCCTCTATAGACCAAACATCTGGAGGTCAGGACACTGGGAAGCGAGTTATGTAAGGCAAGGTGGGCGTGGATGAGCTCATCAAGAAAGTGCTTCCGGGAGGAGGTGGCGTGACTCTGGAGGGCAGAGGCCTGTCCCAAGAAGAGGGCTTTTCCAGAGAGGCAGTCCTGACCCAGGCCTGGGCTTGAGGATGTGATCGCAGCTCCCTCTTCCCATTCCACGCCTTCCACTGGGACCTCCTGGGGCGAGGGGACGATGACTGAGGGCTGGGGGAGGGGTTGAGGGGCTGGGCTCCTTCAGGGTGTGTGGGTGTTTGGTCCTCACCTGTCTGGAAGAACACACCCTGTCTTGAGACCTTTGATGTCTGTATAAGCCACCTGTTCTCAGAATGTACTGATGTGACCTCCCTTCCTGCCCGCTGCCCCTCAGGCCCCCACACCCCCGGTGTGGGATGTGCGGGCCTGAGCACCAGGGGTGGGTTCAACAATTCACACGGCTCCACAGCACGCTGGCTTCATGGTGGGAACTTCCCCATTTGGAGGAGAGACCACACCTTTGTTTTACATTTGGGTAACCAAAGGGCCCATTCAGCCATGTCCCCCGAGGAAAGGTTGTAGATCTCAAAGGAGCGTGACCTTGGCTGTGGAATGATCCGGCTTCCTTTTCTTTTCTCCCTCTGGTTCCTTTTTTTTTTTTTTAAACCCTCCTACCTTCTTCCACCCTCCCCAGTTCCAAGAGAAGCAACCATTGTAAAGACCTCTCTCCACCAAAGCCATCGCCTTGCCCAGGCCCACCAGCTTCCCTGGTATGAGTGACAAAGGACTCCCCCTGTCTGGGGTCCCCATTCCCTCCGCCACAGCCCATTCACCTCCCTCCCCAGCTGGGGCCGGAATTGTTATTTTTGTTTTTGCTTTTTGGACTTCATCTAATTTTTTACTTAAATCAAAGTTACACGTGAGCACAGATTTCGCAAAGATTCCTCCAAAGTTAGTCATGAACAACTGCAGCCCAGATCCGTCTCCAGGGGTGGCCACTTTCAACTCTTGAAACTGATGCTTTGGAACATTCACTTTCATATCTCTAAATAACACCTCAGATGGTTTCTTCTTGATCTTGGCAGTTTTAGGCATTTTTTCTTAATTTCCTGCCCTGGGAGACGAGATGTCCTTTCAGCTCTGCTGCGACTCACTCACCCCCTGCCTCTGTCTTCCTGATACAGGAACACCTCGATGGCAATTTGGGTTATGTCATTATTCAGTCTCGACCTTTTTTAACCATGTAAACACTATGGCCAGCCGAGCCACATGGTGGACTAGGATTACTTTTCCCACCTCTCTTTCAAATTTGGGTAGTAACCAGCTCCGGCAGCATCGGGCTTCATGGCCTAGTGCTAATTTGGCCCACCTGACCCGGGCCACTGACATCACCAAACCAAACCCTCAGCTCCTTCCTGAGAAACGCCTGTGGTCAGGCTAATGGTAACTTTACCAAGAAGACCTGGTCCAAAAAATCACTGGTATCTTCTTGCTCTACGTGTCACTCAGAGGCCACCAATTGGCCACCCTGAGGTGGATTCCGAGTCAGAGTAAGCGGTTTTGAATTCAGCCTCTGCCCCTGTGGCTATGTGACCTTCAGCGAGTTACACATCCCCTTTGAGCTTCGGGTTCCTTATTTGTTTAAAAATGGAGTTAAAGGATGGGACCACTACTTCTTAGGACTGACTGGGACGGAAGAGATGGTAGGTGTAATGCGCTTAGCACATGGAAAGGCCAACAGATGGTGGGCATTCTTATACTACTGGGTTAATTATCAGCAGTAGGGCTTCTTTAGCAAGTATCCTGCAATGAAGAGACGGCTGCTTCAGAAACATTCCGGACTTTCAAAGTGACTTAACAGTCACACGCTCCATCTCCTGAAGAGCCCAGCACATCTCTGAGGGGCAGAGCTGGTGCCTAACACTGTGCGGAGCTCACCAGGCCCTGCAGGGTGGAGGTGTGGACTGGCAGGATCCCTGGACGCAGGAAAGGGGCTGGTCTTCCCCACTCCACCTCATTTCCGTTTCCATGGTGTCTCATTCCACTAATTCGGATTGTATTGGGGGCATCATCCTGCAACACGTTAGCCTCAGCTTCCTCTGGTTGCTCCTAGGAGAAGGTCAACCGTCTGACCCTTTCTAGCTCCTTTCTTGTTTATTTGAGGGGGCTATAAATCAGATATAGTATGTCCTAATTTTAAGAAAGTCAAACAATACCGAAATGTATAAAAGGAAAAAATAGGCCAGGTGCAGTGGCTCACTCCTGTAATCACAGCACTGTGGGAGGCTGAGGTGAGAGGATCACTTGAGCCCAAGAGTTTGAGACCAGCCTGGGCAACATAGCAAGACCCCATTTCTTAAAAATAAATAAATAATAAATAAGTCTTTTTTCTACCCAAAAGGTAAGTGCTATTAATAGTTTGCTGTGATTGTCTTTTCTATACTTCAATATGTGTGTGTATGTGTGTACATGTGTCTGTGGCATTAGTTCAAACACTGTATTCAGTTACAGTATATGAATACAAGGCGTATATGGCAATAAAATGAGATCACACCATGCCTTCAGTTCTGCGACTTGCTTTTTCCTGCAGTAACGTATCATGGACCACATTCCAGTTTGATCTAGATACCCTGGCAGCATGCTGTGGATGTTTTTGTGGGTTGCTTTCCATTTTTACCAAGAAAAGCAATCTTGTGATGAACATGCTCTTGTGTATTTCTTTTCGAATTTGTGCTAATATTTTATAGAACAGAGTCCTAAAAAGTAGGTTTCTACAGAATGAAGATGAGGACAACGGCTCAGGAGTTTCTCCTCTGTGCCCTCTCTAGGCCCTCAGCCCCCACTCCAGGAAAATGACTCTCCCCAGGTCCCCTAGCTCCCCGTCCCTCCAGCTCGCCACCCCTCCCGGGACACATCTAATGGGGCGAGGCTGAGGCAACCCAAATGTCTCGTGCGCGCGCGCGCGTGTGGCTGAAATCATCGAAACTTCCTTTGCTGTTGGTTCTCACAGAAGACGAAACGGATTCAGCCGTTTGGGATTTTAGGGTACACATCCTGGGTTCAGCCCATGCCCGAGCCCGTGTCATGCCTCCACCTCGTACGAGGCAAAAACTGCCTGCAGATGAGAAATGACTACTTTTCCTGCCGTTGGCCTTTCCACAGAGCTCCCAGTTTCAGAAAACAAAGAAACTGAAACCCAGAGAGGGAAGTGGCCTACTCAGGGCCTGCCCCTGGCCGCTGGGGTCAGGCTGGGTTTCCGGACACAGGGGAGGTGGGGACGGGGGTGGGGAGGCAGAAGTGGGTCACAGAGGTGGCCTACGGGAGCCACACACAGGAGGAGCTGGCGGCGGCATCATTTCCGTTTCCCAGGCTGTCAGACTCCTAAACCTCCCCGTCCTTCCCCGCTTGACCTCCAAAGTCTGAGATCTGGGCTGCAGCTGTCAGGTTTGAGGTAACCAACTGCTCCCCTCAGAGTGTAATTCATGAAGACACTGACTCTTCTTCCAGGAGGGCCCGAACCTGAAGTCCCCTCCCCGAGGCTGGAGGCCTTGCCTCCCCGCCACACGCAGCCAGTGAGACTTGCAGGCAGCTGGACGGGTCCCCACGTCCAACAGGGTTGGAACGGTGGACCGCCAGCCTCCACACTGCCTGGTGGGCAAACCTGGTGACTTCTCAAAGATCACACAGGGTCCGAGTGGTGGGAGGAACCCTCATTCCGTCCTTCCCCCATCCCGCAGCCAGCAGAACAGCCTATCCTCTGAGGAAAGGAGCCAAAGCCCCTCTGGAGCAGCCTAAAGGTCTGGGGCTAAGGGGACACCCACCTGGGCTCCCACCCAAGCCCGCCGTCTGAGCCACGCAATGGGAGACTTCCTAGACAGGGCTTTCCTCCTGGGGACTCCAACCTCCCTCCAAAACCCAGCCTGGTTGCTGGGCACCAGTGACAAAGCATTCCCCACAGGTCTAGCCCTTGCCAAGGACCAGAACGATGATCCCCCAGGGAGAAGCCCCATTCCCCAAGGCCAGGAACAGCTTCATGTGGTTGGTGGTGTGGCTTCGTGCTTGGAACAATTGTCAGGAAATGTGGATGCCTCCTTGGGCCTGAGGCCTGCTTCCTTCTCTCACACCTTTCGAAAGGGTGGGCTCCCCAGGCAAGGAGAGAGCCCTGGGAAGAGCCCTCTGAAGGAGGGGAGGGTCCAGTGGCCACCAAACCCAGCTCGCCCCCAGCTCCAGGGCCCAGCTCCACCCCACTCCGCCCGTTTCAGGCACGATTCACGCCCTCCTGGGCTGGCCGGGACGCCTCTCTGCCTTGAAGCATGCCCTTCCCCAGGCTGTTCTATAACTTTATAATCTTTATGATTTTTTTTCCCTGATAACAAAAGCAGAACAGGCTTATTATTTATAAAAATTTACCAAAATGTCTGAAATAGAGATGCAAGCCAGCCCCCATCCCAGTCCCAGATATGCAGTGTGGTATAATAGCCTCAAACTACACAGGCCGATCTGCAGCTCACTTCTTCAAGGAGGTTCTTTGAAACCAAAACCGATCATGTCACTGCCACGTTTGAATGACTCCAGCGGCTTCCTACAGCTCTCAGATAAAAAGCGCTTTCCGTATGGTGGCAATGAGACCCTGCCTGCCTCTGTCCTGGAGCCTCGTCCCTCCCAATCATGCTGCCTCCTCTCAGGCCCTTGTCTTCCTGCCCTCCCTCCCTCCTTCTCTCCTTCCCCCACCCCCTTTTTCCCTCTAGCTTTGCAGGGGCTGAAGCCCAGTTCCCACCTGGAATGCTGTTCACCTGGTAAACTCCACTCCTCTTTCAGATCCCAAGTTACTTCTTCAGAGAAGTTTTGCTTCCCAAGACCATCCAATTCAAGACCAACCAATTCAAGACCAACTGATTCAAGGAGGGGAGGCTCTTTTTTATTCACTATTCTCTCCCAGTGTCTGGCACATGGTGGATGTTCAATAAATACTTGTTGGATGAGTGGACATAGTAGGTACTAATTGTCTGATGGCTTCCATGAACCAGCACAATGCTGGGTATAGGAGAACTCAGTGGAATAATAAAACAAGGGCAGGTTCTGAAAGGCTAGGGGGTAGTAGGCCAGGGATGAGGCAGCTGGGGGTTTGGGTAAGGGCTAGAATATCATTTCAAAGGGCTACAGGGGCGTAAGTTTTGAGGTACCTTTGTGATGTGCTTAAGTCATTGCCTGATGGTCTTTAATCTTGCTGTTAAACACAGACCCTGGAGAGAGGGTCCTTTGCTTCTACTTTTCATCACTCCCTCCCTGGACTCCTTGGCCTCCCTGTTAGCATTTAGGCCAGGCCAGAGATCTACAGAATGTGTGTTAAAGGGTTGGATGGATGGATAAATGGATGTATTGGATGGATGGATGGATTGACTAATGGATTGGATGGATAGATGGATAGGTGGATGGATTGGATGAATGGATGGATAGGTGGATTGGATGGATGGAGAGATGGGTGAATGGGTGGATAGATGGATGGATTAGATGTATGAATGCATTGGATGGATGGATTGGATGGATGGATTGACAAGTGGATTGGATGGATAGAATGATAGGTGGATTGGATGGATGGATGGACAGATGCATGGATGGATGGATGGATGGATTGAATGGATTGATGGATGAAATGGATGGATGGATGGATGGATGAATGAAAGAGCTAAGAGCTAAAAAAGCTGGCAGGGCCTCAGAGATCCCTTATCCACCCTCTGATTTTTAAAATGAGGAAACTGAAGTCTAAGAGAAATGGAGAGTATCTTTAGTCACTTCCTCTCTTTGAGAACTTGTATTGAATTCTTCTCCTCAATCTATAACCATGTTGAAATATCCTCCACCCCAAACAACAAAGCACCTCTTTCCGTCTTCCCTATAATCTTTCCTGTGAGCTATGACTTCCCCCTTTCCTTTCACTGCCAGCCTTCTTGAAGGTCTTGTAAAACTCACTCGCTGGGCTTCCTTGTCTCCCACCACCCCTGACCTCTTAGTTTCTGGCTTCCACTCACGTCACCGTGGCAACAGCTCCGAAGTTGCCACTTGCCAGGGACCTTGTAGACCTCGATCCCATCATCGGCCCCAGGCAGTGTTTGGCACTGTCACCAAATCTTCCCTAAAACCTTGAGGCACTGCTCTGCACAAGGGCCACTCTCTTCCTATCCAGAAGGCTGCTCTCTTCTAGAATCTTTAATGGTATCTCTTCCTCCTAGCACCTTCAACCATAGTTCTAATCTCACCCTCTCTTTGCTCTTTCTGTTTTCTTCCAATATTACTGAGTGCCTCTGGGTGCCAGGCACCATGCTAGGCCCCTGGCTGTATTGTGTAACCTTCACACTGACCCTCTGATATAGGTGTATCAGTGTCATCTGTACTTTACAGGCGGGGAAGCTGCGACCCAGTGAAGGTAAGTAAATTGCCCATTGCCTCACAGTTGGCAAGTGGCACCTTTGGGACTGGACCAAAATCTTGCTATTTCCAAGTCTGTGCTCTCGGTCATGAAGCCACACCTTTCTCTTGGCAGTCCCATCCACACTCGGGCTTCCCAGCTCTTCTCCTGACTCCCACGTTAATATTTTCAGAGGTGACCTCCCTCTGGAGCTCTAGACTCGGTCTTCCAAAGTCCTGATGAAATTTTTCCTTGGATATTCTTGCAAAATCTCAAAGCCAGATTCCTCAGATTTTTGCCAGGCTGATCTTTTCAGTCTGCGCTCAAATGCCTGCAAGTGGCTCCCAGGTCCCCAGCGATCTGGGGGCAGATTCTTCCCCGTCATACTCAGGCTCACCTGCCATGTCACACCCTATTCCTGCCCCCGTCCTGTCTGCCAGATTCCTCCTTTCTCCTCCTGCTTCTGACCCTCTGTATGTTCTGAAAGAGTCCGGTCTTCCCTGCAGCTCCACCTCTGCTCCGAGATGACCCTCCCTGGATGCCCTTCCTTCGTGACCCCTTGATCCCCAGAAATCCTTCGTATCTAGAAAATAGACTGGCAGGAAATGTCCTAAACATCAGTAGTGGTTACCTCCAGTGAGGGGGTTCTAGGTGACTTTTATTTTCACATCTGTTCACTGTTTTCCCAATTTCCTATAATGAATATGTTTCTCTTTATAATCAGAAAAGAACTTATTAAAGTAATTTCAAAAATGAATCTTATTCATCCACCCCACCCACTTCCTCTTTCAACCCTTTCTGCAGCATTGTTCACATGAGGGCTTCTTCAAGGTCCTGGTGGGGCTGCCTTTGCCACCTGAGCGCCAGGCATTTGCTGAGGCACCATGAGGCCCCTGTTCCCGCCCAGTGCCCTGGGCACCCCCAGCGTAGGAGGAACAGAGATAAAATAGATACATTCACAAGACTGTTCCTCAAAGGAGCCAAAGACTGGAGACCCATCAGTGTCTATCACTAGGGGCCTGGTTACACAGTGCGCGGTGGGTCTAGGGATTTGCCCAGAGCCATTAGAAATAGACATAGAGCCCAGCTGCCAATGCGAACCAATTTTCAAAATATGGCATTAAATAAAAAATAAAAGTTCCAGAAAAATGTAAGCAGTATGTTTCCTTTTTTAAAGAAATAAAGTAACATGCGCACACGCACACGTATATGTACTTGTAGGTACACAGATATCTTTGGAAGGATACCCCCAGCCCGGTGATAGCAGCTGCTTTGGAGAAGGGCTGGGGAGACAGGGGAACTGGATAAAAGAGTTCAGAGGAGGGATGAGCCTTCCTTCTGTTCAGTTTTAAGAACTGTTTGCATGTACCTTTAAAAAAAAGAAAACAAACAAAAAACCCCAAAGTGCTTACAAAATAGAATTGAAGTCACCTACACAGGAGCCATAGCTATTAAGTGGGAGGACCCCCAGGCACCTGGTACCACTCTCGGTGGCCTCCACTCTCCCCTCCCCTCTGTTGGACACTTCCTGGGGGAGGCAGGGAGCAAACGAGACCCCCCAACCCATCCCTGCAGACAGAGTCTAGGCCCTATTCAACAAGGACCCTTGTGCACTGAGGCCCCATGAGATGGTGCCTGAAGGAGCCCAGGCCCAGAGTCGGGGACAGATTCCTGCCCCCATCATCATGTACAGCTCCTCCCTGGTAAAGGCAGGTCATCACAGGCCTGTTGGCACAGGGCGATTTGCCACACCTTTGTGGGGCACATTTCTCAGGGTGGGGAGTGCCAACTGACACCAAGGTGGTGACTCAGCACCTTGGCAGCTGCTCTTCCAGAGGGAGAAGGCTGGCTGGCGCGTGCCGGGTGCGGTGGGCGGGACACAGTGGGAAAGACAGTGGTGACCTGGCTTCTCCACTGGCTACAACGCCCTGGGCGTGGCCTGTGGGCTCTGGGGTCCCTTCTCCGGGGACAGGGACTGGCCTGAGCACAGCCTAGCAGGCTGCCAGCCAGGGAGGAAATTGTCATCAACAATAATTACTTACATTTCTTGGCAGCCTTTTAGCTGAGGCTCTCAAAGCACTGAAAACTCAGATACTGTTTGCAGACTGAGAATTTGCCAGGACCAAGAGCTCAGTGGTCAAAATTGAGGCCAGCCAAACCCTTCCGGCATCATCCCTTCCTGCTCCCAAATGGGGCCCACACACCTACTACTCCCTGGGGGCCTGGCTTTTTCCCTGCCACCCCCTGCTCAGCCACAGACACCGAGGGCCATAGACAGTCTGTCACTCAAGACCAACCAAAGGCCAGAGCCACCTGAGTGGGCTCCCACCCTGTGAGTGGCCCACCTGGGTGGCCAGGCTGGGGATGTGGGTGTGTAGAGGGAACCCCGGCCTGGGACTCTGGGCCTGGGTTCTCATTGCTGTGGCCACTTACGGGACTTACTTAGCTCTTCTCCTACCAGGGCCTCAGTTTCCTTATCCAATAAAAGGTGTTCGGAATCCTCCGGGGGGTGCAAAACATGCTAAACAAAATCTTGGCCTTTTTCAATGAGCTTTGTGGCTTTTGCCAACACTCAATTCAAACATGAATTCCAAAATGTATTTTAAGCCACCTGAATGTTTGTACTGAGCAGCGCCATACACATTTAGAAGCAATACATGATTGTCGCCTGCTGGAGACCACTTACGTCCACACCGATTTCATAAGTAACACAGCAACCTGGTGGGAACTTGAACTTAGAAAATAAATGAATGGAGCACAGCTTTGATCCACTGCATACGTTGGGGCCCTGTGCCCTCTCAAATGTCGTTCAGAAAAAGGGTTCTGTTTCTAAAAAGGTCTGGCAGGCACCGGGCTCAGCCACCAGAAAGAGAGACACAGAGCAGGGATATAATCGGCGTGTTGCTGCCGAGTGACTTCTGTGTCCCACAGCTGTGTTGAGGGATTTTCTCAGCAGATTGTAGAACATCTAGAGGTCTGAGATCTGGTCCAAGGAGTGCCACTGATGGGCAGGATTTGCAGAGTCAGTTCTGGAAGTCACCGGCAGGTGAGAGCTACTGGCCTGATCCGGAAGAGGTGGGGTCTGTTTCAGTGCCAGGGCAGAGGCAGCAAAGCCTCGCAGGTGCTGCCCGGGGATGAGAAACAAATGCTGATAACTGAAATCCTGCGCGGCCCAGTTCTGATGTGCCAGGTGCCGTGCTGCACACCTCGCACCTGTGAGCGCGTTTGTCCCTCACATCTACACAAGGAGAGCGAGCCTCGTTTTACAGGCAAGGAAACTGAGGCACAGATGGTTTGACACCCCTTTCAAGACCCGCAGCCAGTGAGTGACAGTGCCGGGCACCACCCCCCGTCTGCACTTTTAATAGGGTACCCCAGGTGATGCAGGTAATTCTGACGCAGGTGGTCCACGGACTCCTCTCTGAGAAATGCCTCCCCGCGTTGTGCTGGGTGCGGGTACCAGGACTCAGACTGAAGTGCTGATGGCTCTGGCTGGCACAGGTCTCCCCGTCGGCACCTGCTCTTTACTGGCTTTTTACCTAAGAGGTGGCTCTGGCTGCGCAAGGTCTTAGAGGGGTCTCTGGGCACCTGACACAGGCAAGCCCCTGCCCCTTTCTTCACTTCCATTTCCCCATCAATAAATGGGGGCTTGGGGCCGGGCACGGTGGCTCACGCCTGTAACCCTAGCTCTCTGGAAGGCCGAGGTGGGCGGATCCTTCTGAGCTCAGGAGTTCGAAACCAGCCTGAGCAAGAGCGAGACCTCGTCTCTACCAAAAATAGAAAGAAATTAATTGGAAAGCTAAAAATATATATAGAAAAAATTAGCTGGGCGTGGTGGCGCATACCTGTAGTCCCAGCTACTCGGGAGGCTGAGGCAGAAGGATCGCTTGAGCCCAGGAGTTTGAGGTTGCTGTGAGCTAGGCTGATGCCACGGCACTCGCCCCAGGCAAGAGAGTGAGACACTGTCTCAAAATATAAAATAAAATAAAATAAAATAAAATAAAATAAAATAAAATAAAATAAATGGGGGCTTGGACTTGATGTCACATAAGTGCCCTTCCTGCTCTGACTCCTGCGAATCAATCGCCGGCCTCCGTGACCTGGGTGCCAGCCCAGGAGCTGAGAGCTCAGTCTCAGAGTGGCTAAGGGTCTTGCCTGAGTCAACAGTTATGTGGTAAGTGGGGAGGCTGCCTTCAACCAGGCTTCTGGCTCAAGGGTCTCCACAGTCCTAATTTCCTGTCCCCAAGGGCAGGCCATGGGAATGGTCTATCCGGGCACAATGAGAGGATGTACGTATCGTCCACAGAAAAATTACAAACAATAACAAACCGAACAGCAGTGATGCACCAGCAATTCCAATCAACGTCAGTGATAAACTACTCCTCCCAGGAGGGTGGGCCGCTCCCATCCCTCCCCTTGGTGTGCCAGCCACTGCCACTCTGCCACACTCTCCTGGGGTTTTGTGAGTGACTGCCATGCAGGGAGATTTCTTGGAGGAAGAAGAGAAAGGGGCCTTGGTTGGGGTAGGGGGTCCCTGCAATGTGGTCCCCATCCGGCCACACTAGCTGTGACAAAGACATACAAGAGGATGTGGTCTGGGTGACTAGAGAGCTCATTTACCTCGGGCCAAAAATAGGTGCGTTCCCTGCAGCAGGTGGGTGACTCAGCAAGCCTGAGGAAAGCTTCTAGATGGAAGAAACATGGTACCTGCTGGCCCCGGTTTCCCCCAGGTGCCAGGACGACAGGAAGGGGGCTGACAACAGAAATGTGGTGTGTATTTCACACCCCTTCCTGGGCCCGATAACTTTCTCCTGCCCCCTTCTCCAAACTCACCGTTCAAAAGCCATGAACTTGCTGGTCCAAGCCAAATCAGAGCCACATGGACAAGCTATCAAACTGGTGGCAGCTTTCTCCCAGACCTTAAAGAGAGAGGTGAGAGAAGGAGAGTGCATGTGTGTGCATGTGTGTGCAAGCATGTACATGTGTTGGTGTGTGTGTGCACACACACGGGCATGTCCATAGTTGCTGGAAAGATAAATAGGTCACACAGCATCTATACAGGGATCAATCCTTGTTTCTGACCTCCCCAGCCACTGCCCACGGGCAATGGGCCGGCTGCTGATGCTCTGACCATTCTCTGTGATGGTCTATGCCCCAGGAAATGTAAAATGCTCCCTTCTCCCCATCGCAGACTCTTCAGGGAGCAAGCGTGGTCCTGGCCTTCTAGATACACCTCCAGAGGTTCAACGGAAGCTGAGGAGTGAGGCAATAATTTGGAGAATTCAGCCCCACCTCAGGCAGCTGTCTGGGCAGATTGATGTAATGGGAACAGGCAGAATTGGGCACCAGGAGACCTAGTTTCTACTTCTGGCTCTGCCACTCGTTTGCTACGTGACCTTGAGCAAGTCAATTTTCCTCTCTGATCTCTAGTTTCTCCTCTGTTTATCCATCTTTTAATTTCCTTAATAAATATGTATGAAGTGCATCCTGGGCCATACACCTGTGCATGCCATGCCAAACACAGGAAAATAACCACTGTGCAAGATTGAAAATGCCCAGGAAGTCTTTGCACCCCTCCTGCCCAACAAAAACTGGCACCATTTCTCCATCCCTTGATTCTGGGCTGATCTTATAACTGGCTTTGACTAATGCTGCAAAAGTGACCCTTTGCTTTTGCTCTTGCCCTCTTGGAATCCAGCTGCTGCATGAGGAGGCCTGAGCTAGCCTGCTGGAGAGGCCACACGGGCATAACCAAGACGCCCTGACCAACAGCCTCAGCCAACAGATGGCCAAGTAAGCTGGGCCGTGGAGAGCCTCAGGCCTCAGGCTACTGACCAAAAATATGAATGTGAGCCTGGCCAAAACCACTTGGGGCAGAAACAAGTCACCCAGCTGAGCCTGGACCAAATTGTCAACCCACAGAATTATGAGGAATTAAATGCTTGTAGTTCTAAGCTACTATGTTTTGGGGTGGTTTGCTATGAATACAATTAACATTTATTGACCATTTCCAAGGTGCCAGGGATAATGTTCAATATTTTACATATAGAATCTCATTTATTCCTCACATCAACCACGTGAGGCAGGTACTACTATTTTAATTTCCATTTTACAGATGAGAACACTGAGGCACAGGAAGGAGGAGCAACATGCCAAAGAGCAAAGAGCTGGTGAGTAGGGAGCTGGGATTTGAGGGCAGCAAGTCAAGCATCAGAGCCTACACTGTTAGTTAGCCACTGCCCTACATGGACCCAAACAGACTTGGCTCTTGCCTCCACACAGTTTACAGTCTAGGTGTGAGACTGGCGTTGGAGAAACGCAGAAATGAATATGCAAGCACAAATAGTTAAGTGCTGTGAAGAGAATACATGCTATGGCGAGTTCACAGGAAAGGCCTCTGGGGAGAGCCGGGGGGTGGACGGGCCATGGCTGAGTGAGCCGGGGCA
Source organism: Indri indri (assembly GCA_004363605.1). Classification (NCBI taxonomy): domain Eukaryota; kingdom Metazoa; phylum Chordata; class Mammalia; order Primates; family Indriidae; genus Indri; species Indri indri. The sequence continues at coordinate 120,118 of RJWJ010000538.1, forward strand.
ATGGAAGGGTTTGCATGAGTGTATGGTTTTCCACCTTCAGTCATCACAGAAGTCACCTGGGGAACCTGCTAGAAATGCAAATCCTTGGGCCTCATTCCCCAGAGATTCTGATTTTTCTAGAGCCACCCCTCGATACTCTGGTTTGGTGGGTTTGGTTGGTCGGGGGCTTGGTAGTCTTTTTTCAACATGCCCCACGAGTGATCTTTGTCATCAGGGAAATTCGCGTAGCACAGCTCAGTAGCATCACCGGAGGAGGTGAAATGTCGCCCCTGTTCTGAGATTGTGGCACAACCGGTCTGGGGTGAGTAGTTTAAAAAGGTCCTCAGGTGATTCTAATGTGCACCCAGGGCTGGGAACTGAGGCTAGAAGATTCTACGAGGTCCCAGACTGCTTTTCTTTGCTCTTTGGAGACGCCAGGGTCACCTGGTGCTTATTAAGCCTTCCCTTCAGTGATCGAATGCTGCAGAGGTGGGCCCGGAACTGAGCCTGAGGGAACCCTCGCTCAGAGACCAGACCCCTCCTCACGGTGGCCCCTCCCAGAAAATGTCCCCAGGGTTCCCCCCACAGGCTCCCCATGGTTTCCCAAGTTCCCTCTAATTTTTATTTTAAAATAGAGAGTTCCTTTAATTGCAGAGAGAAAATGACTACTGTCCGCAAGAATTTACCATCCTCTAGAGCCCCGCAAGGCAGCCCCTTCATTTTATTCTTTCTCCAACACCCTGCTCTTGGGGCACAGATTCCCCAGGCCCTGGAGAATGATGGCCTCTGTGGCGGGCCCGTAAGAAGAGGCGTGTGGCGCAGGACGGTGTCTTGTCTGGCCGCCTGCTCTTCTTCCAAATAAGGCGGGAGGGCCACGGGGCATCTCCCGATGCAGCTTGATTTAGACCAGAGAGTGTGAAAGAATCCACTCTTGGCCTGGGGCCCGCCAGCCTTGGGTCTGAAGAAAGCTTGCCGGAGGTGAGGACAGAGAGAGAGGGGACTGGCCCAGAACAGCTGCAGTCCCCTGAGAGCGACAACGCAGTCTGGGCCTGAGCCAGGGGAGGCGGTGTGTTCGCAGCGCAGGTGAGTGGCATCCTCGGTGCCAGTGTGGCTAATGGTCACCCCGCTGAGGACTGACAGGAGAATGAAGTTCACAGTGGGGCCTGGGACACAACAGGCGTTCTCTAAAGGAGTTTTCATTCCTCTTCTTTGGGACAGACACAGAGATGAACTTGACACGGGGTGGGTGGGAAGGAAGACAAGGCCCCAGGGAAAGACCCTTCTTTGGGGGCTGGGACAGACGCTGGTGGCTGTGGCCCATCCCCGGAGGCCCAGCCCTCCCAAGAGACCCCAGGAGCTGAGAGGTCAGCCCTGCCCACTTCTCCCTCACACCCGGAGGACCCTCTGGGCTGGCCCTGTGGGAACAGCGGGGCTATACATGCCGCAGATGGCTGCCCAGAGGCGGGAATGGCCGGGGAAAGGGGAGAGGCCTGAGCAGTGGGGAAGGCACAGGAGAATGAGGCTCTGACTCACTCCCAGGCTCCTGCTCTACAAGGAAAAGGACTTGTTTGGGGGTGGGGCGGGCTGGAAGGAAGCCAGGCCAGAGGGTGCAATGAGAAATGAAGAGGCCTCTTAGCTCAGGGATCATTCATCCCGGGAAGTGGCCATTTTTTTTTTGAAAACCAACAACTTGATTGGTGGTCTCTTCTTTCTTCTAGCTGGGAGCAATAGGAGGAGACCCCAAAGGCCGAGTCAGGCAGCCTCTTTTGAGTTCTGCTGCACGTCCAGCCAGGGCCAAGCCTGTGGGCACCGTCTGTTCAGACAGGACTAAGCTGGGATTCGGAATCCGCTTGGCCAGAGCCAGTGTTGGCTACTGCGCCGGGTTCTCTCACCCCCTTTCTCTCCTCCCCACCCACCGCTACCCCGACAAGCCAAATATGGACTGTATCCGGGACTTCTTCTATAGAGAACAAATAGATCTAAATGGCACACAGGCACTTCTGGGTGTAGTGGGCGGCCTGGGTATCTATTCGTATGAGTTCATTTGCATGGGGGTAGATGGGCCTCTGAGGAGGAAGTTTGGTGACAGGGTAGGGGTGGGGTAGGGAGCGAAGCAAGGGGCCCAAGTGTGACTCTCTGTAGTGCTAGAGTTGTGGTTGCAAGTGAAAGAAAACCTATCTTTTTTTTTCTTAATGCAAAAATGGAATTTATTGATCTTGGAGCTGAAGTCCAAGGGGTGTGGTTGGTTTCAGACAAAGCTCGATCAGGGCTCTCAACAATGTCACCAAGACCTGGTATTCCCTGTGGATCTTTGGTTCAGCAATTCTCCAGGCAATAGCTTTATCACAGGCTGCTTCCACCCCCATGGGAGCAAGATGGCTGCAGAAGCTCCAGGCCTCACACCCTCTCATCAGGGCTAAGACCAGTTCGTTTCTCTGTTAGCTCAGACTTCTGGAACTGAGTGTCATTGGCTCTGCCTTTGGTCATATACCCATTCCTTAACCAGTGACTATGGCAGAGGGCTGGAGTACACCAATTGCAGGGTCACAATCTCCACCCCGGACCTGAGTGTATGGGAAGGGGATGTGTAGAAGGCACTTGGTCATGGTGGTGATAGAAGCAGCTGCCCCGGAATCATATAACCTGAGCTGAGGCTGCTATTGCAAGTGAGTGAATGGGGGCCGGCTGACAGGGGACGCTGACCCTCTCACTCCCTTAGAGAGAGGGCTGCAGGGAAGACCTGAAGGGGCTTCTTTGGGGTCTGGGTTGCAAATTGGGAGACAAGTTAGGGAAAGGAGGCTTCTGTCCATTTCAGTTCAGAGCATAAATCCATTTTTGCTGTAGTGAGGACTGAGATGCTGCCACACTGGCCAGCACCAGGGGTCATACCCTGAGTAGAGAAGCAGGGACCTCCTGGAGCCACCAGGCAAGGAGAGAGGCAGGGCCCTGCCTCAGCTGCCCAGGACACAGCACACACCAACAAAGAGGTAGAGGGGAAGAAGCATCGGCGGGCTGGCTGTGGGCACTTACAAGAAACCCAAGGGACTGCCAGAGATGGCTTGGGCAGACTGTGGGGCTGAGTCAACCGAGGTCCCAAAGCAGAGATGAAAGCAGCATCCCCACACCCTGCACGGGCACGTTAGCTGGCTACGATGGAAAGAACATCAGACTGGGAACCAAAAGTTCAGATTCCGGTCGTTACCAGACCACTTGTTAGCCATATGACCTTGGGCATGTCATTCTCCCTTTCTTGGCCTTCCTTTACTCCTCTGTAAAATGGGAGTGATACCACCCGCCTCGAGAGTCGAGGTGGGAATCTGGTGAGCCTGGGTGGGTGGAAGCAATGGGGAAAGGCTCATGCGCTGCCCTCCCTAACCTGGTAGCCAGAGCCCTGAGGCCTGGACCCAAGGGCCATGCATTTGTGCCCTGGAGACATCCGCATCATAAGGAAAAGCAGAAAGATGGACAAGCCCCATATGTGCCCCTGTGCAAGCTGGTCGTGGAGGCCCTGGGGACAAGGCTGTCAGCCGGGGATGTGGGCGGCTCTCTACTAGGACACTCCCTTCCCTCCCACTGAATCAGAGGAAGGGATCCAGGCTGGCAGGTTCTGCCAGTTACTGAGAGGGGGAAGAGAGGGCTAAGGAGAGAAGGAAAAACACACAAACAACAAACACACCCACTCCTTCCACAAACAACCCCCTCCTACAGGCCAGGCTCAGATGCAAATCAAGGCTGGGAAAAGAAGAGTTTCTTCCTCAGCCTTGGGCACTAGGGGAGCGCCCCCAGGCTCCATCCCCTCTTCCTCCCCTGGCCTCGCCCTAGGGCCCACAAAGCAGGGCCCTCTGGGCAGGAATTGCACGTTCTCAAAAGGTAGCTGGTCGCAGGGACCCAGGCCTCCTCCAGCCTCTATGGGTAGCTCAGACCATCTACTCCCCAAATCCTGGGTTCCCTCTGCCCGTTACCCAGGGAAGCCCACCAGACTCAGTGTCTTGGACTGCTGGCTGGTTGAAATGTCTTCTCTCCACCATACCTGGCCTTTCAGACCATCTATTCATCAACTCATACTGGCTTAGAAACATTCCTTTCTGTGCTTGCCCCAGGCCAGGCAGCTTGCCTTTACTTACAGGAAAGTGGCCATTCTGCTCAGCCAGCACAGGAAGCCAGCACTGGAGGCCCACGGGGGTCTCAGCCCCTGCCCACAGTCGTTTTGGTGGAAAAAGCCTGGATTTAGAGTCCATCAGACATGGGTTTGAGTTGTAGCTCCTGTGCTTGTTAGCTGTGTGACTTTAGGCAAGTTACTTCACTTCTCTGAGACTCAATGTCCTTATCTGGAAACAGGATGGCAGTACCCTACAGAGTCGTCATGAGGATGAAGATAAGAGGCACAAAGCTCACGGCAGGGTTCTACAGATGAACCTTCCCTGCTGTTCGCACCTTGTCACATATTCCTTTCCTATGCCATTCTCTTCTCCAGTCAAAACGCCCGGCTTGTTTGCTGAGCCATCACGTGTCAAGAGCCAGGCGCCATGGAATATGGTGTGCGTTACCTTCACCTCCACAGCCCTGACAGGTTGAAACCATTAAGCCCATTTGATTCAAGAGGCCCACTGTGGCTCAGAAAGAGGTAAAAGTTATGAGGGTCCCAGGTGGTAGAGTCAGCATTTGATCAGTCGGTCTTCAAGTACCAACAGAAACTCTCATCCACACACTTCCAGGGACTGTTTCTCTGCCTGGAATGTCCTGCCACCTTGTAACAGATTGTCTGTCACTTTGAAACTTCCCCCACTCTTTTTCTGAAAACTGAAATCTGCATCCCTGCCTCAGGCCAGCGGTAGGGAGGAGCAGGGAGACGCCCTTTTGTTCTTATCCCAGGTGGTGCCAGCCCCCCAGGTGGGCAGCTGGTGGAGTTCACAGGCTTTGTCTTTGGCAGAGATGGGTTGATTAGCGTAGTTAATCACAATAGCCTAGGACCGAGGAGCCCTCCCTTTAAAAGCTCTGTATTTCTGCTTATGTTCAGGAAATTTGGATTTCCAGATGAGAAGGTCTACCATTTTTCCTCCTCTTCCAGCAAAGTAAAATCTCTTTGCTCATCCCCAAAACACTTCTCCTCGTTCTTCTGATTTGGCCTCGAGGACAAGTGCTGAGTTTTCAGTAACAACCTCTCTTCCTTCTGGATTCCATCAGTCATTCAGGGCCTCATTCTTTCCATCTCCTCCAGGCCACCTTCTGAATCAGTGAGGACCCTTTTGATTGCAAGTGACAGAAACCTCCATCACAAACAGGCTTAAGAAAAAAATAGAAGTGTTTTGGGCTCACTGACCCAAGAACCCAGGTGATCTTATTTTAGGTAAGGTTCAATTCAGAGCTCAAACAGTGTCATCACTATTATCTTTCTCTCCAAATCTTGGTTCTGCCTTCTTTTATGAGGGTTGGAGTTTCAGGCTCTACATGATAGCAAAAGGGCACAGCAGTTCCTGCTCTTATGTTCTTACAAGTTTCAGGAATAGCGGAAAGACTCTTATTTCTTCATAGCTCAAACTTAGTCTTGAAATTAAGATGAATTACCACTGATTGGACTCACTGGGGTCCAATCAATATGTCCAGGGGGACAGAGTTAATGGATTAGCTTATTTCACTTTATTTTATTTTTTGAGACCAGAGTCTTGCTCTGTCACCTGGACTAGAGTGCAGTGGCATCATCATAGTTCACTGCAACCTCAAACTCCTGAGCTTAAGTGATCCTCCTGCCTCAGCCTCCCACGTAGCTGGGACTACAGGCATGCTTCACGACCCCTGGCTAATTTTTCTATTTTTAGTAGACACGGGGTCTTGCTCTTGCTCAGGCTGGTCTCAAACTCCTGAGCTCAAATGATCCTCCTGCCTCAGCCTCTTGGAGGGCTAGGATTACAGGCGTGAGTCACCTTGCCCAGCCTAATGGATTAGCTTAGACCTAAATCTCCTGCACCTCTCTGGAGATGCCGGTGGAGCTGGCTCTAGAGGGAATTGAGGAGTGCTCACCAGGAGACAGGTGAATGAAAGCTGGTGGCAAAACAATAGATGTACACAAGCCCCCAGTCATACTTTTTCCCTTTTCTGAGTTCCTGCATCCCTGCCTCCTGGGAGGCATCACTGCTAGGCTGAAAACTTCTTGGGGAAAAGACCCTTTGCGTGATCCTGAGCACTTAATAGAGCACCTGAAAAAGAATAGGCACCAAAAGCTCGCTCTTCAATTGGCTAAAGTATTTATTCAGAACTCAGCGCACCCAGCCCTGTGCCAGTCGTGTTAATTAGGATTCAACTCGGGAGAGGAGAAACACTCCAGCTGTTCTGAAGAGGAGAGGGGTTGTGACAGGGTGATAAGTGGCTTGCAGAGTCATTGGGAAAATTGAAGAAACAGACTTAAGGCGGAGCTTTCAGGAGTGGCTGCCTCAGTCACACTGCAGATGTAACCACCGAGAGAACTGCTGCCTGTTCTGCAATCAGAACTGTCACATTCAGGACACACCATGACCATGAAGCCACTCTTCTGCCAGCTCCGTGTGCCCGACGTGATCCAAGCACACTGGATACCCATGTCCTGCCTCTCAATACCCTCCAAGCCGGCAACTGGACGCTGGGGCTTTGTTAACATTACTGGGATAAAACAGAAGTTTCCACACCAGCAAAAAGTTTGGCCTCCACCCCACTTCCACTTTCAAATCCCATACAAGTACTTCCAAGTGGTCTGACCTGAATTACATCTGGAATCTAGGAAGCCTGGGAAATTCAGTTTTTAGCCTTCCAGACTTTGCAGTCCAGAAGCTGAGGAGCAGAGCTGGGACGTGGCTGTTGGATGCTACACCCCACACCATACCCACCGCACCTGTATCGCAGGGGCTACAGACCGTGCAACCGAGGGTTTCTTCTTCTTTTTTTTAATTTCAAAGTATTACAGGGTATAAATATTTTTGGTTACATAGATCACTTTTATAATGCTTGAGTCATGGTTATAAGAGTGCCTGTCACCCAGATATTGTTCATTGTACCTGTTAGGTAGGTTTTCACCCATCCCTTCCTGCCCCCCCACTGGTTGATTTCCATTGAGTTTTACTTCCCTCTATGCACATACCTGCTCATCGGTTAGTTTCAATTTAATAGTGAGTACATGCGGTGTTTGTTTTTCCAGTCTTTAGATACTTCGCTTACCACAGTGGTCTCCAGTCCCATCTAAATTGTTGCAAAAGGCCTTAATTAATCCTTCCTCATGACTGAGTAGTACTCCATGGTGTACATATACCACCATTTTGTTAATCCACTCATGAATTGATGGGTATTTGGGTTGATTCCACATCTTTGCAATTGTGAATTGTGCTGCAATAAACATTCAAGTCAGGTGTTTTTTTGATAAAATGACTTCTTTTCCTTAGGGCAAATACCCAGTAGTGGGATTGGTGGATCAAACGGTAGGCCAACTTTTAGTTGTTTGAGGACTCTCCATACTGTTTTCCACAGAGGTTGTACTAATTTGCAGTCCCACCAACAGTGTGTAAGTGTTCCTTTCTCTCTGCATCTATGAAAGCATCTATTGTTTTTGGACTTTCTGATAAAGGTCGTTCTGACTGGGGTAAGGTGATATCTCATTGTGGTTTTAATTTGCATTTCCCTGATGATTAGTGACATGGAGCATTTTTTCATATGTTTACTGGCCATTTGTCTTCTTCTTTTGAAAAGCTTCCTGTTCATGTCTTTTGCCCACTTTTTAATGGGCTTGTTTGATTTTTTTCTTGCTGATTTGCTTGAGTTGTTTGTAGATTCTTGTCATTAGCCCTTTATCGGATGTATAGCTTGTGGATATTTTCTCCCATTCTGTAGGTTGTCTATTTGCTCTGTTGATTATTTCCTCGGCTGTGCAGAAGCCTTTTAATTTAATCAAGTCCCATTTATTTATTTTTGTTGTTGCTGTAATTGCCATTGGGGCCTTCTTCATAAATTCTTTGCCTAGGCTGATATATAGAAGAGTTTTTCTAATATTTTCTTCTAGAATTTTTATGGTTTCATGCCTTACATTTAAGTCCTTTATCCCTCTTGAATTAATTTTTGTGAGTGGTGAGAGATATGGATCCTGTTTCATTCTTCTGCATGTGGCTATCTGGTTGTCCCAGCACCATTTATTGAATAGGGACTCTTTTCCCCAGTGTATGTTGTTGTCTACTTTGCCAAAGATCAGTTGGCTGTATGTGGATGGTTTTATGTCTGGGTTTTCTGTTCTAAGTGTTTGTTCTTAAAGAGTTTACAGGCCTGGGGAGCACGGGAGATGACCACTGTGCCTCCCAGCTCTCTCTCATGGAACTTCGAGCTGGAACAGACATCAGAACCCCTGTTCTTCCCCTTGTTTTCAACCTTTTCTTCTCCTGGGACTCTCTACATTATTTTTACTCCAGAGAATCCACATTTTGAAGGATTTTATCTAGGATGAAGCAGTTAAAGGAACAGGCCTGGAGCCATAGTAGCCTGGGTTCATATCCTGGCTCAGCTACTTCCCAGCCGTGTGACCTTAAGAAAGGTATTTCACCTCTCTGTGCCTGAGGATCCTTTTCTGTACTAATAGTCCTACCTCATAAGACTGATGTTTAGATTAAATGAAATAAATCACATTTAGCTCTTGGTAGTGTCTGGCACATGGTAAAAACTCAATAAATGTTTGTTCTGACTCTTAGTAATTAACTCAAAACAACTATATCATGGATATAATTTCTGTTAAGCTTTTGTTCCCTCCCAGCTTTTTATTTTGGAAAATTTTAAACTTGCAGAAAAGTTGGAAGAAGAATACAATCAGCACCTCCACACCTTTCACCTGGATCCATCAGTCATTAATATTTTGCTACATTTGCTTTCTCTTTCTCTCTAATATGTACTTCATGCTAAATTTTTTTCTAAGTATCCTTTATAGCTGTTTTTTAAAAATCTAGGATCCAAACAAAGATCATGCGTGAGGTGATTATTTTCTGCCTTTTCTTTCTTTCATGACAGTGACATTTTTAAGAAGCCACTTCCAGTTGTTTTGCAGAATGTCCTATAATTTGGATCTGTCTGATTGTTATCTCATGATTAGAGTTAGATTAAATTTTTTTATTTTTTTTTTTGAGACAGATTCTTGCTCTGTTGCCCGGGCTAGAGTGCCGTGGCTTCAGCCTAGCTCACAGCAACCTCAAACTTCTGGGCTCAAGCAATCCTCCTGCCTCAGCCTCCCGAGCAGCTGGGACTATAGGCATGCACCCTTATTTATAGGCATGCCCAGCTAATTTTTATAAATATATATTTTTAGTGGTCCAAATCATTTCTTTCTATTTTTCAGTAGAGACAGGGTCTCGCTCTTGCTCAGTCTGGTCTCAAACTCTTGACCTTTAGTGATCCACCTGCCTCGGCCTCCCAGAGTGCTAGGATTACAGGCGTGAGCCACCGCACCCAGCAAAATTAAATATTTTTGAGGCAAGAATACTATTAAATACACGGATGATATATTCTCATTGTATCATATCAGGAAGCTCATAATGCTAGTTTGTTCTATCACTGGTGCTACTAAGTTTGAATACTTGGTGGTACCCACCAGATTTCTCCATTTTAAAGATCTGTTCCCCTCTAGAATTATCTGGGAATGCTAAGTTGGGAATCACCGATCTCATTTCCAAGTTTCTAACCTCCATTTTATGGATGAAGGGACCAAGGTATAGAAGAGTGGAAGGGCTTTCCTAAAACATCCAGCAAGTCAGTAGCAGGACTGAGGCGGAACAGAACCAGGTCACCAGAGCAGTGCCCACCCTGCGCCCCACATCTGACTGTATCCAGTCACATGCCAAGGAGGCTCTGAGCCTTGAGCCTTCCTCGGGAGAAGGTCTGTATTTCCTTGGCAAGTTCTCAGCCTGTGAATCTGCTTCTGACTGGGGTTGGGGGTGGCACAATGAGTGGGTGGGTTGTAGAGAAGGAGAAGCATATCTCTGGCAATGCTAGGGCATGCTGATAATAATAATATTTCATGCAAAGCTTTCGAATGTAAAGCAGAAATTGTTGCTGTTTCTGTGCAAGTTGGCATGTGAGAAGTAATTACTCTAATGTAGCTGGTTAGGACTTTGGGAGTAGTTGGTTATAAATCTTGGACTGGGAATGAGGCTAACAAGAGAAAAGAGACCTGAAGTCATGAGAAATTGGGTGGCGGTTGTGGGCCGTCTATTACCTGGGGCCGTGTTGAAAGCAAATCACTGTAATTATCATTATAATATTTTTACATGGACCTCTTGTTGATGTATAGATCCCCCTGAAGGTAGCGCGGGTGTTTACTGCATTTTGATTTTTTTCTGATTCATTTTTTAAAATTCGGGCTGTGTGGCTCACAGCCTTCACATGGGGCTTACAGGCAGGGACGAGTGAGGACCAGAGCTCAGCCCTCCTGGTCCTGAGCCTTTCTGCTTCTCCACGCTGCAGCCCGTCCTCCAAGAGCCAAGAGCTTCTGCTCATCAGCCCTCTCTGTTATCAGACGCTGTGCTGCGCGAGGACCTGGATTAGTTCTTTGGCCCTGGTGACTCTCTGAGACATGAGGGAGGCTTCAGGAAGCTGAGTGAGTTACCCCGAGCCGCAGAGGAAACGGCAGAGGGTCTGTCCGACCTCCGAGCCTGTGCCGAAAGCTCGTGTTGTAGCGCAGCGACACCCGATAGAACTTTCTGTGATGATGGAAATGCCCTGTCCGCACTGTCTAATAGTCACCACTAGCCGCACGTGCAGCTGAGGACCTGAATTTTAAATTTCATTCCATTTTAATTAATTTAAATTTAATAGCCACATGTGGCTAGCGGCAACCCTATTGAACAGCGCTGTCCTAACCTTTCCAGAAGGCCAAGGAAGAACCTAGAACTTCCCCTCAGACCTTGCTGCAGTAAGGGTTAGGCATCATCTTGAATGAAACACGGTTTCCCCCACAGCCGCCTGAACGCCTCAAAAGAGACGTTCTAGCCCGTGAGGGTTAACTAGATATTTCCTGCTGCCTATGGTGTTCGAAGGTACCAGATGGGAAAGTTGGATGGTTTGGGAGGTGTGAAGGCCTCCTGGTGGCTTCCGGGATGGGAAAAGGAAATGCTCTTTTGTGGCATCCTGGAATACCAGCCTGCGGGCTGGCATCTCGAGCAATGGGACTGTTGCCTGGGAGACAAGGCGTGCTGAGGACCTCCCAGGGGTGGCCAGTCTGCAGCGGGGACCAGCCTTGGGGGACAGGAGCTGGAAGCAGAGGGAGGGGTGAGGAGAGGGCCAACTCGGGCTGGAAAGGGCCTTGGGGGCAGAAGGCCCAGAGATGCTGGGATGGTGCCAGGGCGGAAGGGGCCGGGGTGGGGCCTGCTGCGGATGGGGAAGGCTGAGGGAAGGGGCGGATGGCAGCAGCTGTCAGCAGCGGGTGAGGGGAGGAACTGCGCAGACAGCAGAGCGGAGACTCAAACAGGCTTGGGCAGAAGCCGGTGTATGTGTCCTTACCGATTTAGAAGTGAAAACCAACTGTGTTTGCAATGCCAACTGTCAGCAACGGATGAATACGAGTAAGTAATTAGAGGCCCAGGAAGAAGCCTGTTACTGTGTAGCCCGGGCACCTACCTCCCTACTGTCACCTCTGTGGCTGTGACAATGCCTTAGTTACCCTTCTTCCCCCAGCAGGACTATTTTCTAATTACATCTAGCCGGGCTCACCAAGTGTGTTTCCCACGGAATTGCATTTCCGGGCCTGTTGAATGCCAAATTAATTTTTAACCACCCTGGAGGTGTTGAGTTTAATTACCCAGATTGAAAGTGACAAGCAGAACAGGATTTGGACGGTGACTTTTGGGGTGCTTCTTGGGAATAGAGAACAATGTATTTCCAGGATGCTGGGTGGTGGGGGGAAGGCGTCTGGGCTCTCCAGCTGCCATGTCTGCGTATTTGGGAGCCCACAGTGTGCCCAGCTCTGCAGTGGACAGGGTGGAGGTGGGAGGAAGGTGGTCCCTGGAGAAGCCCAAGCTTGAGATGGAGAGAGTCTTACCTAAACCCAAAAAACAGAAGTAGGAAACAATACAAGACCCTCTTTTCTCAAGTCCTACATGGTAGCATGAAGCCTGTCCATCAATTCATTCAATCCAATGCTCTTTTTGCTACATCATCATGTCTGTCCAAATCCAAAGCCAATACTGACTTTTTTTTTTTTTTTTTTTTTTTAAAGACAGGGTCTCTCTGTTACCTGGGCTAGAGTGCAGTGGCATCATCATAGCTCATTGCAACCTCAAACTTCTGGGCTCAAGTGATCCTCCTGCCTCAGCCTCCCAAGTACCTGGGACTACAGGTGTGTGCCACAGCACCTGAGTAATTTTTCTACTTTCTGTAGAGACAGGGTCTTGCTCTTGCTCAGACTAGTCTCAAACTCCTGGCCTCAAGCTATCCTCCTGCCTCAGCCTCCCAAAGTGCTAGGATTACAGGTGTGAGCCACCATGCTTAGCCAACAGCAACTATTTATCACACATTATCTATGTGCCAGCTGGGTGTAGACAGGGTCTGCCTCCACAGCCTTGCCCCCTTTCCTGACCAGGTGTGGATAATCTTCCCTCTGCCATAGGGCCAGGTGCCTGACTACCCGGCCAACTGGGCCATCCCACTTCCCTTGCCAGACACCGGTGCAGGTGTGGGCATGTGATGCCATCCTGGCCAATGAGTTGGGAGAAGTAATCGGCTGGGTTGGGGGAGAGGGTTCTGGGAAAGATTACCTTTTTGGTTCTCAAAATGCGACACACAAGAGATGCTGCTCTTTTTCTACCAGATGGTGTTACATGTTGGTGTGAGGGTTTGAGGCCTGGGTCTGTGGCAGCCATTCTTTCACCAGGAGGGGATTCACTTGAGCATGCAGCTTACATGCTGAAGATAGCAGAGTAGGAAGAAACTGGAAGCTGTTGAGACTCTGAATTAACCAACCCTGGAGCACCCCCACCTAAAGCCCCCTTGTTAGATGAGATGATACATTCTGTGTGGTTGCAGCAATTTTGGGTGAGGTTTTCCACATCTCGTAGCCAAGGGACTATGCCAAGCACTTTACATCAATTATCTTATTTCTGTGCTGCAGCAACAAAGGCAGATTAAAATTAAGACTTGGTTCCTGTTCTCGCGGGGCTGCAGTCCAGTGGTAGAAAATGTGATGTAGCAGGTACAGTGAGCTGATGGTGGCCAGTCCAGGCTAGGAGGGTTCAGTAAAGGCTTCTTGGAGGAGGTGATATTTGAGCTGAATCTTAAAGGAAGAGAAGTTGGGTAGGCAGTGAAGGCGGTGGAGAAGGCACTTCAGGCCAAGGGACCCAGGTGAACAGATGCACAACAGCCTGTGACAGCCTGGGGTCTTGAGAACCCCAACTGGGGGAACACTGGGGTGTGCCCAGGCCAGGCCAGGGTGAGGCAGGAGGGCATCGTGGAGCTTTGCATAAGCCTGAGAGTGAGCCTCTCCTTAACTTTTATGCCCTCGGCACCTTGCCTGGCCCTGGAGTTGATGGGGCTGGAAGAGTGGGCAAGGTCCCTGACAGCTCTATCCTGTGGGTGATCAGCAGACTTTGAAGGGTTTCCAGCATTTTAGAAAAATCACCTCGGCCACAGTGGGAAGGAATGCAAGCGGGAAGTGCTATGGGAATGGGGTGGGTCAGCAAGGAGGCTCCGGAGTAACCCAGGAGGAACACAGAGGCATTAAGGGAGCGCACAGAGGTCAGAGAAGGCCAGGAAGGCAAAGGCAGAGCAAGAGAGGTCCGGGGGGCTGTGGCGGGGAGCAGGGGGCATGGAGGGGTGGCCAGAAGCAGAACATGGTCCCGAAGCAGAACACTGAGGTAAGCACTCCCTCCAGCGAAGGGCGAAGGCTGTGGCCTGGTGTTTAACAGTGGCAGCTAAGTGGCTCCAGCTCGGCAGCAGGGAGCCACATGGCAGGGGGCTGATAGACTGGAGGGTGCGGGGCAGAGTCCTGGAGGGCAGGGCCCAGGTCTGTGGTGTCTGTGATCCCGACAGCTTTGAGTACCGGGGTTTCCACTCGTGGTCCTCGATCACTGCGCCTTACTTAGCACCCCCGTCATCGGCCCAGGGACGGTGGAGAGGACAGTCCACCAGACCAGAGGCTGCTGGGGGCAGGGGTTCTGGCTCACCGTGCCTGGCACTACGGCTAGGCCTTGGATGTTCATCTATCCAGTTTATGCTCACAACATTCCATGAGATGGGGCATTGCGTGTGAAGCTCTTTGGTTCTATTTGTTCAACAAATATTGATTGAGGACAATCTGTGTGCCAGGCCCTGTTCTAGGCACAGGAGATAGATACAGCATTAACGTAGCAGACAAAATTCTATTAACTGCAAGTGTCAGAGAAACATCTCAGTCTGGTCCAGACAGAAAAGGACACATGTAGGCATATGTATATAACTGAGACAACGAAGGGTGCGTCTTCAGGCATGGTGGGAACCAGGAGGTCAGGCGATGTCTTCAAGACTCTTCTTGCTCTTAGGTTCCCTCCATTCTGTCTCTGGTTTTTTCTTTTTTGTTACTTTGCTTCATTCTCAGGCAGGCTTTTCCTGTGCAATGACAATGTGGCCACCAGCAGATCCAGGCTCTTTCGACAAACTGAAAGAGCTTTTCATTCTGAATAGGTCCAGCGAAAATCCCAAGCTAACTCTTATCGGCTGGATTTGATCACATGGGCTCATCCCTGACCTCATGACTAAGGCCAGGAGCATGACAGGCTCTGATTGGCTGGGCCTGGGACACGTGCTCACTCCTGTAGCCAACAGGTGGGGTCATCTCCAGGAGAACCACAGGGATGGAGAATGGTGGTTGCTCGAGGAGGTATCATGGTGCTGGAGGAAGAGAGAATAGATTTTTTTTTTTTTCGGTAGAAGGAGAGACTGTGGTTCAGAGAGATTAAATGACTTGCCCAAGGAAACCACTAGGGTGAAGTTGTATCCAGGATTCAAACTCAAGTCTCTTTGACTCCAGAACCTGAGCTCTGCCCTTCACTGACCCCTTCCTCCCAGGGCCTCCCACAGGGCAGGGGCAGTGTGTGATAGCAGAGAGAAGGGACCCTGGACTCAGCTGGGCCTGGGTTAAATCCTGGCTCTGCCATTGATTGTGTAAAGTCTCTGGGCCTCAGTTTCCACCCTTGTGAAATGGGTCTAATGACCCAGCCCTTCACAGGGTTGTCGGAGGATCACATGAGTCAGAGAACGCAAACTTCCTAGAAGAGTGCCTGGCTCATGTTTGGTAGAAACTGAATGGATTTTTAAAAAATAAATCATATGGTAAGAGTGTAGAAATAAGTTTTTTACTGGCTAAGAGAATGACATCTCTGAGTCTTCACATTCTCTCCTGCTCCCTCTCTACTGGATACTGACCAAGCCTCCTTCACGCTGGGATGGGCGGAGGGAGTCACAGGGTGAGGGGCTGCTGCTTCTCCTTTCTTGGGAATCAGATCCAATTTCAGGTCTACCAATGCCAAGGGGAAAAGTAAATCCTGCTCCATCCAGGGCGGCAGAGAAGCCCCCACCCTCTCCTCCACCCCAGGGGTGTGTGCTCCTTCCCTCTATGCCCAGAAAAGAGGGCATAGGGGCTCTGGCCCCTCTCAGGCTTTCTGGGGGCAGCATATACCTTTGCCACCTGGGGACCCCTCCCTACACTCCCCTCCTCTGATCTCCCATCTGGGGCCTTGGAGAGAAGAGGCTATTGGAATGTCCCTGCGCCATCTTGATAACAATGCTGACACCATAATCCCAATGACCGAGGGTGAGGTTGCCGAGCAGAGAATATTGCCATGGAGGCTGAGAGTGGGTGGGGTTTTTTTGTTGTTTTTTAGGGGTTTTTCTGAGATGGTGTCTTGCTGCCCAGGCTGATCTCCTGGGCTCATGTGATCCTCCTACCTCAGCATCCCGAGTAGCTGGGACTACAGACGTGTGCTACCGTGCCTGGCTGATGGATGGTTTGGATTCAAATCCTGCTGACTATGTAATACCCTCCTCCCCCATCCCTATTGCCACCCAGCCACTGCCCACGCCCACAGGTACACATAGCCCCTTCCCTGGTCTGCCAGCGCACCCAGCCCCAAACAATGGACTATGCTTGGTTTAAGCCAAAGGTTGGTAAACTATGGCCTGAGGGCTAAATCAGACTGTTCCTGTTTTTATATGACCCATGAACTAAAATGGTTTTTAACATTTTTAAATGGCTGAAAAAAATGAAAATAATACTTTGTGATACACAAAAATTATATGAAATTCAAGTTTAAGTGTTCATAAATAAAATTTTATTGAAATACAGCCACACACGTTCGTTCATGTATTATCTCTCTATGGCTGCTTTCATGCTACAAAGATAGAGTTGAATAGTTGTGACCGAGACTGTACGGCCCACAAAGCCTAAAATTTTTACTGTCTAGCCCTTTCCAGAAAAAGTTTGCTGACTGACCCTTGGTCTAAGCAATCACAATAATCCTGCTCCCTTTTTCCCAGGCTTCCCTGCAGCTAGGAGTGGCCACATGTTCCAGTTCTGTCCAACGAGAACTAAGCAGAGGTCTGCAGGGGAAATTTGTACAGAAGCATTGCTTTTCTGAAAGAAGAGGAAATATGGCTGGACCCTCTCATTCTTCCTACTTCCTGCCGTAATATGCTGTCTGGAGCCCACCAGCCCACTTCTTTCAGAGTCAGTTTCCTGCCAGGAAACTGGAAAAAAGAAGGTTAAGAGTTCATCTGGGAGGGCTGGGCGGGGTCCAAGAGAGGGGAAGGTCCACCCTGGGCACCTGCTCAGAGGATGGGCTACTTCTCACCTCAACCCGAGGAGCCACTTTTCACCTGGGCTGGACCGAGGAAGGGTCAGCCCCTCCCAAGAACTTGTCCGATGGTTCCTGCCTGTTGGCTCCAACATCAGCACCTGGAGGGCTGGAAGAGGCCCGAGGTCTCTTCGCTGTTGAGTCCCGGTGGTCAGCACTTCCCTGTGTCTGTCTGGGCTTCCCTCTGACCCCAGCTCCTCCTACAGCACCTGAAAGACAGCAGATAATCAAAATAAGGATGGATGGTGGGGTGGATGGATGAGGGGCAAATGAAAGAATGAATGAATGGGAATATACAGTTATTAAGAGGCTTGCTTTCACACACATAAGCTGACGGCAACCCTGTGAGGTCACAGCCTACTATTATGCCCATTTAACAGAGAAGGAAACTGAGGCTCTAGAAGGCCAGTTGACTTTCTCAAGGTCACTAGAGTTGGAAGAGGTGAAACTGGGACCCAAACACCAACACTGGTCCAAACTGTGGGGCACAGGCCCCTCCTACCTCACCTTCCTGGACATCACCTCCAGGCCATGCCAGTCCCAATATATAGGCACACAGGAAAAGAACCTGCCATCACCTCAGTGAATCGTGAAAGGAGCTTTCATGATATGGGTCTGGGCAGCTGCCAGGAACAGCGTCTCATCCATATCACATCCCCCAGTTCTGCTCTTGGGACCACTAAGAACATGTCACTTCCTTAACAGGTGCTGAGTACATATTTGTAGAATGAATGAGTCAATTTGTATCAGTACAAATTCCTTAACAAAAAGTCATAGGCTACAAAACCCCAAAAAAGCAGGTAAAATTGATGTCATATGTTTCGAATGTGCATTCTGGTAGCTGAATAAGCCTCCTGCCGTGCTATATAAGCACATGATATTCGTCACTGCCATCGTAAGAGAACAGTTAACACACACACTAACTCTGTGCCACTCACTAGTCCAAGCCTATGATGTAAATCATATCATTTAAACTTCCCAAGCCGATGGGCTGGGTATCATTGCTATGGTTGAGGAATTTGAGGCTCAGAGAGGTTGACCAGGGCCACACAGCTAATAGGCACCAAAGTCAGGTTCAAACCTAGCTGTTTTGCCTCCATGGAATAAGAGATGAGGCGGCAGAGAAGACTTGTGTGGGATGGATCTTGGGGGACAAACGCCCTCTCTGTAATCTGTGTAGAGGTTGGTCCAGTTAGAGAGCTGATAGGGAAAGAGAGAGGCACTGCTCACGGAAGCAGAAGTGGGCGCTGATGTCTTATTTCGGTGAGTCTTTCCTTGTCCCATGCCAGGCTCAGCCCTGGCACGATCACTCAGCTGACACGACTCTGTGTTTGTGTGTTGAGGGGTGGACGGTAGTGGGTTAGGAGGGGCCAGTCTGGGCTGGCTTGGTTGCTATTCCCATGGAGACGCTGGTGATTCATTTGCCCTTCCCCACCAGGGGACCTCTATCAGGGTGTGACTTGTGGTAAACGAGTCACAAAATGCCACCCAGGCAAGAGGGAAGTGGGAGGGGAGGGTGGCCAAGTGGTGACCTTCAGTCTCCTGCAGACCCGTGTCTCATCCTGGGCCCAGCATCCCAGCTTCCCTAAAGCTCCTGCCCGAGGCCCATCTTTCTTTGCCTGGGGTGAAGCACGTTGGAAAAGGTCAATGCTAAAACCATCTGAACCCTTTTCCCTGGAAGGTTCCAGGACCTCTGCTGCCCTGGGCTGGCCCAGAGGTATGGCTACCCTACTCTGGTGGTGGGTATCCCTTCTGGGACTTCTGAAGGGTACAAATAGGTAAACCAACCTGTATACTGTTAGTCGGCACCCACTCTAAGTCTGTAGGGCCCAGTGGCTGACTCAGGGTAGGTGCTCAATAATGGTTTGTTGCCTGACCGAGCGACTGCACAGGCCCTCAACTCCAAGTCCAGAGGAGAAAGCAGAGGAGGCACATCCCAGGCCCTCAAGGAACTTGAAACCTCATTCACTATAATAACACAATTAACAGAATAATTAAGCGTTACATTGCAAGACTCTCCCTAGGTGCTCTAGGAATTTTAAATGGGACCTGGGACTTAGGAAAGCTTCCTGGAGGAGGTGGATTCAGTCGGCTCTGGTGGGAGCCTGGAGGTGGGTCTGAGTGTGGAACATAGTGAGGAATGAGGCCATGGGATGATCCTTTGGAGTGGGAAGGTCCTTAAATATCCAGCCTGAGCCCACAGGCTGTCGCACACCAGCAGTGCCCGGTTGTGGAGGCTCACACGTGCCAGGAGCCCAACAAGCGCAGGCACATCCTTCTTATCAATCCTCACGCCAACCCTTGGTGGAGGCACTACTGGTGTACTATTTTACAGATGAAGAAACTGAGGCTCTAACAGGCTCAATAAATTGCCTGAAGCCACACGGACCCAAAGGGGAGGAAGAACTGAACCTACATCACCCCATGCGGCGGCCGCTGGCCACGCGTGGCTCCCGAGTGCTTGGAATGTGGCCAGATCCAACCGAGCTGTGCTGTAGGTGGAAAACGACACACCAGATTTCAGACTTAGTTTGAAACAAACAAAAAAAATAACATATCTCATTTAATATCTCCTTTTAATACTTATCACATGTCAGAATAATATTTTGGATATATTGGATGAAATAAACTATAACATTAAAATTAATTTCACCTGTTTCTTTTTACTTTTTATTTATTTATTTTGAGACAGAATCTGGCTCTGTTGCCCGGGCTAGAGTGCCGTGGCTTCAGCCTAGCTCACAGCAACCTCAAACTCCTGGGCTCAAGCGATCCTTCTGCCTCAGCCTCCCACGTAGCTGGGACTACAGGCGTGCGCCACCATGCCCGGCTAATTTTTTCTATACATATATTTTTAGTTGTCCAGAACATTTCTTTCTATTTTTTAGTAGAGACAGGGGTCTCGCTCTTGCTCAGGCTGGTCTCGAACTCCTGACCTTGAGTGATCCACCTGCCTCGGCCTCCCAGAGTGCTAGGATTACAGGCGTGAGCCACCACGCCCAGCCTCTTTTTACTTTTTAAATGTAGCTACTAGAAAATTTTAAATTACATACGTGGCTCACGTAATATTTCCACTGGACAATGTCCCTGCCGAGTGGCTGTCCAGCCTCATCTGGAATCCTCCAGAGATGGTGTATTGGTCTGCTAGGGCAGCCGTGACAAAGTGCCACAAACTGGGCAGCTTAAACAGCAGGACTGTATTGTCTCGTGGTGTTGGAGGCTAGAACTCTGAAATCAAGGTGGTGACGGGGCTGGTTCCTTTCGAGGCTGTGTGGGGAAATCTGTTCTGTGCCTCTCGTCCAGCTTCTAAACGTTTGCTGGCCGTCTTTTGTGTTCTTTGCCTTCTGCTGCTAAAAGAGCTATTAGTGAGATGCTTTCTATCACCCTAACCTCTGTGTTCATCTTCACGTGGTGTTCTCCCTGTGTGTGTCCAAATTTCTCCTCTTTCTAGCGACGCCCGTTATATTGGATTAGGAACCCACCAAATTTGTAACTAATTACATCTACAATGATCTTATTTCCAAGTAAGGTCACAGTCTGAGGTACTGGGGGTTAGCACTTCAACCTATGAATTTTGGGGGCGCACAATTCAACCCATAACAGATGGGGGGCTCCTCCCTCTCCGGGAGCTCATTCTGTACCTGGATCTCCCTGAATGGTCTCCCTCTTGTGCCAGGCCATAGATCCACCCAGTCGGGACCAGGGACACCCACATTGCTTTCCTTGAAGCCCAGGTGTGAGTGGCCCCACCCTGGGTGAGGGTGGTATCTGTTAACGATAACCACCTGGAGAGCAGGAAGGAGCAAAGCGATAAGGGAGGAAAGGTTAAAAATAACCCAAGGGCTGCCTAGATAACCTTTGCTCTTTAGAACTTTGATTTACAAACAGCACTGCTAAGAGGTCACCTGGGTCTTCTGTGCAGGCTATAAAATCTCACGCTGACTTGGCTTTCTGCTCGGGAATTTCCAGTCCTGGGCTAGTGTGACGGTGACAGGGCTGCCGCTTCTCTTTCTCTTTGTATTTTTTCCCTGGCAGCCATTTGACACCTTCCTGACACCTTCCTGAGCGTGGGAGTGGTTCTGGCGAGGGCCAGGGCCTGGACTTACCCTTCTCTGTGTCCCTAAAGGGAAGAAGGTGGCTTAGGAGGGCTGTGCTGTCCTTCAGAGCAGCCAGGTAACTGGGACCCTGCTCAACCCCTTGCCCTCTGTGATTTGGAAAGTTACACAATTTCTTTGAGCCTCCGTTTTCTCATCTGCAAAATAGGAATATGAAAGAAGGTTGCCCTACCTGCCCGCCAGGTGATTGGGGGAGCAGGGAGGACTGCGGTGGCCCGTGGAGTCCCACCAGCACCTTAGTTCCCCTCGCATGTTGCACAGCCATGAAGTCTGTTCGGGGGCAGGTGTTAGGTGCTCTGGGGCCCTTGCCACCCAGGGCGTGGTTCTCAGTGACGTGGCATCAGCATCCCCCGGGTGCTCGTGGGAAATGCAGACTCTCAGGCCCCACCCCGACCTGCTGAACCAGAATCTGCATTTTTGGACAAGATCCCTAAGAGATTAGTGAGCTCATTAAAGTTTGAAAAGCACCGCTTCAGTGGACATTGCTTTGTCTGCCCTGGGTCCATTGCCAGTTCTTCTGGTAAAAGGGATCTTATTT
Organism: Indri indri; assembly: GCA_004363605.1. Taxonomy (NCBI): domain Eukaryota; kingdom Metazoa; phylum Chordata; class Mammalia; order Primates; family Indriidae; genus Indri; species Indri indri. The sequence continues at coordinate 141,564 of RJWJ010000538.1, forward strand.
TCTTTGGGAGAACCACGGCCCCCAACTCTAGGGCTAAGTGCTTCAGAGGGGCTAATTCACTCTCTAGATCCCCAAGGGGGTGCAAAAGCTCGTCCTGGCCAATTAGAATCTACCCTGGGACTTTGGCTGGACCTGCAGGGAGACAGGAGCTCTCCTTACACAGCTGGCCGTTCAGCTGAGGGATGGAAGCCTGGAGGTGGTCACTGCTAGGAAAATCTAAGGATGGAGCCCTCACGGAGGGGAACAGAAGGGTGAAGGTGTGTGTGTTTCTTGGCTTTTCGATGCATATACGCCGGCCATATAAGACCAGAGGAAGGGTCTCATATGGCCCGATGACCTTGCCCAGGCAGGTGACAGATGAGTCTTCAAAACCTGAAGGACTAGAGCTTTAATGGTGGAATAACCAGCAGTGGGAGACATTTCAGGCAGGTGGTCCCACTGGGACACCCCCTTCAAAGCGTGTCTGTGGCACAGTGACCCACGCCTGGAGCCGGCTGCCCTGTCTGGCTTCCTCTGCCCACCCCGCAGGCTTATGATGGGAGCTCTGGACTCATAAACCCAGGGCTTGGCTGGATCCGCTTGTTCATGGCATCGCTTGGGCATCTCCCTGCTTCGGGCTGGAGGCCTCAGGAGTGAGGAAGCCATGGCCAGGGGCTGAGGACAGCAGCCGGGGCCCAAGGCCACTTGCTGAGGAAAAGCCAAGATTTCATTTTTTAGACCTGTAAGCAGAGAGGGACACTCGGAGCAAATGAGTCACCTCGATGCACACGCTGACAGCCAGGTGCTCCTTCTCCCCAGCCAGGCTCGAACTGGGTTCCCCAGATGGTGACCAGCCTTCCCGGTTTGCTCAGGACTAAAGGGGTTCCAGGACACTGGCCAACCAGGGTGAACCTGGCCACCCTATTCCCTGAAGTTTCCGGAGCTCACATTGGGACAGGCAGCGGTGGGGTGGGAGTGCTGGGTGCAGGGTCAGGGTCGGAATCCCCCTGCCTGGGAGAGGGTGGGGTCTGCTTCCCAGGGCTGCTTCCCAGAGAGACCAGAGCACCCTCAGCCCTGCAGGGCTTGGCGAGGAGCATTGAGAGAGGGAGCAGGAGAACCAGGCAGGAGTGTGTATGGTGCACCTGCGGGCACCGTGCGCTTGCGCTCTCTGTCTCTCTCTTGACGTGTATGTGCGCACACACGTGCACGTGTTCCTTGTGAGTGGCCAAAGGAGAGGAAGGGCCCAACGCGAAGCTGCCCGGCGTGAATCTCGAGAGCTGTGAGAATGGCCGTTGACGGTGCAGGTAGGGCTGAGCCGTAGGTGGCAGGTGGCCTGTGTGAGGGGAGGGCAGGCTGGGCGTCATCTCTGCACCTGTGGATCCACGTGTGTTCCTCTTGGGTGGGAGTGGTCGAGGGGGGGAGGTGTGAGCGGAGACTTACCTGTCGCCTACGGGAGGCTGCTCTGTGTCCATCCTGTGTCCGTGTCAGCGGCGGGGTTGTGAGTGGGGCATGTTGTCTTCGTGAGCCTGTTTGGGGGGCAGCTGTTGGGTGCACGGATGAGCGGTAGACGTGTGAGCGACCTCTGCCTGTGGCACCCGCGTGGGCTGGGCGGCGCGTGCCCACAGCCGTGAGAAAGTCGGGGTCAAGCGCGAGCCCACTGAGGGGACAGGCAGAGCGTGTCCTTCCAGGGCCAGGCCAGGCATCGGCTCCTCATTCTCTGCCCTGAGGGCTGCAGAGTTCCTGTCCCCGGGCTCAAACTGTACTCAGTTAATTCCCGGCTAATCCTGGTTAATACCCCCACCTGGGGGAGTTTAACGTGCGCCTCTGGGCTTCCTCCCATCCGCCCTCTCAGAGTTGAGGAAGCAGCAAACTGCCTGGCGGGCACAAAGCCCCCGGGTCACATTTGCCGCTTTTTTTAGAAGGAAAATTGCTGGTGAGACTTCCATCCTCCGCTTGCAGAGAGTGGCGTTCAGCGCAGATGTGTCTTCACCACAAGGCCCGAGGCCTGGGGCACCTGCTGCTTCCTCGGCATTGTCATAAATCTGGGGAATGTCGGACTGTTCGAGCCATGCAGGAGGAGAAGTCCCCCTGGCTGAGAGGAAGTGTGGCAGGGAGGAGGCAGGAGGGGGCGGGGAGGAAAGGCTAGGCTGGGGGACAGGGGGCGCGGGCGGAGAGGGGCTTCCTGTCCAGAGACAGGGTGACACGGCCCGGTCTGGAGGCTCTGGCTGTAGCAAGGGACCGAAACTAGGACCTGGCAGGGATGTGCTCTGAGCCTGGGGGCAGGGGGGAGAGGCAGAAACCCCCAGGAGAGGGGATCTCCATGCTCTACCAGGAAGCCACAGCCAGAGAGGACGGGGTGGGGCTCCCAGATCCTCTCACCTGTGCGGGAGCTGTGCGGCTAGAATTAAAAGCCCCCACGGACTCAAGCGGGTGACTTAAGCTACTTTGGACTTTACCAGGTGTCAGCCCCACCCCTGAATCCTTCATCTTCAGCCAGGGACAGACCCCAGCAGAGAAGGGATCACACCCTCCCGCCTGCCTGCCTGCAGGGGTGGGGTGCCGGCTGCCACTGGGCAGGCAGTGATGGCTGGGCCGCACCTCTTAAAACACAATAAAGCCCAGCAGGGCAGACAGGGCTGCCTCCCCCAACACGATTGCAGGGTTGCTGGGCACAGTGTTGCCAAACGACTTTCTCCTCCTAAGTTCCGTTGAGGGAAGCTATGAGGGAATAAATTTCCTCTCGATACGCTGTGGATTGACTCAAGCTAGCTTCCCAGGGGTCCATACAATAATAGTAACATTTGTTGGGTACTTGCCTTGTGCCAAGTGCTATTAAGCAGGTCTTAAAGAGAGAAGCTATTAGCATCTCCATTTCTTAGAAGAGAGAAGGCAAGTAAATGCCGAGCTCGAATATACTGGGAAGTCCCAGGGCCAGGAATGGAACCCAGGCAGTTTACCACCAGAGCCCCATCTCAGGTGACCTTGCCGCTTGAGAAAAAGTCGTTTGTGAAATGGGTGGGAGGAGGAAGAAAGAGTCCTCAGGAAGCTGAGCCACAGGCGGGTGTTCTTGGGAGACTTGAGCCCCAGGGTGGGCTCCCTGAGACAGTGCAGCAGGGATTTTGGAAAACCCAAGTGCAGCAGGGATGTTCCCAGAGGGAGACAGCCAGGCTCGGCTTGGCCGTGGACACAGGTCCCAGGACGGGAGACCAAGGAAGGACCAAATGCCTGTGGGGCCCGGAGCCACAGCTGTCAGCAGAGCTAGACCAGTCCGACCTCCCTGCACCCGCCACTGGTAACACCAAAGGTCCCTCACTCTGTAGGCCAACCCAGTGTTCCAACCAGCAGCAGAGCCTAGGTTAGGCTAGAGAGTGTGCGGGGACTGGGGGACCCCAAAAGCTGCAATCTCCCAGACAGGTCTTTGGAGGAAGCGCTGGTGATTCCTTGGGTGATGGTGGAGAAAAATATCCCAGTACCATTTTCCACTTAATGGTCTCCTGAGATTCTGCACCGTCAGCGCGCAGGGAGCTCCTGATGCTTTCTACTGCTGCAGAGTATTCGGGTGTGTGGACACCCCATGGTTTATTCAGCCAGTCCCACACTAGTGGGCATTTAGGTTGTTTCCTGTCACCTGCTGTTATAAACAGTGCAGCTGTGGGGCCATCTGTAGGTTAAAGTCCTGGAAATAGCACCACCAGATCAGAGTACGAACCTTCGTCAGTTTACAAGATGTTGCTACTCAGCCCTCCCTAGGGGTGTGCCAATTTCTCCCCCTGCCCCATAGCATTGGCCAACATTTCGGTCTTCCCCAAACTGACAGGTGAAATACGGTGTCTCAGAGTAGCCTTAATTTTCATTTCTCTTTTTAAGAGATGGAGCAACAGCTTTCTGCATTTAGGAGCCAATGGTATTTTGTATGGGGTTGCCATCTGTCCCTCCAAGGAATTTTCTTATTTAAACTGTCTAAGCACTGGGCGAGAGCCGTCAGCATCGTCATAAGTTCCTCTAAACTACTTGAATTAGAATGCTGTTTTCCCAAGGGCAAGGTGAATGCCTAAAGACACACAAGACTTGAGACCTGAGCTTGCTTTTCAATGAGGAAACTGAGGCACTGACTGTATAATCAGAGCTGTTCCTCCAGCTCGTCCGTGGGTTTCTCATCTTAGAGGAGAAGGCCGGACTGATGCGACCCTCAGAGTCGGTCCAGTGCAGCTCACCGGGTCTTAGCCTTTGGGTGTCGGTGCTCTCGTGTGAGTGACCCACGTGAGGGGAGTCGCAAGCCACGTCTTTTCAGCTGCTGATTGTTAAGGTGCCATGTCGATGGATAAGGAGGCTGAGTTCAAGGTCACCTAGCAGCAAGGAGGGTTACCCTCACCCATTCACATCACTGCACACTTTCCAGCCTGGGAGAGAGAAGGTCTAGCTACTTGGCACTGGACTAATCAGGTTCTCTCTCTGGCCCTTGCCTCCCTGTGCACAAAATGGCAGCATTGGGTGAGCTGAGCCTTTCTGCTTTAAAATGTGTCTTTCTTTCCCTCCAATGGGCTATGCATCTTCCCACCCCAGGGCCTTTGCACCTGCTCTTCCCTCTGCCTGGACATCTCTCCCTCTGGATCTTCGCACACTGCCTGGCCCCTTCTCATCATCCTGGTTGCATCCGGAATGACTTCTCCCCAGAGAAGTCTCCTGGGGCTCCGGCTAAAGTTGGTCCCATTTGCTTCGTCCCAGTTGAGTTCTATCACCACAGTCACCTGCTGGAATCACCTGCTTCCTGATTTGCTTCCATGTTTCTGGTCTGTCCTCCCCCGTGAAGGCAGGACCTTGTCTGTGTTCCTCATCGTTTTGTTTTATGCCTGGCACAGAGCAGGATGAATGAGATATAGTAGAGGAGAGGCTCCGAGGGCTGCAGGTGTGAGCTGCGCTGTGTGCCGTGGAAACCTGGGCTGGCGAGGTTGCCGTTCTGCAGGAGGGACGCAGGGAGCAGCCAGACCAGGGGAAATGATTGAGTGCCGTGACCCCACAGCCCAGCACTCAGGGCTTCTCCACCCCGGCCAATCACACCCCTGGGACCTCAAGAGCCACTTCACACTCTTCATGAGGACCGTAGGCTCAGCTAACAGCAAAGGAAGCAGTCTTTTAAAAACCGTGTCTTTTGGTGTCTAGTCCCAAGGGATCCTTCAGTTGCTAGTCTGGAGACAGTCCAGGGAGGACATCCCCCCACTCTCCCCTGCAGGTGGCTCAGAGACACAGTGTACAGGGCCCTTTCAATCCCCTCCCTTTTCCCACCCAGACATCTCTCAGGGCAGCATGCCAGCGAGTCCTGTCTCCTGGAGGCAGGATTATCACCTGTGAGGTTCATTGCTGGCCCTGTGACTGAGCTCTGTGCTTTAAGCTATTGTTGGAAGGGTCACAGGAGGTGCAAGAGGTTTTGAGGGCCACCATGTCAGACTTTCCTTCCTACCCCACTGTCCAGGGCTGGATACAGGGACAGTCACTCCTGTAGTCCCCTTCTCCATCCCCTGTGCCCCTCAATTTGTCACACTTGTCACCCTACCACTCTCCTTGTCACCCTATCACTCTCCCTAAGACATGCCAGGATCACTTCTCTTTCCTGCCTGAAACCTCCACTGGCATGTCTGTTGCAGGGAGGTGTGGAACAAGAAAGATCATTTAGAGTAGGGTTTCTCACCCTCGGCACCATTGATTTGCTGTGGGGGTCTGTCCTGTGCCCCAGAAGATGTGTAGCAGCATCCCTGGCCTCCATCCACTAGGTGCCAATAGCACCCCTCCCCCAGTTGTGACAACCAAAAATGTCTCCAAACATTGCCTTGGGGCAAATTGTCTAGTTAAGAACCAAGTCCATTGGGATACAGTTGGAATTCTATGCAGCCGTTAAGAATGATGGATAATAATAAAAGTAATTATAGCTAACATTTACGGAGGATACACCACGTGCCAGGCCCAGTTCTGATTGCTCTACACACAGCAGAGGCTCTAATCCTCACAGCATCCCCATTTTACATGTGAGGAGACTGAGGCACAGAGAGATTAACTTGCCCAAGGTCACATAGCTAGTAAGAGGCTCATGACATATTGTTAAGAGAACAAAGCAGGTAAGAAAACAGCACTTATAATATGATTTCATTTTGTATTTAAAAACACACACCTACACCCACTCACCGACATGTACACATATATGTATCACAAAATACGTGTGTTATCAGTGGCTCTTTCTAGGTCATGAAATTGCAGATGAATTTTATTTTACTTTTGTTTTACTGTCATTATCTTTAAAAAAAAATTGAATATATGCTATTTGTACAATGAGAAAAAAACGCGGTCTCAGCTCCAGTATTGGAGGTGAGGGATCTTTCTTTCTTCAGCCCACGGTAAGTCTGGGGTGACAGGTCAGGACGGCAGCACTCTGAGGACCCCGTAGTTTTCATCCCTTTCCAGAAGGTGGTGCGGACCAGGAGTTGCTATAGACGCCAGCTCTTGCACACTTTACCCAGTGATTGGCCTCTAGAAAATTTGTAAGCCTCCAAGCCTGGCTGAGCTGCCCTCTCGCGACAACTCTTGACAAGTATGAAGCTTGCCCAGGCAACCCCCACACATCAGGGATTCGGGCAGGCGCAGAGAGTAGCACAAGAATGATGATCCTGATTCAATCAATTTTTTATTGATGCATAACATTCGTACATGTTTATGGAGTACATCTGATATTTTGTTACATGCACGGACTGTGTAATGATCAAGTCAGAGTATTTAGGGTATCCATCACCTTGAGTATTTGTCATTTCCGTGTGCTGGGAACATTTCAAGTCTTCTAGCTATTGTGAAATACACAATACGTGGTTGTTGTAAGTACGTTGGAACTTACTCCTTCTACCTAACTGTGTGTTTGTACCCACTGACCAGCCTCTTTTCCTTCCCCTCCCCCAATACACCCTCTTCCCAGCCTCTGGCAACTGTCTTTCTATTCTCTACCTCTGAGATTAATTTTCTCAGCTCCCACATACTAATATAAGTGAGAACATGTAATATTTGTCATTCTCAACTTGGTTTATTTCACTTAACAGAATGACCTCCAGATCCATCCATGTTGCCGCAAATGACCAGATTTCATCCTTTTGTATGGCCAAATAGTATTCCAGTGTGGGTATGTACCACATTTCATTATTCATTCATCCATCAATGGGTACTTCAGTTGATTCCATGTCTTTGCTATTATGAATGGCACTGAAATAAACATGAGGCTGCAGGTATCCCTTTGATATACTGATTTTTTTTTCCTTTGGGTAAATATCCAGTAGTGGGATTGCTGGCTTGTTTGGTAGTTCTATAATTATAATAGTTTTTTGCAAAATCTCCATACTGTTATTTTTTAATAACACCCAATGTGATCATTTTATGAGTAAATGATGTTACAAATAGCGTATCTTGTTGTTCCTAAAATAACCAAGTGACTGTACACATTTGTAAGGGGAGTTTTGAAATGTAAAATAATTCTTTTTAAGGCTTGAAAAAATAAGTCCAAGAATTAACAGTAGTAGAATACAGGCAAAAGGAAAAATAGGCTTTAGAACCAGGCACAGCCGAGGGGAGCCCACCTGTACTTAAACGAGGCCTTTGCTGAGTGGCTCAGTTTCCCACGGGGGCCACATAGGTGTAAAGGACTGGGGGAAGCCTGGAGGGGTGTCGGGGAGCGGGTATGAAGCCCAGATCCTGGCACAAGGTTTGCACCCAAGGAATGGTAACTGTTGTCACCGTAGGATGGTGGACTTGTGGTTTGTTTTTTCCCTTTATTCCTTGGTCAGTTTGCTACAGGTATGTTACTTTTAGAATCAAAAAAAAGAAAAAAGAAACCAAAACTCTCATGAAACAAAAGAAAAGTGATGAGTTATTTATAAGCAGAGAGACAGATGCTCTTTAGAAACTGTAGCTCTGGCGCCCAGAATTCAACCTGCAGTTCAGCGGGGAAGAGAGGCAGGAGGGCGCGCCCACAAACTTCCTAACTGCGAACTTCCTGCCTCTGAGCCCACCCACCAGTCCCGGGTTGCAGATCTCAGGGAAACCCCAGGGCACAGCCCCCTCCGCACACACGCCCACTCCCAGTCGGGAGGCCTGTGGCCCCAGCTTGGGGCTTGCCAGAGCCCACCCGCCTCTCGCCCACCCTCTGCCACCTGCTCTCATTGGCTGTGCCCTGGGCTGGGGCGGCCAGAGTGCAGGTGGCATCGAGCCAGGAACGAGAGCCAAGGACCACAGAATTCGCCTTTGGTTCCACATGTCTCTGCCCCTTTGATTCCTTTTTCTTTTTCCATCTGCGTTGCTTTTCTTCTTTTTCATTTGACATGTTTTAAAAGTCATTCCCTTAGATAAATTGGACTTCATCAAAATTTAAAACTTCGTGCATTAAAGGACACGATGAACAGAGTAAAAAGGCCACCCACAGAATGGGAGAAAATATTTGCCAATCATGTATCCGCTAAGGGACTAATCCAGGATATGTAAAGAACCCTTAAAACTCAACAACAAAAACAAACAACTCAATTCAAAAATGGGCAAAAGGCTTGAATAGACATTTTTCTAAAGAAAATATACAAATGGGCAATAAGCCCATGAAATTGAAATGATGCTCAACATCACTAATCATTAGAGAAATGCAAATCAAAACCAACATGAGGGCTGGGCGCAGTGGCTCACGCCTGTAATCCTAGCATTCTGGGAGGCCGAGGCGGGTGGATCGTTTGAGCTCAGGAGTTCGAGACCAGCCTGAGCAAGAGCAAGACCCCGTCTCTACCAAAAATAGAAAGAAATTAATTGGACAGCTAAAAATATATAGAAAAAATTAGCTGGGCATGGTGGCGCATGCCCGTAGTCCCAGCTACTTGGGAGGCTGACGCAGTAGGATTGCTTGAGCCCAGGAGTTTGAGGTTGCTGTGATAGGCTGACACCACGGCACTCTAGCCCGGGCAACAGAGTGAGACTCTGTCTCAAAAAAAAAAAAAAAAAAACCAACATGAGGTACCACTTTACATCCATTAGGGTAGCCACTACAAGAAAAATAGAAAACAAGGTTGGGAGGATGTGGAGCAATTGGTGGCCTTGTGCATTGCTGGTGGGAATGTGAAATGATGCAAGCTCTGTGACAAACAGTATGGCGATTTATCAAAAAATTAAACATAGAATCATTATATGGTCTAGCAATTCCACTTCCAGGTATACACACAACAGAATTAAAACAGGGACTGGGACAGATATTTGCATACTCATGTTCATAGCAGCGTTTTCACAACAGTTGAGGTGAAAACATCCAAATGTCCCCTGCCAGATGAATGGATAAACGAAATGTGCTACCTACATACATACATAGGGTGGAATATTATTCTACCTCAAAAAAGAATGAAATTCTGATACATGCTATAACCTGGGTGAACCTTGAAAACATGCCAAGTGAAATAAGCCAGATAGCGGCTACCACAGATGGGGCCTGGGTCTGTGCCTGGTGCTGTGCTCGTAGCCGCCGCCTCATCTCCTTCTCATGTCCGCTCTGTGGAGGAGGAACTGGTCTTGTGTCCATGTTGCAGATGAGGACGTTGAGACTTGACGGGGTAACTTGCCCAAGTTAATGCAGCTAAAGTATGGCCGTCTGAGACCGACGCGCTGACTCTTGGCCATCATATTCGACAGTCCCCTGCCGTTTCAGCCAGGGCCCGGCCCACCCAAAGGGTAATTGAGGGGAGTGAACAAAGGGACTCTGCACACAGGAGCGAGCAGAGTCTGGGAAAGCCCAAATGGAGAACACAGTGTCCCTGGCCTGTACCAGCCACCTGGACAGCACTCCTGGGCCCAAACCTGAGGCCAGAGGGCTGTGTGGAGAGGCTCCCCGACAGGAGCGGTGCCTTCAGTGGAGGGACATGGGCAGCAGCCACTCTGCAAGGAGGGAATAAATATCCCCAATGTGCTCACCTCCCTTCTCTGTCCACTCTCCAGCCAGTGACCCATTAGCCAGATCCAGCTGGAAGCCAGAGACCAAAGGAACCCAGTGATGTAGCCCACTGAGGTCAGCTTGTGGGCACAGAGGAGATAGAGAGCGGAGGGGTGGGTGGCAGCAGACAGAAAGTCCCCAGGACCCTAGCCAAGGTAGGATCATCAGATTCACTCTATGTGGCCACAAGCCCGGTGTGTTTTGGTGGCACAAACAGAGAGAGAGATTTTCATGTTTTATTTAAAATTCAACCAGGGCTGCATCAACCCTGGCTCAAAAGCAACCATTTCACCTTCCCACCTCCCGCACCAAAAAAAAAAAAAAGAGAGAGAGAAACAAGAACAGAGAATAGGCACAGAGGGCAGGCAGGCTGTGTGGGTGGGGCCCTTCCCTAGGCAGCGTGGCAGTATATTCCAGAATTCAGACCCCTGAGCTCAATCCCTGCTTCCCAGGAAGGGACCCCAGACCCACCATGGGCCTCTGCACATAGACAATCTAGAAATGCAGGTACTCTGAGAAGGAAGAACCTGACAGGAGACCACAAGGGCTCCCTGGAGAGTGTGGGCCCCAGTCTTGATACATTCACCAAGCACTCACCACCAGCCCTGCACTGTGCCCTTGAGCAGGGCACAGATCTGAACCAGCCCCAGGCCCTGCGCACGCGTGACCACGGTCTAACGGGGAGCTCGGCCTATAAAACACAGATTACAGAGCAGAGCGGTAAATGCACACGTGCGACTCAGCAACTAAGAAAAGCCCAATTAAAAAATGGGCAAAGGATTTGAATACACGTTTCTCCAAAGAAGATAAATAAATGGCCAGTAAGTTACATTAAAGGATGTTCAACATCATTAGTCATCAGAGAAATGCAAATCCAAACCACAACAAGATATCACTTTACACCCACTAAGAGGGCTCTAATCAAACCGAGAATCAAACAAGTGTTGGGAAGGGTGCAGGGAACTGGAACCCTCACACGCTGCTGGGGGGCACCTAAAATGGTGCAGTGCTTTGGAAAACAGTTGGGTAATTTCTCAAAAGGTTAAACATAGAGTTTCCATGTGGCCCAGCAATTCTGTTCCCAGGTATAGGCCCAGAAGCATTGAAAACATACATCCACACAAAAACTTGTAAACAAATGTTTTTAGCAGCAGTATTCAAAACAGCCCCAAAGTAGAAACAGCCAAGTGTCCATCAACTGATGAGTGGGTAAATAAAACATGCTATATCCATACAATAGAATATTATTTATCCATTCAAATAAATGGAGTATGTTCAATTGATAATAGTAAAGCTATCTTGAGTAGTTTTTCTTTTTTCCATGAGGGAAAATATAAAGCAGTTAATTTTTTTAAGAGATAAAAGTTATGAATAAGTGAAAGTTCTGAAAAGGCACAAAACCCAAGATTTTAAATTAAAAATGTATTTTTTTCTTCCTAACAGAAAAAATATGGGGTTTAATATATTTAAAATATCTATTGAATCAATTTCTGTGTTAAACACATGTCAACTTTCCATGTGAATTCTGGATTCTTTTTATTATACTTCTAGCTTATGAAATAACACATGCACAGATAAATAAATGAGAGCACTGGGAATATCAGAGGATTATTCTTAAAAGTGCTTTTTTATTTTTTTGACTTGAATCTTTCGTTTAAATCTTTCATTCTGATGGGCTTACGTGAGGTTGCTAACTGTACCGAGAATTTGTTATTCTTCCTATTCCTTTGATGACCAAAGAGGTACCTGGAAGTCATCCATCTTATCAGCCCTAGAAAATGCAGTCTTTCCCAAAAAACTCTGAAGTTTCCTCTTCCTGCCGCCTTCTATCATTTCCTGCCCATAAGTTCCAAGAAAAGGTGGGTACAGAAACACATGGAAAAATGTGATAATGAACTAATATTTATAAAAACAAGGGCATATGCTCAAAATAGGTTCTGTTCTCTTGAGATTGTAAGTATGTTCCATGAATTTCTATTGTAATACTATTTACCTACAATTTTTCCAATCTTTATGTAAAGAGAAAAAAACTACGTGAAAACTGATTGAATCATCATTTTAGTAGGAAAGGATTAAAAAAGTGCAAAATGGATGTAAAATTCATTTAAACTTGATATTTTATTTGTTTGCAAAAATAAGATGAGTAATTACTAGAGTAATTCATTTTGAGTAAGACATTTTTAAGTGGTGTAGTAACTAGCTTACTATTAAAAATAGATTAGTAAAGTATTAAAATATATTGTTATCTAAAAAAAATAGAATGAAATGCTGATACATGGTACAGCATGGAAGAACCTTGAAAACATTGTGCCAAGTGAAAGGAATTAGACACAAAAAGCCGCATATTGAATGATTGTGTTTATATGAAATGTTCCAAAAAAGGCAAATCTATAGAGAGGGAAAGTAGATTAGTGGTTGCCAGGGATTGGGGGCAGAGGAGAAAGGGGAGTGACTGCTAATGGATGTGGGTTTATTTTTTATAATTATTATTTTTTTGGAGACAGGGTCTTGCTCTGTTGCCCAGGCTAGAGTGCAGTGGTACCATCACAGCTCACTGTAACCTCGAATTCCTGGGCTTGAGCAATCCTCCTGCCTCAGTCTCCTCAGTTGCTGGGACTACAGGATAATTTTTCTTATTTTTTGTAGAGATGGGACTCTCTTTATATTACCCAGGCTTGCCTCGAACTCCTGGCCTCAAGCAATCTTCCCGTCTCGGCCTCCCAAATTGCTGGAACTATAGGCATGAGCCGCTGCACCTAGGTTTATCTGGGGGCTGATAAAAATGTTCTGGAATTAAGTAGTGGTGATGGTTGCATAATTTTGTGAATATGCTAAAAACACTGAACCGTACACTTCAAAAGGGTGAATGTTATGGTATGTACATTATATCTCAATAAAAAGAAAAAATAACTATGTAACAGGGTAGAGGTAAGTAGCACACAGAGAGGGACAGGGGCAGTTTCCTAGACAGAAGGCACCATCTGACGTGGGTTTAAAGGGCCAATCGGGGTCAGCAAACAGACTGTGGGGAGGAAGGACATTCTAGGCAGAGGGAACAGCCCTGCAAGAAGATAGGAAATAAGGCGGTAGGCTCTGGTGACCACAGAAGTCATATTCTGTAAGTGAAATTCATTTCTGACTCTGAGCCCCATCATTCCTGGCATTTCTAGGTTTTGAGATGTTCCAAGACCTTCCACGGCACCCAGACATGGCGGTCGTCCCTGTCTTTGACTCTTCCCTGTCTCTGTGCCTTGGTCATTTTCAGGGCCACGAACCCAGTGCTGATGATTCTGGAAGCGTGTACGCTGTGGGGGCCACTCCTCCCTGCGCTCTGGTCTCCCCACACCCTGCCAGGAAGCAGGGCTGGGATCCCGCCAGTGGGGGCCTCCCCACCTCCTGCTCAGAGGAGGAGATGCCTGAGAACCTGCTCCCCCGGGGCTTTTTGTTCATCCCAGTAAAGCTCTGTTTATCTCCTCTGCAAACTCCCTAAATTGCCCTTGATCTTTGAGCAAACAAAGACCTGCCAGACTTCCAAACTACTTCCGCTTGAGTAGGAGAAAGGAAAAGGAGAGAAAAAAAGAAAAATTAGTGTTCTAGAATATGTAGCCCAATAAGCGAGCCCACAGCGTCCCATGCAATGGGCTCAGTATGGGACCAGAGGCCACAGGGTGATGGTCCCACGCAAGGATCCCTCTGAAGAGCACAGGTTCAAGGCTGCTCCGCCCTTCGGTTCTGTGACCCTTGGTAACTGAGTCTCTTACGAGCTGGTGCAGTGGGCTCTGTGCTCTGCAGGTTTCTGCCCCCAAGGTACTCAGTCCTGCAGTGTGGGGGGCCCCAGGGCCTCCACCCCACCCTCTAGGTAGGACATGGAACTGTGGGGGAAGGTGCCAAAACTGAGGCCATGAGGGCAGAGGCCAGAAAGTGGGTCCAAACACTAGGAAGATGAGGTGCACATGGAGGTGAGAGCTCAGAAGCAGGAGTGTGTAGCCTCCCAAGTTCAAGAGGGCCGAGAGGACAGCCAGGAACGGCAGGTTGAAAAGGACAAGCAGGAGACTGGCCTGGTTACCTTTCCCTTTGCTGGGGTGGCGGCTGGAGCCATTGAAAGGGTCGGCGGTGGCAGGGGCCGGGAGTGGTGAGCCTGGAGAATGGGCAGCTAGAAATGCCAGGTGGCAGGAGGGCTGTGGGGTTGGGGGGAGCTTCCTTAGGCTGAAGACGGGTCTAGAAAGGCTGAGTGATCCCGGCCCACGGGGCAGTCTGACTCCCAGGCTGTCCCCACACACTTGCCATGGGGGTTGGGGGCAGAGAGAACAAGGACCCAGAGGTGAAAACAGTTGCTGGGTCAGCTGGCCTCGGTGGGTCACCAACTTCACTTTGTGGGGAGGATGTTTATTTAAGGAAAATCACTATGTTTACTCAAAGCTTCGGGCTGCAGCCCTCAGGGGTGGAATTATCAGTGAAAGCTGGACCATTAATCAATTGTGGGCCCTGGTGACAGTACTTCTTCCCTTCCGGAGAGTGGGAGAAACAGAGGAGGGACAGAAACAGGGAGGGAGAGAAGGAGCTGGCCCCAGCCCCAGCCAGTGTGGGAATGACTCTGATCCCAAGAGCAGGAAGGTCACACGGGAAGTGGCCTTGAGGTGGCGCCAGGGCGGGAGGGGAGAGAAGGGTGGCGTTTCCATGGCATAGTGGTCATGGGACAAAGCCGGACGGAAATCACACTCTGGGATGCTCCCTGGCCAAGGCCGGGTTGCCCAGGGAGGAAGGACAAACTTCCTGGATGGACACCCGGACGCCGAGCCCCGGGGAAGAGAGCAGGGTGGGGGCGTTGCTGGGGCAGTGGGGTCTCTCCAGGCTGGGACCTTCAACAAAGCCCAAAGGGAGCTGCCCTCAGGGGCGCGGCCGGGTGTGGCGCACTGCCCGCTGCCCACTCCTTGCTTGGCCAGCCCCGCCGGGTGAAGAGTGGGGTGTCTGCCTGCCCCCCGAGTGAGCAGGCCGGGCGGGTGGGGTAGGAGCCAGCCTGACAGCGGTGCTCGGTGGGCCTGCCTGGGAGGAACCCCGGGGCTGGGAGGGCAGCCGGTGCAGAGAGAGCTCGGATGCAGGAGGGAGATGCGCGGCCGTGCACCCAGAGCTGGGGGCCCCTGCAAGGCCTCTTCCTGGTGGTCACAGGCCAGGCCGGGCCAGGGCTGCTCTCGCTGAGCGTGTGGACCATTGTTCGGAGACAACCCCACTGTGTGAGCTCCGGGAGTGGTGCGTGAGTGGACGCATGAAGAAACGAATGAGTGAATGAGGGCTCTCCCCCAGCGATGGCGTCAGAGGACCCTCCTCATCACAGCGTCGGTGAGAGTGAAACTACAGGTAATGCACTGGGCACCGGCACACGAACTGCTCAGTAAATGCCGCAGTTGTGATCACGATCGGTTTTATCACGGCTGGACTTTCTCCCACTCACACGCGTCTTCTCCCTCCGTCCACACAGGCCTGCAGAACCACCGCTTAGAGCTCACTGTCCCGGCTCCCGGGGCCTAAGGGCCCCTTTTTACCGCTTGCTAGCTGTGTGATCTTGCACTACCTACGTAACCTCCCTGTGCCTCAGTTTCCTCATTTACAAAAATGAAGATAATAACAGTACCTTATTGAACTGTGACGATGAAACGAGTTAACACATGTGAAGTGCTCAGCCCAGAGTCAGTGTGAATGAAGGTTCCTATTGCAGGCCGTGAGGGCGGGGTGGGGGACTATCCTTGCTCTTGCTCCAAGGTGAGGTTGTCCGGGGGCTGGACGCTTTCCCCTGGGGGATCTAGAGCGCAGGGAGGCCCGGCTCTCACTGCACTTGGAGCAGAGCGGTGGTGCTCTGGGCTGGCCGGGGAGGGAAGCAGAGACCTGCAGCCGCCCTCCCGCAGCAGGGTCTACCCCTCAACCCTTCCCCGCTCCCTTGGCAGACCCCACAAAGCTGTAGCATTACAACAATACAAAAAGGCAATTTAAAAGCCTACCTGGCCCTCTGTGCCATCTTAAAAACATGTAGACATCATGAAACGGGGCTAAGCAGCCAGTCATGTGTCCTTCGAGAGAAAAGAGCCCTGGAGGCTGTGCCTTTCAAGCGAAGGGGCACGTCTCAAGGCGCCTTCGTGGTGGCGGTGGTGCTGGGCAGGTGGGGGGTGGGAGGTGGTGGTGGAGGGAGAGAGGGGCTTCCTGGGGAAGGGGCCTTGGGGTGATTTCCCAGGAGGGCTTTGCAGAACGAAGCTGCCCTGGGGATCCAAGTCACGCTTTTCCCTGTCACTGCTGGGGGAGGGACAAGGCTGCCCTGTGTCCCTGCTGCAGGACTGGGCGTGGCCAACAGCATGGCCGGCCAGTGCTGGTCCACAGCCTTCTCCTCCTCGCCTTCCTTTACCCACATTGAGGGAACACCTTCTCCTGCCCGCTCTGGGAGCCCAGGGGTGCTGGGCGGACCTGGCCGCAGGTCATTGCCGCTCAGCACCACCAGTCCGGGGGTAGACCCTTCCTGGCCCAGGCCCTGCCCTCACTGGCACCTTGGACTCAGGGGGTGGAGATTTGGAAGTTTCCTCACGTTCCTCCTCACCTTTGGGTCTCTTTGTGGGCCAGTCCCTCCACCCGGAATGAATGCATCTGTCCCTTGTCCCCTGACTGACTCCTCCTCATCCTCAAGACTTAGACCAACGTCACCACCTCCGTGGGTGGCTGGAGCGTCCTCTGTGCTCCTGAGCTCCCTACTCCTGGACTCATCAGCCAGCTGTAGAGGAGGAGCCTATCCCAGATCCGATCCCCCCAAAGGCAGCCTGCGTGAGGCTTCGGGTGCAGGCAGCCCATGAGGAAGGTGATCCCGGGAGTAAGGGATGGGAAAGTGAGGCATGAAAGGAGGAAAAGCCCATAGAGGGCTATGGAGTCAAGGTAGGCCTGTGGGAAACAGGGGCTCAGCTCCCCCGGAAGCCCCTAGGATGTCTTCAGCAGGCTGGCCAGAGTCGTCTGCCTGGAGGAAGGGTCCTGTGCCCCCTGGGGCATGTTGCCCTGGGACAGGAACTTCTGCACGCCCTGGCCTGTACTTTCTGGTGGACCTAGCAGGCCTTGCAGGGTGAGAGAAAGCCCTGGGGCAGGAACTAGGCAGGCAAGGTGGGGTGCTGTCAAGGTCACCTGCCACTGTCCCCACAGCTGTGGCTGAGACCAGTGGGTCCAGGGGTATGGTACAGGCCCCAGAGGCATCCCTGTAGAACCCCCGGAAGGTGGGAAGGGTGCCACCATAATCCCTCATCCATCCAACCACCTGCCTATCGATCCATCCATCCATTTACCTTCTTCTGGACGTATTTACTTGAGCACCTGCTGTCCTGGGCACCGGGGGTACAGGGGTGAACGAGGTGGCCCTCAAAGAGCTTGCGGCTTAGGGAGCAGAGAGGCACACAGTAACTAATCATGCAGTAATCAGGGAGTTTCTAGGCAAAAGTCAAGTGAGTTTCTATTTCCCCTGCACACCGCTTACACTTCTCCCCACACCAGGAGGGGGTTTTCTCTGAAAGGGCAGCCGTCTCCGGCGGGCAGCTCCTGCCCTGTGGACGTGAGTCAGCCCGGGCTCGGGAAAAATGCTCAGCCTCGAGGACTGGCAGCGATGACACAGCCCCTGGATTCTCCCGGGGACTACATGCCACTTCCCTGAGACAAGAGAACACGAGGGCAGCCTCTCCTCAAAGGAGAAACGCCCTCGGCACTTCCCCACGGCCGCCGTCAGCCGGGGAGCACGCCTGAGCTCCTTCCTCCCCGGGCTTCGTGTGCTCCACGAAATGCTGAAAATCCAAGTCGCTTTCAAGTGTGGTCTCCTCTGTCTCCACAGAGAAGTAAATTAAAATACGCTGAATGCGTGTTGGGCTGGACACCAAGAGAAAGAAGGTAAACCGGGCAGCAACAAACATACCATTTTCCTCTTCGATAAGTCAGCTCCGAGCCAAGGGCGTTCCATGCAGACGCTCAGTGGGTCTCCACCGCAGCCCACTTACGATCCCCATTCTACAGAAGAGGAAACTGAGGCTCAGAGATGGAAAGGAGCTTGCTCAAGGTCACACCACTTATAAGTGGTAGAGTCAGGACCTGACCCCCAAGACGTTTTGCCCCCAAAGCTTGTGCTCTTGACCACTCACCAAACTGCCCATGAGATGCCTCCTAGGGGGGCTTCTCTTTCTACTTTGCAGGTGGAGTGTGACCCCAGCCATGGGTGAAGAGTCAGGGTATAGAATCTGGGCAAGGCCTCTTTGCCCACTGTCACGTGTAGCTGGTGGTCAGCTGGTCTTCACCCACAGCACTTCCTGGGTCCATAGCCACGGAGCCAATGGCAGAATTGGGGTGCTGATACCAACAGAAGTTGTTATGAATCACACTCCCTTGCAGTTATGTATAGGGCAAATAGGGGTCCAAATCCCATAGACAGCTAGTACCTCATTTTATTTTAAAGTCTGAGGGGCTGGAGAAGGACAATAGAACAACCATCACTGCTGTACTGAAAAGGAAACTGAGGCACAGAGAGTTTGGCTGGCTTGCCCAGGGCCACACAATTTATCAGGCTCTGCAGCTGAGTTTATGGAGCTCTTTCCTGCTCTCCTGCGGAAGCCCAGGGCTCTCTTGAAGAACCAGAAGTTCAGTAATGCTAGCATGTTGATAACGGTGATGAGAACTATTAAATACTTATTGCTTTTGTTATTAGCTAGCAAAGTATGAAATGCTTATCATATGCTGGCATAGCGTCGGCACATGCACTATGTAAGAGTTTACGGTGTTACCTCTTCCAAGGATGTGTGGTATTAAAGGGGGTTCAAAGCTGCAGGACCCAAAGTGCTCCAGTGGTAGAATTTCAGGCATCGGATGGGACGGGAGCTTTTAAGCCATGGGGTCACCACCTTTTGTGACTATATCCAGGTCTTACAGCTCGGGCTCTGCTAGATAGACCCTCAGGAGAAACGTGAGGGAGGCTTTGGAGAAAGCTGAGCAAGGTCTGGCTGTCACATAGCAACCTTTGTAAGCGAACCCACCTTCCGGGTTGCTTTGGCTTCTGTCCTATCCGTGGCCTTTCCTGATCCTTGAGTGAATGGTCCCATCTCGAGCCACCAGCCGTGGGAGGCCTGGGTCAGCCCGCCGAGCCCCCCTCCCAGCCTGGCTTCCAGAGAAGGCCGTGTGCCCTGGGATGTGTGCACACGCCGCCACCTCTGGCCCCTGGTCCCCGATTTCTCACAGTGTGAGTGAGCCTAAGAGGAAAAGAAGAGGCCAGAAGATAGGCCCCAGAGACAGGGGGCAGGGAGCAGCCAGGGAGGAGAAGGACGTGTGAGCACAGCAAGGACTAGGGAACCTGGAGGGGCCAGACCCAGGCTGGACCCTGGTGGGTCCCTTAGTTTCAGGGCAGTCCGGGCCCGAGAGGCCAGGGCTCAGGGAGGGCTCGGCTGCCAGCAGCCCACGTGGACAGCTGCCTCTTCCTCACGACATTTCTGGCATTAGCCCAGCTGCACCCAGCCCACTCCCGTTTCCCCGGGCTCTGAGTTCAGTGGTGGTGCTATTCACGAGCAGACTTCTGTTTTCTTGTCAAAGCCAAAAAAAGACATCAAGCTGTCAGAGAGACTTTTCCAACACTCATTCTGGCTGGGCGGAGGGTGCCAGGAAGAGTCTTTCATTTCTTTGCTCCATGAGAAACTGGCCAAACACAGGATTTGGATTCATTTTTGGGGTGGGAAAATAGGGTCCTCTCTAAATGGGGGGGCGGGGGCAGATCACCCACAAAGTCCCTACGCAGTTTCCTCTAAAGAACAGGACAGCTTCGAGTCAGCTACAACCATGTCATTGTGCATCGAGCACCTGTGTGCGGGGGGCTGGGGTTGGGGCGGCGGGGATTCCACTAGCGACAGTAACTGACATTTATTAAGTGCTCATTGCGTCCAGGCGGTCTGCTGCGTCTTTACATAAATCGCCTCATTTAATCCTCACAGCAGGAGGAAACCAATGTCACCATTCCCATTTTACAGATGGGGAAACCGGGCCAGTAAGCGGCAGAGCTGGGATTTTGAATTCTGGTCTCACTTCAGAGTCTGAGCTCTTAGCCACAAACCGGCACCCTCACAGTGGAGTCCGGGAAGCCCCTGCCTAGGAATCCGCCAGGATGCTTGATAAAAATACAGCATCCGGGTCCTGCCTGGGCTTACAGAATCAGGACCTCAGGGAATGGGGCCGGGAAGCTGCCGCTGGCAATCTTTCCAGGTTCTTACATACATAAAGTTTGAAATCCCCTGCCCTGGGCTGCCCTGTCCACTCAGGGTGGGGAAGGGGAGTTTGGGGGTGCCGGTGGAGCATGAGGTGAGGAAGGCCCCAGTGGTAGAGGGTCCGGCACGAGGCGCTAAGGGTTTGGGATGACTTCAGTGAGAAGGGCGTCCCTTGGAGAGCTCCCCTAGCCCCTGGCAGCTGTCTTCACACTGCCTGCATTAGCTGGGGCCTAACCATTGAGCTACCCAGCCCCAGGCCTGAGCTGTCCAGGCCCACGGGACAGTCCTCCTCACAGGAACGATGTCTCTATTGCCAGGACCGTGGCCGCCTCATCCTGAGGACAACTTGGCTTCCAAACCTCCCTGGTCCCTCCTTTGAGAAGCTGGCCCCAGAAGGCTCCTTTCTCTCCCCTTGCTGTAGAACTCACCTTGACTTGCCCGAGTTCCCCACACTGCCCTTCGTACCAGATAACTAGCCCTGCGATGACTCTTCAGTCAAGCTAGTGACGGTGACCTCCTGGCTGGGGGTGCTGGGTGGTATTGCCTTCTTCTGAGGCACAGTTAGAAACACAGAAGGGTGGCATTTGGCCAGGTGCCAAGCGACCCACAGCAAGCCAGGCGGGCCTTTCTGACTCACTGAGGCAGCAGCAGGTGGCCTCTGAGACACAGTGAGGCGGAACGATACCTCCTGGCCTGGAAATGCCAGCAGGCGGGGGTGGGGGCAGGCTGCTGCTAAGATCCGGGGTTCGTGTGACCCCTCCACAGACTCCACAACCTGCTCCTGCCCCAACGTCGCCCTGGGAAACGTGCGGGACCTGCTTACTTACAACCCACACACCCTCAGTCCTCGTGACTCAACTGGCCCCTACAGCAGCCCTTGATATTATTTTTAACCTGACGTCCCCTGATCTGGTTGGGATGGGGACCAGGTTTGCCTGGACAGCTCCACGAATAGGGCTGGTCCCAAGCAGGAAGGAGACAGAGTCCTCTTTCCGGCATCTTCCCTGAGAGAAAGAGGCTGGGTCTGCCCACGAAGTGGATGCCTGGCAAGTCATCCTCAAACTGACCCGCATTATCACCCCTTTTCCTGGCTTCCCAGCCAGGCCTGTTTTGTCTCTGGATGGCCCCAGCAGCCCACGTTGATAACATCTCCAGGCCAGGAGGGAAGGTCGCCCCAAGCCTGCGGAAGCAGCCCCATCTCTTCCCTGCCCGCCAGCTGAAGTCTCCCCTGCTCCCGCCAGCTGAAGTCTCCCCTGCTCCCCCCATCAGCCACCTCCCCCTCGCGCCCTCCAGGATGGGGGCGATGCAGACCCAAGAGCGCTTGCTCTGTTGGGCGATGGCTGATCCAGACGGCAAGTCCTGTTCCTTCTCCATCTGGCTTTCTCGGTGAACTTTCCGCTGAACTCCTTCCAACCCTGCCGGCAGCTCTCCTACCAGGAGGACCCGGTGCCAGGGAGAACAGGATAATTGCCTCTCGTGTTGTGCATGCAGAGCCTTCATTAACATGTCCCCCGAGTGGCATTTGCAGCCCTCTGTCACAGCAGCCCGCCATTGAAAAGCACGAAATTCATCACCCTCAGATTCTCCACTGTCTTGAAAGAGCCAATTAGCTCTGTGTTTTTGGCTCGTTCGGAAAGTCACATAGTTGGCACTGTTGATATTTACAGAGAAGAGGTTTCTCTACCGATTTGCTCACTCAGTGGCACATATGAGTGGCCCGGCTGCATCGCCCTCCAGTTTTCATCCTCTCTTGGGCACAAGGAAGCAATGCCGCTAGTCGCAGGAGACGCGGGACAGAGAGAGGCGTATGCAGAATCGGAAGACCTGGGTTTTAGCAATGGCCCTGCCAAGGGTTAGGCGTGTGACCTTGGCAAATCTATACATTTCAAATGTCATTTTCTTCACTTACAGAAGAAGGGGGCTGGCATTGACGCATGTGCTCACAAACCTTAGAGCTCATCTCGTCTACTGGTCATCTCACAGATAAGTGAACGGAGGCCGGGGGCGGCCATCCGACTCACCCAAGGTCGTAGAGCTGAGTAGTGGAAGAAGGGACTGAAGCTTTCCGACTTTCTGCCTCCTGGATTGGGTGGGAATGGATGAAGGAGGGAGGCGTTTTAGGAGGGCCAAGACTCGGGGAAGGGATCACACTTCCTGCGCACACGGAGAACTACACAGGGGTGACTTCTTCACAACAGAGATTCCAGGGCTTGGAGTGGTGGTTCTCGCCCCGGGGTGATTTTGCCCTTTAGGGGACATTTTTGATTGTCACACCTGGGGTGGGCAAGAGGGAGGAAGGGGAAAAATTTCTTCTGGCGTCTAGCAGCCAGAGGCCAGGACGCAGAATGCACAGGGCAGCCCCCACGACGGAGAATGGTCCCGTCCGAAACGGCAACAGTGCTCGGGTTGACACCCCGGTTGGAACAGTCCCTCCTCTGCTGCCAGTTTGCCCTGGAAGCTTTTTGGGTTTTTTTTCTGCCATACACAATGTTTTTGGTGAGATTCCCCGGAGTTTTAAACATCCTCGCTTCCTTACATTCAGCCATAAAAGAACTGTCTTTTTGCTGATTTTGTTATTGATGCTGGTTTTTAAAATGTGATGTTTTTCAGGAATATACGAATCATCGGTGCTCATTTCAGAGAACTTAGAAGATTCAGAAAGGCACACACAAAAATCAATCGGCCATCATCCTTTGGTATCTGGTATTTTTTCCTATTACTTAAGATTCACTGAGCAAACCTGCTTTCTCCTGTTTCGTGGTTTTTCTCCACAATTCTCTCTGCATCCTGCCCGCATGACTACCTGTCGACATCTCACCCTGGCTGCAGTTACCTCGAACAGCTCCTCCTCCGCAGAGCATCGCAGACCATTTGGGACCCGAGCTGGAAGCGAACTCTCCCATCTCTATGTTCTCGTAGCACTTTGTATCTCACAGATGTCAATCTTGACACTTTTATTTTTTTTTTTTTGGTATTCTAGTTATGTGTAAATTCCTTGAGGGTAGGGATTCGATTTTGGTCTGTTGGATGTGTATCGCACCCCCCTTCTCTCTCTCTCACCCACACATATTCACACAAACTCCGCACACACTCACACGCCTCGGTGCAAGCAAGCACCTAAGACGGGCTGCATCCTCTTTCCTCTCCTGACAGCTCCACGCTTACTCCGCGATGAAATAACTGTCCTTCAGTTCTTAGTCACAGAGAACATTTCAATCAGCAGCGGCTTTTGTTGTTCCATCATTTGCAATTATTCTAGAGCTTTGATTATGTGAATTTGGAGGACATCTATTAGTATAATAAAAACGAAAAGTTTTAATTTAAAGGGCTCCTATGATGTGTTAGGCATTATTGGGATAGATGCTTATGGCAAATTTTTTATCCAATCAAAACCAAGAGGTAGAACTGATGCCTTTTTATAAATGCGAACACTGAGGCTTAGCACGGTGACCTAACCCACCCAGGGTCGTCCAACTAATGAGAAGAGGCATGGGATTTAACCCAGGGGTGCCTGGCTCCAAGACTATGTGCACCTTCTTGGAGTTTCTCCAGCCCTATGGAATCCACCTGCTCCTGCCTACCTCTGTTTCTTCGGGGAGAGCCAGCAGGTGGGTGCATCAGCGCCTGTGGTCTGGGTGGCCCAGGCCAGGCAAAGGGAGGTAACAGAGCCCAGTTGCCTGGCTCTGGTGTGGGAACCTCTGGCCGCCTGTGGGAGCCTCTGTGGAGCTTCACGGACAATGGGTGTGCAATCCAAGGCCCCAGGAGGCCGAGCTTTGCTTCCCAGTGCCTTGTACTAAGTTAGCCACACAGAAGGCTGGTGAGGGGTGGCTCACCCCGAAGACACCTGTCTACTGGAGGGCCAGCATCTTCCGTCCCGTTGGCAGTGAGCTGACCATGAGCTGACCAGAGAAGGGCAGGTCTGGGCTAAGCTCTGCCAGAGGAGAGCACATCTCTCCTTCCCAGCCAGGCATGGCCCTGCTCTCCAAGGTTTTGAAGTTGTTTCTGATACCTGTGAAGCATTCTCCCTTCTTTTGTGGTGTGGAAGACCAAGTATGGGCTCTGGTTCAGGTTTAGTTTTGTCTCAGCCAGTTCTGCCCACGAAGTGATCTTGAGTAAGTTGCTTGTCTTCTTGGACCCTCAGCTTCTCCATCTATAAATTGGGAAGAATGACACCCAACCTCAAAGCACTGGGATGAGGATTCAGTGGATGACGGAGAGAAACTGAAGTGTTGTAGGTGTTCAAAAACCTCTCTCCTTCTTTCCGGTAGACAGGAGAAGATGGTGGAGGAAAGGGGGTTGGATGTGGATGCAGGGAGGGCAGGCGAGGAGCGCCTGCTTCCACCTGGGGCCTGGCGGGGGCTCCCTCCACTGGCAGGCTCAGTCAAACACACTCATTCATGCTGATAAACTGGCTGTCCTACAGCTCTGTTTGGCACAGGATCAGCTTCACTCCATTTCCATGAGGCAGCGGAACACGGTGGTTGGGAGAACAGGCTCCACCACTGTGTGGCCTCGGGTAAGTCGCTCAATCTTAGAGCCTCAGTCTTCTCATCTGTAAAGTGGGGATGTTGATATCTTGCTGGGTTGCCTGGATGACTACGTTAGATCCTGCATGGGCTGTGCTTGGCTCAGAGCCTGGCATACAGGACATGCTTCACCCAAGCTAGCTGCTATTCATTGCTGTTGTTATTGCTGTCGCCATCATTCCAAGCCACAGATTGTGTTCTTAACCCAAGCTGCCTGTGTTGGGGGCATGCCCATTGGGAGAGTGTAGCTGGATCACCAGGCGTCCCTGGCCCCACCCCTGGCAACCACATCACCCACCGTGTGAGCCAACTGGGCCAGCCTCAAGGCTGAGGAACCGCAGCCCAGGTGTCCGTGGAGGTTGAATTCCAGCGACATTCCTCCTTGGCAGAAACGTCAAAACCAGAGGGAGACATTACTCGGGCAGGCTGGGAAGCCAGTCCAGGCTGTCAGAACTGGGGCTCAGGAGGTAAACTTAACCTGCCCATGACACAGTGTGCCGAGAAGCACTGACCCTGTGCTCCTGTGACTGTGGGCACATGGAGTGCTGGGGGAGGGCCAGTCCAAGGACAGAGGCTCCTTCCCCGAGAACATTCCAGGAACGGCCCCCCAACCTGCTCCTCTTCCTCCTTATGGGTGGAGGCAGGGGCTTGGCTGAGAGCCTAGCATCTCTCCTGGTGGAATGAGGACCCTTGGAGCCTCCCAGTTGTCATGGAAAGGGGGACAGAGGCCTGATCCTTCAGTCAGGGGACTTCCAGTGACCCCTGCTGTGGACCCGACCTCACACTAGGTCTACACGTCCCCAGCTGGAAGGACCCCAGGGGGGCTCTCGGTGTAAGGGGAGGGGAGGCAGGCTTGAAAACAAAGCAGACCAAGGCCATTAACTGGCAGAGGAGCATCATGCCTAGGAGCACAGAACCCGCCCCCAAGGTCTAAGAGTCCTGCCACCGAGTAGCTGTGTGACCACTGGCAAGTCACTTAACTTCTCTGTGCCTCAGCTTCCTTATCTATAAAAGTTTGGATAATAGTACCTGCCTCGTAGGGTGATTTTGACTTTAGGGTGAAGACTAAATGGGGTAACATGTTAGCTACCAGCGCGAAGTGCCCCAGGCGCCACGGAGATGGAGTCAGGTGACCAGGAAGGAATAAAAACAGGGGAGGTCGGTGCTGAGGGGCTCGTTATGGGGGTCAGTAAAGGCTCCCATAGGAAGCAATGCTTCAACCAACTTTGAAATGCGAGTTGTTGGCCGGGGGAGGGGGAACAAAGGCCAGGAGGAGGGACAGAGGCTGGCGAATGAGGACAACGGGGACATTTGGATGCACGAGAGCCCAAGAGTGAGATGAGGAGAGAGGAGCCCGGAGGGGGGCACGGGGCGGACCCCGGAGGGCCTCGAAGGCTGGGAGGTGCCCAGGAAGACGGCGTGGCACGGGAGAGGGGCTGGAAGGGGGCCAGGTTTACAGAGGGGGTGGTTGGCAGAGTCCAGACCAGAGACCAGCAATGACGAGGGCTGCCCAGGTGACAAAATGCTCAGGCCTCCCTGGCAGCCGAACGTGACAGCGAGCAGGAGGGGAGGCCTCAGATTGCTGCTCAGTCAGGCTGGCAGGCCCCAGAGGCTGAGCTCCGTCGTGTCGGAGACCTGCCACGTGTCAGGCTCTGTGCTAAGTCACGTTCACTTAACCCTCAAGACACCTCCCTCAGGTGGGTGTTCAGTTCCCCCACAAACAGGAAACTGAGGCCCGAGAGTGTCAGTGACTTGCCCAAGTTCACACGGCCCGGAAGCGTAGGCTCCGGATCTCTGCCTTTTAGGTCTTCTCCGAGCCGCCTGTTTACCTTCACCTGTCCTCAGGCAAACCGACCCGTGGGAGGACAGCTCCTCGCCTGCGCCCGTGAGCGCGGCCGGCAGAAACTCCGCTGTTGAGTCAGACGATACAAACCATGTAAACCGACACTGCCTCGTGTGACTTACAGATATTTTCATTTTTGCTTATTTAACTCAGCCAAGAACTTCAAAGGAGCGTCATTCCTGGAGGATTTGTTCATCGACGTGCCACCGTCCAGCTGTGGAGCCCGTGAGCAGGAAGGAAATGGGCAGGTTCAGAGACCGAAACATCTGTCCCCTGTGCTGCTGGTAAAGTGGGGAAGCTGGGACTCCCGGGACTGGGCTTCCCTCTGACCTGCGGGGTTTGGCCACCTCTGGAATGGGCCGGAGCCTAGACCACAGGGCTAATTCATTTGTGGGGGAGAAGGTGCCAGCAGGAGGCATTTCCACACCGGGAAGGTGCTTTAGCGGCTTGGCCCTATAGCAGGGCCAGTGGCTGCGTCATATCCCAGCTCTTCCCGACACCCGGGGAGGAGGAGAACAGTCCATCGGTGCCTGCCAGGTGCCACACCGCTGACACCTCGGAGACATGTATGTCATTGTCCCGGTGAGGGTGAGAACCAGGGCTCAGAGACGTTAAGTCGACTGGCCTGGGTCACAC
Source organism: Indri indri (assembly GCA_004363605.1). Taxonomy (NCBI): domain Eukaryota; kingdom Metazoa; phylum Chordata; class Mammalia; order Primates; family Indriidae; genus Indri; species Indri indri. Next base: position 168,780 of record RJWJ010000538.1, read on the forward strand.
AGTGAGGACAGCACTGATCTGACATTCCAGCAGGTATCAGGAGCCCACCACGGCCTCTTCCCAGTCCCGAGGGCTGCACGCGTGGCTCTTATCAAAGTCTTTACCTGTCCGAAGCCCAGTTCCTCTCAGGTGTTGCTTTTTTCTGTTTCTTTTCTTTTTTCAGGCCTTGGGGGTTGGGGTGGGAGACCAAAGGTGGAGTTGTGCTATTTTGCACAACTGACTTGCCTTGCACGTCACCCAAACACCAAGTTCCGCTCTCAGAGGAAGTGAGAGGTGTCCAATTCGGTCATGCAGAACGCAGCTGGGCTGCCCGAAACGAAACGCAGCGGCTACTCCGAAGGAGGTGTCGTCCCTGGGCCGGTCCGGGGTTGAGTCAGAGCAGACACCACGCCCACGTCAAAAATACCGGGCCATTGTCCCACAGAGGTGGGCTGCTGCTCACTCGGGTCGGGTCGTTTCCACCCGACTTCCTGGAATCCACATTAAAGAGAAAAAGAGAGAAGGGAAGGGGAGGAACAGAAACCAGTATGGCACCAAGGAGAGCTGCCCAGCCCGAGCAGAGCCCACGGGGGCACCGGGTGTCCGACGGTCGCAGTCCCAGCCAGTGGTCATGCCTCCTGGGTCATCTTCACCTTGGTTACATCCAGGACCCAGGAGCAAACTCGATTGTGTGGGGTCCAAAGGCTTGCAATTTGGGGCACTCCTTAATAAAAAGAATACAAAATTACGGAAACAAAATGAAGTGCAAAAAAGAACATTTAGAGGGAGGGGGAAGAGAATCACAGCAAATTGCTGACACCCTACAGACTTGTCTCTTCCTTCAGAGATCTCTGTAGGCAGTTTACCAGAAATGCATATGCAGCTACGCTTCCTGTCTGTAACCCGGCTCCCTTTTCCCACATAGACGCTCCCAGCATCTCCCTGAGCACCTCTGACACAACCTCAGAGTCGACTTTCCTGAAAGCTGTGGGCTTGCAGACATCACCCAGGGCAGGTGTTCCTAACCTTCTTGGGGTCCGGGTCCCCTCTGAGAATTGAATGAGAGCTGCGTGACCTTCCTCAAGGTCTCCTGCAGGACTTGGATCCGGCCCTGACTCCTTCCCCTCCTGCCTTGGGACAGCTTTGCCTTCGGCACCGGACAGTTAGAGCCCCTCGGATGGTCTTTCTTGTGTCTTCTGGTCTCTTTCCCAGACATGTTCTTTGCCTAGTGTCACTCAGAGAGGGCAGGAATGATGGCATTTAAACACAAATGCAGACAGCAAAAAAGACTGCTGCAGCATCTCAGTGTAAATGCAATGAGAAATATAAAGGGGAGAAAGAGAGAGAGAAAGCACACAACATGCAAATCTCCTGAGAAAGAACTTGGGCTGCTCTATTTGGTACCTGGAGACCTGGGCCTGGGGAAATCCCAGGAAGAGTCGCTCCCGATGGGGCCCTACCTGAGCCCCTCCCTGCCCACTCTTCTGACTCTCTCCCTTCCTGCCCACCTCGGGTTCGAGGCCTCCTGGTGCCCCAAGCTGTGTGCCCTGCAGGTGTGGCTCCTTCCGCCCGCATGGCTCCCCCTCCGCCACAGCGCTGCACAGCGGCTTCAACACTTCCTCCGACCCCCAACTAACTTAGATCTCCCGGACCTGCCCCCTTGGCACCTGGCTTTTCTTTCTTGTGGCATACAAAGTCATTTACAGTTTTGTATTTCTTTGTGTAAGGTCCATGTGCCCCTACTAGAGACTGGGTTCCATGTGACCAGGGTCCTTGGTGCCTCTGGCCGGGCAGGTGGAGGCTCGCCACCATCACTCGCTGATTAGACGAATGGTGGCATCACGTGGTTTGGACAGGGGCACCTGGAATAAATAAATGCCCATTGGCAAGCTCATTCCTGAAATCCTGGCCAGGCCTGAGCACAGCTGGGAGCTTGCTTAGGCCTTTAGCTCGTGGGCGCAAAGGGGAGGTGAGCAGGTGCCAGCAGCCATGGTGCCCAGCCCCTCAGGGCAGAGCCACCAGCCAAGAGGGCGCAGACCTCCAAGCAGGCTCTGTGTATCTCTAAGGCGGGTTCCAGATGCTCCCCCCTTTTCTTAAGAGCCCATCTCTTGGAGCTGTGAGGGTCTCCCAGCCCCCGTTCAGCCAGCTCCCCAGCAACTGTGCCGGGGCTGTCGGGGGCTATCAGCCTAGGTTGTGAGCACATGGCCTAGATGGGCGTCCCCTGGGGGCTGCACACACCGGGAATGAATAAGAAACTCAGAAACAGTCCCCTCCCCTGCCTTCAGGCCTCGCCTCCAGGTAATGGAGCTGTCTTGAGAGGGCGGCCTGCTGTTCGTAGCCAGGTATTTTTTCTTTCATTCCATTTAGTTTGGGGTAGAGTGCGTTTTTTTTTTTCAACTCGACACCCACGACTCTGTGACCGATGCCGTGTGTGACTGTCCCCTTCCCAAGGGCCGGGCGCCCTGATCAAGGGTTCTTTCTCCTTCCTCTGTTTCTTTTCGGTGTTGGCTTGGTGGGGCGGGGAGGGAAGGATTTCTGCGACAACAAAGCACTGAGGTACAACCTGTTTTTCTCCTCCCAGGCTCCTGCCTGGGGAGCAGGGGTTGTGGGTGGACATTCCCCTGTCACAGCCAGTCTCTCTCCCCCTCCCGTCTCCTGGCACTGGGGGCGGAGGCGTGGAGGGGCAGGGGCCAGGAGCAGGAGAACTCGCCCCAGCAGGCGGGCGCCTGCTCCAGCCTGCTCCTGGCTTCCTCTTAAACACACTCCAGCAGAGCAGCCTCCTTCCTTCCTCCGACCTCAGATGAAAGAAAGAATCGGCATGAAATGTTTTTTGTCTCCTGACAAGACACCAGGTGCTTAATTTTCTTGTACCAATCACCTTTGCAGGGGGATGGGAGATAAGCCATGATAGGATCCGTAGGCAGCCGAATATAGCTGATTGGTGCTGATGGGGGTGGGGCGGGGGCAGGGTGCAATCGCCCACCTTTCTCCTCCCCAGTTAGTCACAACGTGGCTCTGAGAGCCCCGCAGCCTCAGTGGACGTGAGCTGTCCTCGCGGCCGGCTGACTCGTCTCTGAGCGTCACGACAGCGCCCAGCAGCCCCCCTCCCCGCCTTACTCAACGGGTGACTCTGCCTTAGATCACTGCATCATGGCTTTAGCACTTTGTCTCTGTTCCGGAAAAGCCTTTGCTCTGTCATAGCTTCCCTGACCTCCCAAGGCCAGTGCATCAAAAGTCACCATCCTGCCAATAGCGTTTCTGCTCCCGGGTGAGCGGCAGGCATCACACAAGGTGTGTGGGGCTGTCGGGAAAACGCTCAGGAAATACCTAAGCACAAAGAAACAGTTAGCTCTTTTTCATTGCTGCAGGGCTCCCTACATTCTCCTCGAAGGGATTACCACATGCCCCTTGCTAGCTGTGCAAGCTCCTGCAGGCTACTTGATCCCTCTGTGTCCCTCTGTCCTCACCTATAAAATGGAGATGATGATGATGATGATGATAATAATAATAATAAAAAGTTGTTATGTGTAAAGCAATTAAAACACTGCCAGGCAAATAATAAACACCATCAAAAGTACTTGCTCTTAGTATTAAAATGAGAAACATTGTCACTCCAAGGAATAGAATATTACTTTTAACCAGGAGCTGTGAATTCCCTTATCTTGTAGGCATTCTCCCCTCCCACCCTGCAAGCTCCTCCCCAACCCATGGAACCGTCTATGCGGGGGTTGGCAGGCTTTTCCTGTAGAGGGTCAGACAGTAAATATTTTAGACTTTGCAGGTCACACAGTTTCTATCACAACCGCTCAGCTCTGGAGCAGTGTGAAAGCAGCCACAGACAATATGCAAATGAATGAGCCAGGCTATGTTCCAATAAAACTTTTTTTTACAAAAAACGGGAGCTGGGCCAGATTTAGCCTGCCCATTGTAGTTTGCCAATCCCTGATCTATTGCGATTCATTTTACAAAACTCTGTTTAATTCCTCTTCTAACAAGCTCACTCAGATCCCTGCTATGAGATTTTTACTTTCCTCTCCCTGAACTTCCAAAGCAGCAAGTTTGGAGGGAGCCTAGTACTGTGGAAAGAATATGCAGGAAATTTGCGTTTAAGCTCTGGCCCTGCTGCATGACTTTGAGCAAATTACTTAAGATCTCTAGAGCCTCAGTTTACCCATCTGCAAAACAGGTTTAAATTTTTTTCCTTGCTTATAGGGTAGTTTGAAGATCAAATAAACTAATGCACATGGACGTGACTTACAAACTCGAAAGCATTGCATGATGGAAGTGGATCTTCATGGTGTCCTCAGTGCCCGGCACGGTGCTTGGCACTTGGTCAGTGTTGGCTGCACCAAATCCCGATGGTGGTATGAAGTACAGATTTTCGAAGGAGACATATAGGTGCGTGTCTATATGTGTATTTATCTCCTTGGCTGGATGGAGAACTCAAGGGACAAGGCTGAAGGGAGAAAGGACAGCATTTTCTGGGGCAGGTTCTGCAGAATGCTTGTCCGCTTGAGATGTAAGTCGGGTCACACTGCAGTGGATCTGCATTGCCAGGCGGCAGTGAGATGTCTACAGGCAAATATGGCTATAAATCTGGATTTGTTTCTTGAGGCTGATGATACAAATAACCACTGGGTATCTTAAAGCAACAGAAATCTATTCTCTCACAGTCCTGGAGGCCAGAAGTGTGCAATCCAGATGTGCAGCAGATGTCATCAGGGCCATGCTCCCTCCAAACATTCTAGAGTAGACCCTGTTTCCTGCCTCCTCTGGCTTCGGGTGGTTGCCGGCATTCCTTGGCTTGTAGCCACGTTGTTCCAATTTCTGCCCTGTCTCCATGTTGCCGTCTACACTACTTTGTGTCTTTTCTCCTTCTGTCTCTTATGGAAACATTTGTCATTTGATTCACCACCCACCTGGGTGAACTTATCAGAAGATTGTTAACTTAATTACATCTGCAAAGACCCTTTTTCCAAATAAGGTCACATTCCCAGGTTCCAAGGATTTGGACATAGACGTACCTTTTAGGTACCACTATTCAACCCACTACAGTATCGTTATTTTCATCTAACTATCTAAAGTATGTCCTATGCCATTGAATGTTCTTCCCAAAACATTGTTTTTGATGGCTAATATTCTATATTGTAGATATATCATAATTATCTGGATTCCTTTTCCTCATGATTTTCCACTGTTACAGTAAGGACGCCTTGCAGGGGCTCTGGAGTCAAATATCGCCAGATCCAATCCTGGCTCTGCCATTTACCAAGGATGTGACCAGAGTCAGTTTTCATAAATCTTTCTGAGCCTCAGTCTTCTCATTTGTAAAATGGGTATGATAATACTTACCTCATGGGGTGACTCAGAGGATCAGATGAAAGAATATATGTAACGTGGCCTGTGACAGTGTGTGGCACATGTAAGTGCTTAGCAAATTGCAGCCACTCTTATTAATACTGATGACATCTCAGTTAATTTCCTTGGGATGGATTTGTGGAAGTGCTATTCCAAGATCAAGGGGAGTGGACAGCTTTAAGGCTCTAGGTTCGTACTGTCAAATTGCATTCCAGAAAAAGCATACTCAAGCTCACCCGATCCTACATAGTGACTACTATCCCTGAGATCTGATGGCCACCTTAATCAATGGACAAGGACTTCACGAGTTAGGGAACCGGGGTTAGGCTTTGAAAAGCTTGTAGTCTACTCGGGGCAACCAAACCACATGCATGAAACAAGGCAAACAAAACTAAATGGAATTCATGAAATCAGCAAATGTTTATTGAGTACCTCCTCCATGCCAGCTACTGTCCTAGACGATGGTCGTTACACATTGGTGAACAAAACAGGAATGGTGCTTGCCCTCGTGCAGCTTATAATCTATGGGTGATAACTAGGTTGCAGGGCTTCATTCCTACAGTGGAATTCAGGGAGAAGAGAGACCTGTGGAGATTTCAAGCAGGAAGAGGACCCAGAAATGGCCTTGAAAAAGGAGCAAGCCCTAGAGGAGAGTGAGTGGGTGGGCCTGGAGGCCGTGACTCACTGCCCCGATGGCGTACGGAGGGCAGGAGTAGACAAAGGGCTGGGGACGCTCCAGCCTGGACGGCCGGGACAGCTTGGAGCACCGGCCCAGCAGGGGAGGCCATCTTTGTTCTGCTTTAGAAAATCAGAGATCCGTAAGTGTTTTGGAGCAGGGAAAGGCCCATGAAAAGCATTTGGGAAGAGTGGAAAGGTCTGGATAGGTCAAGCCTGGAGTCAGAAGACCAGCCAGGCTTGGAAACTGCAATGTTTGAAGCTGTAAACCTCATCCCATTTCACAAGCAAGGGCATGGTAGCGTGACTGCGTGGCAGGGCTTGCACTGCTTGGCACATGGAGTCCTGAGCCCTGTCCCATGCCCCTCCACCCACCGTTTCCTCCTGATGCCTGACACTGAGCCCTCTGCAAGTTCCAAGCTTCTCTGAGCATTTGCCATGGCTTCCTGGGGTCCTGAGGGTCAACGGATGCTAGTTGTTCTGGTCCTGGAATGCATTAACTGGGTATTTTATTATTAACTGTCCAGGCCATAGGTGTCCCCAAGCCTGTGACTCTTCCAGGAATTTCTTCTGTTCCACTACGATGGGATCCACCCAGGGAGTGGTGGTTATCTAGTGACTGACCAGCTCTGTGTCCCCTTTGGCGATTAATTTGCTGCTCTGGGAGGGATAGGGGTGCAGAGAAGGAGCAGGTCTTCTCTCCATTCCCACCTGACCACCCAGCATATGCCACTCAGTGTTGACGAGAGCTGGAGGAGGGAAGAGAATACGGGGGACCCTGAAGGGACTATGGGGACACTGTATGTGTGCAGAGAGCCTCTCTCCCACCCCAACCAAGGGGCCCACTCCTGAGTCACAGCCCAGTGGGTGGAAGTGAGAGGTTGGTTCATCCAGGGTCTTCACAAAACACAGAGAGGCTCTTCTCTAATTTCCTCCCGTTCCTGTAGACTGGAGCTCACAGCCCACCCCCACCCAGACAGGCATGATGACAGTCTTGTGCAGGGACACAGGCAAGCCTACTGAGGCCACCGCATGCGACCACGCCCCGGGGCTTTCCTGAACTTAGCTGCAATGGGGAAGGGGTGACTTCCACTGACCCTAAACTCAGGGGACCCAGGTGAGTCATCAGAGTTAGAGATCAGCTCGAGAGCACCTGACCGAGCCCTCATGGTCCAGAAACGGCAAGGATATGCCAGGGTGCCCGCCAGGGGCTGGGGTTGGAGCAGGCTCAGCACCCAGCCCCGCTGTGCCCAGGCTGGAGCCCCTCCCACTACTCTGCCAGGCCTCTGAAAGTTGGTCTGTCCTTCCTGAAGGTGATTTTCACCCATGGAAGTGGTTTAGGCTTGGCACATCCCTCTTTTGTTTAAAAATAGCAATGTCCCTGAATAGGTCAGAAAAATCAATGGATCCCTTTAAACCTCAAACAAAAACAATTCAGCTAAAAACCACAAGAGTTTAAAACCCTGGGAAGGCTGCTCTTCCCACATAAGTGCCAGCACTGAGATGCAAGAAAAAGAAACTGAGGAAGTTCTCACCAAATGAACTTTATTTTGAGAGGAAGTGGAGTGTGGAGTTAAAACCACAAAAGAGGGGAACATATGAGATTGGAGCCAAAATATGTTAAGGCACAGCCAAGACAGAGAAATTGAGTCCTGGGGACATCACTTGAGCATCTGAATCGAGCCACACCTAAAGGCAGCCCTACCCACATGGACTTCTAAGCTACACGAGACAGTACATTTCCAGTTTTCACCTAGGTCAGTAGGAATTAGGTGTTCTCACTCTTCTGGGTATCAGAAGATTCCGGTAGAATCTGTCCCATTATTTTACAGTCGCGCCTTATTATATCTGTATAATGCTTTCGACTTCTTAAAGCACCTTGATGATGTGTTATTGCATTTTATCCAGACCATTCTTATGGGAGTTTTCCCACTCCACCTCCACCCCTCCCTGTGGTAAGCAACTCTCCCAAGGTGATGCAGTAGCAGACAGAAGAGCTCCCATTTCCCAGCGGGCACTGTGGAAGACCACACTCCCTTGTCCAAATGTTTAATGCTTTCTTTTCTTCAAAGAAAGAGTTAAACATTTTAAAGATTACCCCCAGGAAACTCGGTCTAGAGAAAGATGATTGAAACAGAGAGGTTCTTGTTCACCACAGCCTCATTTATGATAGCCAAAAATTAGAAAAAAATCTGCAAGTGTCCATGCATTGGAACCTTCATGCAGTAGAGTAGTATGAAGCCCTTTGCAAGGCAGAGCTACATGTCCTTGTATGGCGCAATTGCCAAGAATTATTGCTAAGCGAAAACCGATGTTGTGTCTAGCATGCTGTTGCTTGAGGTTTTAAGAAAGAAAAAGCCTGTGTATACACATAAGTTTGCCTATGCATAGACTGGCACGAACTGGTGACAATGTTACCTCTGGAGACAGGGATGAGAGCAAAAGAGACTTTTTTCCCACCATGTACCCCCTTTTTACCTTTTCAATTTTATACAATGTACATGTTTTACCTATTTTACAAGCAGATTAATTTCTTTAAAAAGAAATACAACAAGTAACAACCACCAAAACATACCCATTTTAGTGCGAAGGCCTCGCGGAAGTTCTAAGGGGTCAGTGTCTGGGCTTTTACCCAGAGCTGATCTGTGACTTGGCTCCTCCCAGAAGCTGGAACTGGGGCTTGTTCTACCTGGAAGCTGATTTTGGAGGTGGGGGGTGCAGATTAGGAGTCAATCTTCAGGGCTGCTAGAAGGAAAAAAGCCACAAAAGCTGTTGGAGCAATTAGGCAAAATGTAAATGAAGCCTTTGCAGCGGGCGGGTGCGGGGCAGGACGCTGAGATGTGGTTAAGGTGGGGCCCGCAGGGACCTGCAGCTGGAAGCAAGAGACGGCTGGTTATTTCCTGGAGGAAGAGTTAGGTCCTCGGTGCTCTGTCTGTGCATTCATGCAACGTCTTACCGTTTCCATCGTGGGCCTTCTACCCCAGCCTTCTGTGTGGGCTACATCTATGGAGAACAGGGCCGTGACTGCCTCATTGTCTAATGCCTCTGGGGGACGTTATTTTGGGTGAATATGTGGCTTGAAAATCCTAGGTGGCAAAAACCATTAAAAATGTACTAAATGTACTAAGCTCATGGGGAGGGAACGAAGGAATGAAAGACACAAGAACCTGAGAATCCCGAGCCTGAGGAGGTGGCAGGCGAACACAGGGCCACAGCGGGGGCCAGTGGCAGGAGCCGGAGCCGGAGAAATACTTTGAGAAGAGCAGGCACCCAGCCCACCAGGAGCAGAAGGGCTGTAAGACTCAGCCTGAACGAGCACCGCTGGTTCGGGAACCAACAGGCCAAATATGTTCAGGCAGCCACAGCAACAACCACAGCAATGACCAGGGGCAAGGCCGGCAGCAGAGACGCTCCCTCACCCTCCATGACGTCTGGGCACCAAGTAAGGGCAGGATCTGTATACAGGAATAACTCTAGCACTAGGATGTCACTGAATTTATGGAGAATTTATCCCTGAGATGTCCTCAGATCCCGTGGGGAAGCCAGGCAGGACCAACAGTATCTAAAGCTGTGGCTTGACGGTCTTTACTGCTGTCTACTGTTCCATAATGTGGCTTTGACAGCCTTTATCTATCCGGTCCACCGCTGGTGGACATTTGCCTTGTTCCCACTTTGCAGCCATCACAAATCACGCTGCAGTGAAAGCTCCTGTCCTTGTCACTGGTGTCATGCACTCACTGCTGTTGGGTCCTGGGACTAGTCCTGGTGGTGGGATGACTGCTCCCAGGTTCCGTATTTTATATTCAGCTTTGGCAGATGCTGCCAAAGAGTGAAAGGGCTTCGACTGGTTTATTTCCCCACCAGCACATCCGAGAGCTCCCAATGCTCAGTGTCCTCACCAACATTTGGGATCGTGGGACTTTTTAGTTTTTGTTGACCTGGTGGCTCTGTGGCTTTTGTTGTGGTTTTAGTATTCATTTCCCTGGTGATAGTGAGGTTGGATCCTTCTCACCTGTTCGTCAAGCATTGAGATTTCCTCATGCAAAGTTTCTGTTCATGTTTTTTGCCCATTTTTATTTGAACTGATTCTTATAACTCCCTTGACAATTAACACGTTGCAAATTTTCCCCCATTTTGTGGCTTGTTTTGTCATCTGTGTGTGTCTTTTCATTACTAGAATTTCTTGATTTTAATGTTATCTATTTTTATTGCTTTTCAAACTATCTGTGGGTGATGGACCCATTTTTCCATTCGTGGCGGGCCGATGTGTTCTAAGATAAAATAAGATTATTAAATTAAAAATTTTAAATATGCGACGATAATTGTTAAGGAAATCTTGCTGAGTCCTTTTCTGTGACTTTGGCTTTTAATATTCTATTAGCTTTTCTGCAAGTGAAACACCCGTATTGAGCCAGACACGTTTAGACACTCAACAAGTGCTTTAGAATCTAAAATGGAGCAGATAGAGAAATCCTACTGGCCCGAATGCTGAAAATGAAGCATGAAAGAAAAGAAAATTGAGCTACCAGACATGAAAAAGAGGAACACTAGAAAACTAGGATAATGACAAAATGTTCTCAAAACAGAAAAGTCTGAAAACAACCAGATTAAGACTGGAATACACTCTACCCTAGCACATTTCTTGCCATATGAAATGGTCTACCAGAATCGCAAGCAGAGAACACGGTGATGTTATTCATTGATATGTCATTATCCAGAATGCTTTATGGGTTCATCATTTGGAGGAAGAACTCTGCCAGCGTCAGAGTTTGGAAATGAAAGCAAATTAATTTTAGATATGGCAAGATCATCTATTCCACTTATTCATGAGATTCTTCATTAAAGTTTTGGTTTCATAGAATCCAACGTCAGTTAATTTGCCCAGATGGTATCTGGAGTACTCTCTGAACCTTCAAGCACTGTGGGCGTTAACTCAGGGTGGCCTATTTCAAACAGGTCTCTTTTAAAAGTCGTAGTACATGTTAACTTTGTGTTGAGCTCATTTCTAAATGGGCCACCCCTCTGGGCCAGCTCTTCCATAATCAAAGACAGAGATAGAGACAGAGTGTCAGAGAGACATGGGGATAGAAAAAGAGAGTACACCATGCCAATTGTGTCTTTGTAAGAATTACTTGTTCATTTTTCTTGATCTTTCCACCAGGCTCTGATCTGGCAGATAAGTGGCATAAAATAATAATGGAAAGTGGTGAATCTTCCCTGACTCACTTCAATTTTCCATGCCGTCCAACTTCCAGTTTGCTGGGCAGTTAAGGCCAAGGCATGGGAAATAACTCAGTCCACTAGCATCAGGGATGTTCAGGTTGTGTCTGAATGTTTGCATGCGTTGAATGTATGAGTGCTGAGTCTGTGTGTGTGCATAAGTGTATTGAGTTGTGTATCTGTTGGGGCGGTGTGTATTGAGCATGTGTGCTGAGTGCAGGTGCATTGTGTAGGTACACTAAATGTCGTGGTGTTGAGTGAGTATATTATTAAGTGTGCATAAGTGTTGAGTGTGTGTGTTGTGTGCACGTCTGTTGAGTATGTGTGTATGTTCGTGGGTCCCTGCAAGCGTGCCTGTGATAGGGATGTGTGTGGCAAGGACACCAGGGGAATAAACACACCTGCCTTAGGTCACACATGTTGCATCAGGAGTCCAAAGAGCTGCTTCCGGAGTCTGATTTCTTTTGTGTGGTTTGCAACTTGGCACAAATGAAACAGCAGAGACCAGCCATTTGGAGATGAGTTTGAGTAGACTAGAAAAGCAGAGAGGACATGAGGGCTGGTCTCTGTCCCCAGCCAGCACTGTGATCTGATGGTTGGTATCTTCTTAGTCATCTCTTTCTTTGCTGGGGCTCACAGACCACTTTTGTGCCCTTTCCAGTTAAAAAGTAAACCTTAAATGAGCCAGAGACAATGGCTGGATGGGCCACAATTCACCAAGAAGGTGAGTTGTGTGGGGCGGAGGTGATGACCACAAATTAACCATCGAGAAATCACAGGCTCCTTGTCCAGGTACCTATGTAACATGCACGACCCTCAACTAGACAGAAAGCTCTTTGAGGCCTGGGACTTTCTCTTCATTTCCCCTATAGCTCCCTCCCCACCTCTCACACTTGGCACTGGTGAGTTCTTAGCAATAACAATGGGAATAACCAACATTGAGCACCTGCTTGTGCCAAGCCTGGTGCTGAAGCTTCCCTCCAGTTGGCAGGTGCCATGTGACGGGGCCCCTGCAGACCTCTGCCTCCCCAGCTCTGTGCTCCAGCCATACCGGCCTCATCTTCTGTTTCTTTAACTCACTAAACTTGTCCCCATCTCAGGGCCATTGCACTTGCAGTTCCTTCTGCCTCCGAATGCTCTCGGCATGGTCAGCTCTGTCAAATGCTGCTGAAAGGCCAACTAAGTTCAGAACAGAGAAGTAATCGCTGGACTTGGGCAACTCGGACACTGCTGGCCATCTTGAAAGGTGTGGTTTCAGTGGCTTAGTGGAGAAGCAGCCCCCACTGCAGAGGGTAGAGTGGAGAACATAGAGTGAAGAAGCAGAGACAGTAACTACAAGGATTTTGCTGTGAAGGGAAGCAGAAAAATAAGGTGAGAGCAGGAGACAGACGTAGGATGGAGGAGGGTTTTTTGTTTGTTTCCTTTTAAGGTAAGAGATAAGAGAGCACGTGTGTATGGATTGTCTTAGTCTGTTTGTGTTGCTGTAACAGAATACCCGAGACTGGGTAATTTATAAAGAACAGAGATTTGTTTCTGACGGTTCTGAAGACTGGGAAGTCCAAGGTCACATCTGGCAAGGTCCTTCTTGTTGCATCTTCCCATGGCAGAGGCAGAAAGGCCAGAGAGCAAGAGGGGGCAAAACTTACTTTTACAACAAGCGCCCCTCTCTCCATAACAAACCCACTCCCACGATAATGACATGAATCCCATCACCTCTTACTGGGCCTCGCCTCCCAACACCGTTGCATCGGGCATTAAATTTCCAACACTTGAACTTTGGGGAACACGTTCAAACCACAGCAGGATGGAAATGACATAGGCCTCGGGCACAGGGCCCAGATGCAAAGGAGAAAGAGGATAATTGCTGGGAAGAGTCATTTTAAGAGGAGCAAAATGAAAACAGGATCTGATAGAAAAATGTTGTAGGTTTTCCAGGCAATATAGAGTTTGTTCAGTAAATTTAATGCTCACAAAATCCTCTAAGGTACATATTGTTATTCTCCTTATTTTATAGGGGAGAAACCTAAGGACCAGAAATGTTAAGTAACATGCCCAAGGTCACCCTGCAGGCAAATGGAGGAGTTAGGGTTTGAAGAGAGGTTCTGACTGCTGGATAATTCTGACATCAGAGCGTAAGATTACAAAGGATAAAATATCAGTTCATTAAGTCAAAGCAAAGCCTAAGGTTATCAGAGACATACCTAAAATCCAAGGCTCCCAATTCAAGTGCTACAGATATGGAATAGCTCCAGTGGTTTATAAATGGGGAAAAGTTTCAAGATTTTGTTTAGTTGCCAGAAAGTACATCTGCTGGCAACGTTCTATTTCTCAGCCAGGAGGTGGACACTTGGGTGTTTCCCTTGAGCCAAATCACTGAACTACATTTCTATTTTGTATGTTTTTCTGTATGTGTGTTATATTTCACAATACATGGTTTAAAAATAAACCTGAGCTGCCTAATTGATGGTAGATGACATGTGACCACTTCCCTTCAAAATGTGGCCCACCTTAGCAGTTCCCAAACCTGACCTTGGGGAATTTCTAAAATGAAGATTCCCACCTAAGGGCCAGGCGCTCAGAATTCCCTGGTGCAGGACCCAGAACATCTGTCATCAGAAAGCTCCCCGTGACGAGTTTGGGAACTGCCAGCCTCAAGAACAATTCAGTTAACATGGATGTTTTCTGCAGTGTTGTTTCCTACGGTCTGTGGAGATGCTAGAATATGCCTCACGCAGGACAGAAGGTGGTTCATTCAACAGCGCTGTGTGTTCTCTTTTCCTACCCTGCACTCTGAACTTGACCTCTCCTTTCCCTTCTGACGTCTCCATTGCTTCATACCATAGAGATAAAATACAGGCAAATACCACGTGTTATAAGAAAAACCCTTTAACTTAAACATCAAATGACCATAAAGCTGATCGCCTCTCTTCCTTCCCTTTTCTCTTGACACCTGCTGAAGAAAGACCTCATACCACCCTAGGAACAGAGCTTTATCGGGAGTTCAGAGCCATGAGGGGAGGCCCTGGCACCTGCATGGGAGGGGACCAGTCTCTTGCCTGAAAATGACTTTAAGCAGCAGTCAGGCCATCTACCTGCTAAGAGGGCCACAGCAGTATACCGGTCAGAGAAGAAGTTCTCCACGCTCATCTTTAGTCTAGAGCCAGCTGAAAAGCCACAGCGACCACGGCCCTCCTGCAAATGAAGGCACAGGGCTCAGTTGTGGGATGATGTTTCAGGGGACCGTGGGAGCTGAGGCAAAGCCCGCCTGTGGTGCCCACACAGCCTCCCAGGTGCCCTAAAGAAGCCAGCTCTGAGAGTACCGCTTTCCTTCCTTCTCTAACCTAGAAAAAAAACAATCAAAACACAGTTCCATTTGCTTCCCTTCCCTTCTCCCCTTCCCCCAATAAAGGAGCAGGAGTCCAGGACTTGCTTTGCGCTGTGAATCTCAGGAATGCGTAAGACACAGCAGTCGCAGCCCCTGAGCAAAGACGCTCTATTGAAATCTGACTCATCCTTGGCAGTTTATTGTGTTTTCCCCCCTCTCCTTCTTGTGACACGGAGGAGTGAGGTGAGTAATGCCCTGCGCAGTGAGAGAAAAATAGATCCCCAAGTGCCTTCCATTATGCTAAAGGCCTGTGTCACCAGCTGTGGCAGCAGGGGTGTGGTCGCCATCCATTAGCAGGGGGGAGATTCAGAACATCTGACTCCCTCCCTCCCAGGCTATTTGTGGTTCCAAAAGCGTGACAAGCAGGGACTGAAAACTGGTAAACACAGAGAAGTCTAAAGGCCCTGCTGGGGGTCTTGTGAGAGCCAGAATGGCCAAGAGCCCTTGTCTGCAGGAGTTCCCAGGGCCACACAAAAGGAAAACAGTCAGACCTACTTTCTGCCACCTCACATTGCCGGCCCCTTCCCCGCAGGCATAAGAACCACTTCTTCTACGCCATGAATAAAAATAGCTAATATTTTTTGAGTGCCTGCTACATGCCAGGCACTGAGCGAAGCATCTTCCATGGGTTATGTTATCTAATTCACATGCATATATGTACACACACACATACGTGTATGCGAGCACACACACCTCAAGGGGGTACTATCAGTATCTCCTTTTACAGATGAGGAAACTGAGGCTCAGGAAGGTTACGTAACTTGCCCAGGGTTACCTGGTTAATGCAGGACACAGATGCAGGCAGTCTTCAGAAGACAGCTCTAAATAAACACAGCCATATTAGAATATCTGCTTGGCTAAATGCAGTTATTTGAACAATAAACAAGAGAAGTATGGGAAAAAATTTCTGTTGCTTCATTTATTACGCTTTATAGACTATCCAGGTCTTATCCTAGAGATAGGACTATGGAGCAAGAACCCCACACTTCTAGAAGCATTTTCAGTTATCTTCTGAAAGGAGGAAACAGGGACATGGTCATGGCCCGAGTTAGTTGTTAATAAGGCAGCAGCAGGTACAAATCACAGGTAATCATTGCCACGAAGTTTCTCCCTCTCTTACAGAAACATTAAAAAAAAAAAAAATTAAAAGCCTCCATCTTTCTCCTATGCAGTTAAAAAAAGAAATTGAGTCCCAATATATCAGAAACATATTTTCCCCTTCTGGAATTGACCGCGTTACCCTTCTACCCAGCTGGAATCATGCTAGGGAGAAAAATAAATGTTTGTCTCAATGGCATTTTCTTATTCAGCTAATTGATTTTTTAAAATAACAATAATGCTTGAACATCCAGCCGCCTAATTACCAGCAGCTTTTTATTTGCACTATCATTAACTTCACAGCTGCCTTGTTGTGACAAGTGGTGCCACAGAGACGTCAGCCACAACCATTGGTTTCTGAAAGGAGGAACATGAACAAGGCCTGGCTCCCCCTTGGCCAAGGTCAGCGCGGGCTTCAGGCCGACTCCCACAGCACCAGCGCCTGATTCCTGGTGGCGGAAACTGCACGTCGGACCATGTTGGGTGGACAGGGCGGTGGGAAGCATCGGGCTCAATCCTCTCCATTTACAGGTAAGGAAACTTGAGGTCCAGAGAGGTTAAGCAACTTGCCTAGGATCACACAGCCAGTCACTTTCTTTTTTTTTTTTTTTTTGTTAGTCACTTTCAATGCTGGAATTAAAGCCCAGGTCTCCTGGTTCCTTGGTTATTTAAAAAATCTTTCCATTGAAGCATATATACAGAAGAGTGTACATATCACAAGTGCATAGCTTAAGCGATTATCTTTAAGTGAGCACGCCCATGTGCACACACCCAGGTCAAGGACAGACCATCTCTAACATCCCAGAAGCTCCCGGTGTTCCCCTTCGTTTCACTATAAACTCTCTCCTCAAGGGTGACCACGATCCTGACTTCCAACACCACAGATTAGTTTGGCTTGGTCAATGTGTTTTGAATACAGAGGTGTTTTATGCGAAGCTCAGCCATTTGAACCTGGAAAATGAAACTCCTTTTTTCATGGAGGGCATTAAATGGTGTATTAAGAAAGCGAGTTCCATTTGTTACAGGATGCAAAATGACAGCTAGATTAGAGGAATAAGTTCTAGTGTTGTATACTACTATAGGATGACTACAGTTAACAATATATATTGTAAAGTTTCCAATAGCTAAAGGAGGATAGCGAATGTTCCCGACACATGGAAACAGGTTTGATTAGTTTGGATATGCCAATGACCCTGATCTGATCACTATGCATTATATGTATTACAATATCACTATGCACACCATAAATGTGTACAATTTTATGTCAATTTCAATAAATATTTTTTTTTAAAAAAGAGGCAATTAGGTTAAAATGAGGTTATATGGATGGGCCCTAATCCTTAAGAAGAGATTAGGACACAGACACAAACAGAGAGAAGACCACAGGAAGACACAGGAAGGAGAAGATGCTGCCATCTACTAGCCAAGGAGAGAGGCCCCGGAAGAAACCAACCCTGCCAACGCCTTGATCTCAGACTTCTAGCTCCAGAACTGTGAGAAAATTAATTTCTGTTGTATAAGCAAAATAGAGAGAGAGAGAGAGAAAGTAAGCAAGCAAGCAAGCATGTCCCCAAAGAAAACCCTGCCTATACCCATTAAGGAGTATGGGGTCTCCTTTGAGGGTGATGACAATATTTTGGAACCAGATAGAGAGGGTGCTTGCAAACATTGTGAAGCACTAAATGCTACTGAATTGTTCATTGTAAAATGGTTAATTATGTTATATAAATTGCACCTCAATTAAAAAAACTCATTACTTAAGATAGGTGCATTTCATTGAATATACATTTAAACTAAAAATAAATAAACTGTAACTCTTAAAAAAAAAAGATAGCATATCCCTGACAAGGGCTCATCGATATGTCCCATGTGTCTGAGTGGTCCTACAGTGCCTAGCCAGGAAGCTTTCCTTGCCACCTGGGTGCTTTCCTCTGACCCTCCTTTCCTTACACTCCAACATGGCTTTCGTCCTCATCCCTCCACTGAAAGGTTTCCTATCGGGGTCATCTTGCCCAAGCCAATGGTCAGTTCTCTGTCCTCATCTTAGTCAACGTGTGGGCACCATTCAGCCTAGATGACAACTCTCCTGTTCTTGAAACACTTGTCTGGGCTTCTGTGATGCCGCGTCTGACTTTCTTCCCACTTCACTGGCCTTTCCTCATTCTCCTTTGTACCTTCTCCCCTTCCCTGAAGGATGCAGAGCCCAGGGCTCTATTTTTGAACATCTCTCCTCTTTTCTTTAGCTGGGTGCCCTAACTCAGTCCATCTGTATGTCTGTGACTTGCAAATAAGTATCTTCAGCTGAAACATCTCCCCTGAACTCCAGGCATGTCCTATCCTACTGCCGATTTGACATCTCTAAGTGGATGTTTCACACAGCTGAGACAGAAATATGGATTCCTTCCTATTTTACCTAGGACATCACATTTTTGCAAATAGTATCATCACTTACCTACTTCTCAGGCTAAATTTAGCCATGTGCTTAAGTCATCTCTTTTCCCGACACCACGCTGTTAACTCACGGCACATCCTATCGGCTCTGCCTCCAGAATGTACCCTGAACGTAACCACCTTTCCCCATTTCCAACCATGGTCCAGGGCCCCGCCACCATCTCTTGCTGGACTATTGCATTTTCTGTAGTAGGTCTCTCTTACTTCCCTCTTGCCTTCTTTCAGACCGATCTTTGCCCAACAACTGGAATAATGGTTTTTAAAAGGTAAAGTGGGTCTCATCAACACTCCATTGAGTGAGTGTCCATTGCACCGAGAATAAAATTCAAATTCTCACAAAGTCAAGGGCGCTGCCCCATTTCCCCAGCCCCGCCTCTCTCTCTACCTGCTTTCTTGCTCACGACACTCCAGCCACACTCTCCTACCTGTCCCAGAGCCTTTACACTTGCTCTTCCTGCTGCCCAGAGTGTCCTTGCCCAGCCTTGAGCAGTTGCCTCTCTGATCATGCCATTAGGACCTCAACTCAACTGTGGCCTTCTCTGAGAGCCCCGTCCTGCTCTGAGAGCAGGTGTCTCCTATTTAATCTTCTTGATAGCTCTTATTTATACCTAAAATTTTCTTATGTATTTATCGTTGACTCGTTTAATGACTGTCTTCATCTGTTGGATGTCGGCTCCTTGAGAGCAAGCACTCTTATTCATGGCTGTATCACCAGTGCTTAGGACAGTCTCTGGCAATAGAAAGCACTATACAAGGTCTGTCCGGAAAGTATCCAGCCATTGTTCATACGATGAGAACAGTCTGCGACATCAGTGTAACCTGGCAGCCAAGGAGAGTGGACTGTAATGTGCATGAGTGAACAATGATGATGTCACTGTACTAGTCAGTGGGACGCTAGATGCTATTGGGTGAGCATGTGTACTGTGTCCATTGCATTCAAAATGAGTGAGTAGAACAACGAACACGCATCAAATTTTGCATTAAGCTTGAACATTCCTCCACAGAAACTATTTGGATGATTCAGAAGGCTTTCGGAATGATGTAATGAGTTCAGCACAAATAAAAGTGTGGCACAAATGCTTCAAAGATGGTTGAGAATCTGCTGAAAGTGATCCACGTTCTGGAAGGTCTGCAACAAGCAGAACACCTGAGAATGTTGAACGTGTATGGGTCAGGTTAAGAGACACTAGCAGAACTGCATGAGGTCCCAAGGTGCCGACTTTGAAGGGACTGAGGTGTCATTGTCCTGTGTACAATGTTTCTTGTATTGCGTATCTTCAATAAATGTCTTGATGTTTCACATCACATGGCTGGATACTTTCCCGACAGACCTGGTATAAATATTAGTTGACTGGCTGGATCTCATCAACTCTATCTGAGAAGATAGGAAAGCAAAGTTATTTGTGATATGGTCTCCATTGTCCATCATTCCAGGATGCCAAGTTGCAAGTAATAGAAACCCAATTCGGGCTATCGTAAGCAACAATAATGGAGAAGTCTTGGGAGTAGGCCTCTTTTTAGGCACAGCTGGTACCAGAGATTCAAATCATATCACCAGAATTTAGTGTCTTTCCATCTATCCCTCCCCACTCTGCTCTATTTTTTTCTGGGTTGGTTCCACTTGCTGGTGGGCACTCTCCGTGCAGTTGCTCCTGCCTGCTCTGGGCTGACATTCTACATTGTGTAGCTCAGCAACCTCAGCAGAGAGAAAGCTGCCCCTTCCCAGGAATTCCAGCAAAAAGCTCAGATTCAACTTCCACTGGACCAACTTGGATCATGTGTGACTGCCCCCATACCCCCTCCAACCAATCACTGTGTCTACAGAGATGGAATATGCTAATTAGCCCAGCCAAGCGACTTGCCCACTCCTAGATGAGAGAGCGCAGTTGGGAGTTGGTTCAACTGAACCACATGGTTTGAGAGCAGAGGATGGTCCCCCAAAGAAAACTGCAATGCTATCACTAGGCTAAGAAATGCAAGTTGGTGGAGGGGCAGGGGAGTTTATCTCAATTATCTGTTTCAGGGAACTAAAGCATATTACTGAAACTTTTGCTGTAATTTTAGAGCTTAAGGATGAAAAATGGTTTGCTGCCATCTCACAGCCCGGCCTAGTGACCTTATTCACCCACTGAACATTTACACAACACCGACTGTGTATCATATCTCACACGGCCTGTAGGACACCTCCTACTCTGGGGATCACCCTTTATTAGTTTCCTTTCTGTCATCTGGTGCTATCACTTAGCATCTGGTGCTTAACACTTAGTGTTATCACTAAGACTTGACCTCAGGATCTTAAGGCCAAAGTCCTGGCCTCTTGTTTCTCTGGTGTTCAGGCTTTAAGGTCCTGAGCATCTCCCTCAGTTTAGAGGTTTACCTTTGCCTGACATTGTTAATCTTCCTGATTTTGCCGTGTGCTTCATTTTGCTGGACTACCCCCCTTCCTATCCCACCCCTTGAAATTTGTCTGTGGCCAGCCCTGCTGAGTCACCAGACCTGTTGCTGCCCAAAGCCTTGCCTTCACTGCAGTCATTTCACTTGCCAAATGACCCCTTCCTTAACCCCCGTGATGAATGTACCCACCCTAGTTAGTGTTCGCTTCCCTAGAGAAGTTATGGGATCATCCTATCATTTGCGCAAAGAATACATCTAAGGCAGTCTTAAAAGACAGCCTATCCTATACAAAAATGTATCTAAGAAAGGCTATTCCCCAATTTAAGCAGGCACTGGACAATCTTTTTTTTTTTTTTTTTCCTCAAGACAGGGTCTCACTCTGTCACCTGGACTGGAGTGCAGTGGCACCATCATAGCTCACTGCAGCCTCGCACTCCTGGGCTCAAGCGATCCTCCTGCCTCAGCCTCCCAAAGTGCTGGGAGTATTACAGGCGTGAACCACCATGCCTGCCTGCCACTGGACAAGCTCTAAGTTGATGGCATCCTCCCTTTGCCTGATTTCATACAGACAGAAGACCTAGAGGATGAGCTAATAGCTACTTCTCGTGATTACCTTGCACAGACTCAGATATTGACATTCAGTAAGTCATCGGTTTCCCCTTCCTGCAATTTCATTCATTTATTAAAATCAAGTGTTCCTAATCCTTTCAGATTGTTACTCCCCACTTGGTCCTCTGCAATCACTTGTCTCATGCTCTGGGGCTGAGATCTGGGGGCGAGAGCACTGTAGTTTTCCCTCTGAGTCATGAACGTGGGGACAAAGTATTCTTCATGATCCCACTTGTTATTTCCTTTTTCTCTAACTGCAGAAAGTCAGTCTGGTGGTCAGGTGAATTCCTAAGCAGTGCTCCTTTGGCACAAGTGTTCCCATTCTGAGCACTTACGTTGGTTGAGCCTCTCTGGTTGCATAAGTAGAAACGTAAAGCCTCTTTCTCTAGAGCAGCTGCTAACCTGACACACAAGTGCAGCTTTATTCCCACCAGAATATAAGATCCAGGAGGAAAGGGGCTCTGTTTAGCTGCTACTTTGTCTCCAGTACTCAGTATATGGAGGCACTCAAGGACTATGAATTCATCCATTCAACAAAGGCTTATCGAAGCATTTACTAAAGAGGTCATTGTGTCAGGTGATACTTGAGATAGAAGGAATTAAAAACAAATGTAGCCAGGGGGATATTTCAGCCAGAAGAAACAGAGCTGCCTTAAACAATCTACCAGTGCATGTAAGTGGAATTCCAAATTGAGACCAGCTCAGGTTTGCTCGATCCACCATCAAGGACCCAGGTTTTTTCACAGCATCATCCCAAGACCTGTTCCCTCTGGGGAAGGGGAAGAGGGGAGGAAGAGAGAGAGATCACTGAGTGGCTGTCAGTAACAACGGGGGTAATGACAGGAGATAGTGGAGCTTCCTGCAAAAGCGAATAAGACCCTTCCTGAAAGACCGGAACACTCCTCTTGGGTCTCTATGGCCAGAACTGGATCACACACCCATTCCTGAATCACGGATTTAGCATTGGACAAATTAGACCCTCACCTGACACAGAGGGTGAGGTCAGCTCCCCCTAAAGCAAAGGGGGCTGTATGGAGAAGGCGCGGCCCTCTGAACAGAACCCCTGAGAAAGGGGGTAGGAGCTAGGGGTTGGGGTGTGGGGTGGCCATAGCATTCACCACAAACAGCAACTAGCCTTTGTCAGGAAAGGCAAATGCTATATGTGAACTCATTTAATCCTTCCCAAAAGGTAAAGCAGTGGTTCTCCATCCAAGGGCAAGTCAGAGTCACCTAAGCAGTGATTCTGATCTCAAAGGCCTGGGGCAGTTCTTAAATGCCCATGGGCGACTGTGACGCTCAGCCGACCCTGCACACCACGGCTGTGGGCCAAGCAGCGCCATCCCACAGAGGTGCAAAGAAGTATTCAGCACAGTCCCCGCCCTGGAAATTCTACACTCAATGTCAACCTTGTCAAGGTTAAAAGATTTTGACATACAAGCCAGAGGGTTTTGGGGGAAGAAAAGCCCCCCACGGGCAAGAATTTTGGGGAAGAAAAGTTACTAGGAGACAGCGGGACCCCCAAAGACAAACAAGACTCGAGTGGGGAACCGGAGGCAGCAACGCAGCCAGAAGGGCAGAGCATGAGCCGGGTGGAGAAAAGTGGAGCGATTGTCAAATTCATGCGTCGCCTTTGTCGGAGGATGGGCTGATCTCTGGTTGTTACCATGTTAGTTCACGGGAAAGAGAAGTTTTCTCATCATGAACCGACGACTGGAGAAACTAAGGTTTGTTTCCAGAAGTTGGTGAATCAGTGCTATCTGATATTCCTGATACTTTGCCGAAGCTTCCTCTTAGAGCACAAAGGGGATTTTAAGAGGCAACATTGGGGCTTTCACATATTTATGTTTTTAAAATCAGATACACCGGGTGGAAAAACCCTGTGAGATCACCTCTGTGCTCTACCCAAGCTGTGCAAGGGATACACAATCATTTTCTTAGAGAAGGAGGCATTTCAATTCCTCCTCAAAGCAAACAAAGATAAACCTGATCAAATCCAGCTGGGCCGCAAAAGTGATTAGGAGGAAGATTGGAAACAACCTGGAGAATATGGAGGAAGTTTGTAAATCGGCCGGCAGTTGGATTACATTTAAAGATTCAATTAGTGACAGATTCAGAATAGAGCTTCCTTTAGTGAGTCTGGCAACAACCAGGCAGAGGCTTGGTGGTTTGCTGATAGCATAGAAAGTGAGTCACCCGGCATTGGCTTGCTCAGCTGGGCTGGGACAAATGTCACCCACTCACTTTGATGGATACACCCCATGCATAGAAATATGTGGCTAGGTATTGATTTTTTTGAACTCTATCATTACTCACTATTCTTGACAACTTGTTTTCCGTCTTTGGTTTACCTTGCTGGTGCTATTTCTTCTGCTTCTAAATTGCTTTTTAGTGAACTCTGAAGGGTTCTACCTCATGCTAAAGAAGTTTCTCAGGGGTGAAAAGAGAGTTGGCAACAGACATTCAATGTGTGGATTGGGCTGGACACCGGAGGAATATTGCCTCTCCCAGGTTTCAAGAGGGCTTGCCTATGTGATCTATTAAGTGGATTCAGGTTGAGAACTCTGGACTGGCCACGAGGCACCTACAGAGAGCTCTAGTGCAGTAATTAGCTGCAGCAATGGAAATAAAATTTGTGCATATCTTTCAAGTAGGGGTCATAATGTAACCTTCATGAGAGAAGTGTTATCGAGACAATAGAAAAGAAAGAAAAGATGGAAAGAAGGATAGAAAGCAAAACACCAGGCCACAGAGCAGAGGTCTAGCATAAGCCAGTGAGGGCAGAGGCAAGAGCTGGCTTGCCCAGTCTCCACCCCTGTGCTCAACCAGCCTCAGATGACGGACGAGGGAGCGGAAGCCCGAGCAGGAACGTGCAAGAGGACAGCTGATGTGGGGGTGGCTGACGTCGCAGGAGAGGCCTCCCCGCAAAGTAAAAGGTGACTTACATACATTTGGCTGGGAGAACCAGAGCTTTCTGCTGGTCCCATGTTTCCTGCTTTGAGCTGATCTCTAAGTTCAGTGAGAATCATTTGTGTAGTGTCAACTCTGTAGTCTTCTCTTCAGGGTGGACCTGAAATCAATAATGCTGATGAGCTGAAAATGATTGCAAACAAAAGACAATTATTTTGGAGAAATTCAGGCTTTGTTTTGGCAAATGAGTTAAGAACCCTAGGGATACGAATGGCGGGCATGAGTACTATTCCACAAGAAATCGGTATAAAAAGCAAAGCAGGGTAGTCTATCTCCTATAGCTGAGAGGAGGGCAAAAACGGTTTCACTGACAAAGATCACTCTCCTGGTTTAAGCTAGTTGTTGATCTACTCATGTCCTAATGATCATACAAGATTAGGGAGGTGAATCATTTAACCCAACTCAACCCCTTGGTGGGAAAATAAGCCCAGCTGCCTCACTGCCATTGGGTCCCATTAACCTAAGCATGCACACAAAGTTCCTCTCTTGGGTCTTTGCCTCGGGTTCTTTTCTGATTTTCTCACCTAGATATTTTTATTTGGAGAAGGTTTATTATGGCAAAAGAAGAACTTGGTGGCTAAGACATGGATAGGCTCCGTATAGGTAATCAATTCAAACTCTGTTTCACTCAGGTTTCGCTCATTCAACAAACACTGAGCACCTAATAGTTGCACCTAATATTTCTGGAGATCTACAGATGAAAAAGACCTGATCCTAAAGGAAAATCAATGATGAGAGTACAGTGGAACACCAGATATTAATATAATATAGGTAAGTACGCACAGGACACCACAGCACCACAAGGCAGAAGTGCAGCGGACATCCACTTCCACCTGGGGAAAGGGGCCAGGGAGGTTTTCCAAGAGCAGGTAGTGCTTGAGTTGAGCATGAAAGGATGAGTGCAGGTTAGCCAGGGAAACAAGAGAAGAAGAACCTTCCACGAAAAAAGAGATCAATATTGGCAAAGCCATAGAGGTGTGATACCTTGGAAACCTGCAAGTAATTTGGTATACCTCAGGCTGGATATGTTGGAAAGACCTCGATCTGGAGGGACCTTTTAGGTTATGCTAAGGTGCGGAAACTTTAATTCCAAAGGGATAGAAAACCACTGGAAGATTTTAAATTGGGAAGTGGGATTAAAATAACCATTCTGGCAACTGAAAGAGAAGAGACCAGGATGACGGTCTCGGAGACTCCCAGGCTACAAATGAGCAGGGACTGAAGTAAGACAGCAGCTGGGTGAGGGGAAAGGGGCTTGAGCTGCGTGGTGGTGTAGGAGATGGAGTCAGTGCCCCACTGAGGTAGAATAGAAAGGAGAAGAATGAATCCAGAGGGATCCCAGGCTTCCCTGTTGTAGGAGAATGTGCCAGGTGGCATCATTCCTTGAAAAAGGAAATACAAGACGAGGAGCAACTTTGGAGGGAAGAGGATAAATTCCTTTTTGGATATGTGTGTGAAGTGTCTGTGGCTTCTTTTGCTTTTAGCAGTTTGAGTAAAATGTGTCTAGGTATGGTTTTCTTTGTATTTATCCTGCTTGGCATTTACTAAGATTCTTGAATCTGTAATTTTATGTCTTTCACCAAATTTGGAAAAATTTCATCTACTTTTTTCTAAAAAAGTTTCTATATTATTTTTTCTTCATTGGGGATTACAATTACATCTATGTTAGAATTTTCGATATTGACCCAGAGGTCAACGAGGCTCTATTAATTTTTCTTCAATCCTTTTTCTCTCTTATCTTCAGTTCTGATCATTTCTATTGACTTACCTTCAAAATTCGCTGACTTTCATCTGCCATCCCCAATCTTCTGTTAAACTCATTGAGTGAACTGTTAATTTTAGATTTTGTATTTTTTACTTCTAGAATTTTCTTTGAGTTCCTTTTCATAGTTTCTCTTCCTCTGCTGAGGTTTCCTCTCTGTTCATTCATTATTATCATATTTTTATTTCCTTGGGCAGAATTACAATAGCTAGTTTAAAATAATTGTATCCTAATTCCAATTTTTGCATCATCTTAGGCTCAATCTCTATTGATTGCCTTTTCTCTTGAATATGTCACATTTTTCTGATTGTACAGTAATTTTGAATTGTGACCTACACATTATGAGTGATACATTGTAGATACTGGTTTCCCTTATGTTCCTCTGAAAACTTTTTAATTTTTTGTTTTACTAACCGGTTAACATGGCTAGACTAAAATTCTAAACTCTTTCTCCTCTATGGTGGTAAGACATTGAAAATTCTACTCAGTTCTTTTATCATTATCTAGACTTCTTGACATCTGCCCCACATGTTTATAATTCAGAGGTCAGCAAGAGATGTGGGGAAAGTTTATGCCCATAATTTGGGGCTTCTTTTTTGTGGTTCTCTCCTTTGTAGGATACCCACCACCACAACCATTTTCCAGTTGTGATGGCTGTGATAGCCTCAAGCTCTGTCTTCTAATTCCTCAAATCAATTAATCAAAATTATGGATTCCTGTCCAAATTCTAACTGTCCTAGCTTGCAGCTGACTGGGGCCTGCCCTCAGGCAAAAAGTCATCAAAAAACAAACAAACCAGGAAACTCATCTGTGTCATTCCCTCTTCCAAGTGTCAACTCTTCTCTGGTTTCTAGTTTGGTCACTCTCTAATGCCTTTAGGTCATTTTTGTAATTTTAATTTTCATAATTGTCATTTGCAGAAGAGTTAATCCAATATGAACTACTCTGCTATCAACAGAGATGGAATTCCAGGTGCTCAATCAACATTTGTTGAATAAATTCAAGTACCCACTTTACATCTCCATGTTGATCTCTAATAGATACCATACACTTAATTTTCCCAACTGCCTTGACAGTTCCTCTTGAATGCACAACAGGCACTTCAAACTCAACGTATCCAAACGGGAACACTCCTACCTCAGAGTCTTTGCACTTCTGTTTCCGCTGTAGGAAATGATCTTCCACCAGATATCTACATGGTTCACAATTCTTACTCCCTCCAGGTCTCAGCCCCAGAGTCAGCTTCAACGAGACTTTTCTGACCATTTGCTATAAAACGAATCCGTGCCGTCCTTTTGCACTACTGCTATCCTTGCTCTCCTTTGTTCTTCCCCGTAGCACTATCACCACGTAACTATGACAGATCTGATTTTTAAATTGTTGCCGTCTCCCTTCACTACAGCGTAAGCTCCACGAGGACAGGGCCTTTTCACTGCTTTATCCCTAGAACTGAGAAAAGAGCCTGGCATGGAGTAGGTGTTCAACACATTTTTGTTAAATGACTGTTGAAGCTACTTGAATCAAAAAGAGTGAGAAGAAAACCTGGGTAAGGAAGGAACACTAACACTCACAGGCAGTGTGGTAGAACAAGAGCCTGTAAAATAGACAAAGGTCCCAGCAGCCAAAGGGAGAAAATCCAGGAGAGAATAATGTCACAGAAGGCACAAGAGGAGTTTCCATAGGGAAGATGTCAAATACTGCAAAGATCAAGTGAAGTTGAGAACGACAGAGTGGTTTTTCTGCTGTTAGGAGTTAGGAGGGCCTTGATGACTGTGTGTGTGACAGTCATCTCAGTGACACAGGAGACAAGGAAGCCAGACCACAGTGAGACACAGAGTAGCAGCAAGTAGAAACACAGGTCAAAGGCTGGGAGAAAGGGCTAGAAGAGAAGCGAGGCTGAAGCTGCAGGAATGAGGGAATAAGGAGAGAGGAGTATGGAGGAGATGAACTCAGCCCAGCTGGAGGGGTTTGCCTTAGGCACCAGGAAGGAGACTTTGCTCTGATTCGAGATGCAAGAAAGGAGAGGATGAAAGCGTTTGTTTGATGTACAGAGTCAGGGCTGCTACAGATGGTTGCGTTGGTAACGTCCTGCTCTGGACCGACCCCTGGCTGAGAGGGGCATTCTGCTCTCCAAGTCATAGCCCTGAGGTGGGGCTGTGTCCACCTGGAGGAAAGAGGTACATTTTTACTAATAGCATCTAAGCCATGCCTCTGTGGCATCACATTTGCTGAAGGGCGGGGGTAACTTTTCCTAAGATTTACAAAAGTGTCCTGTATAAAACTTACATATTTTTCAATAAACATACGGAGGACTCTTAGGGGATTTTGATTTTCTCTTCCTCTTTTTGAACATATTAAACATTACATATTGAAGAACTAAAATATTATAGACACAGTGAAGAGACTGCTATAGCACCACCATCTGATTCCAGTGCCTTCCTTCTTCCCCAAAGACAACCACTGTCCTGAATGTGGTATTTTTCATTCCCATGCACAGTCTTATACTTTTGCTACAACTGTGTTCCCATAAACAACATAAAGTACAATATTTTTACATGACTTAAAAAGTTGTATAAATGGTCTACTGTACATATTACCCTGTGATTTACTTTTTTTTTTTACTTAACATTGTTTTTAAGATTTATCCATGTTGATACATCTATCTCTAGTTCATTCATTTTCACTCATTTTATGAATATTTATTCAACATTCTATTAAATAAATACATTATAATTTTCCCTCCATTTTCCTGTTGATGAACATGCAGGTTGTTGTTTTAAAGCTTTTATTTTTAAAATCGAAGCTGTGGCCTGGTGCTGTGGCTCATGCCTGTAATCCCAGCACTTTGGGAAGCCCCAGGCAGGAGGATCACATGAGCCCAGGAATTCAAGACCAGCCTGGGCAGTATAGTGAGACCCCATCTCTACAAAAAATTTAAAAATTAGCCGGTGTGGTGGCTCGTGCCTGTAGTCCCCGCTACTCAGGAGACTGAGGCAGGAGGATCCCTTGAGCCCAGGAGTTCAAGGTTACTATCAGCTATGATCGTACCACTGTATTTCAGCCTGGGCAACAGAGTGAGACCTTGTCTCAAAAAAAAAAAAAAAAAGTGAAAAAAATTTTAAATAATAAAGTCAAAGCTGTAAAAAGTTTTTATGTGCCTCCTTATTACATATACAAGAACTTCTCTTGGAGTAGAATCACTGGCTCCCAGGGTTACCCACTTTCAACCTTACTAGATAATGCCAACTGGCCCTCCAAAGTGGATATAACATGTACTACCATTAGTTGTGTATGAATGTTACCTACAATTTTCTGATTTTTTTTTTCAGACTTTTAAATTTTATCCCATCCGAGAGGCTATAGTTTTTGTTGGCACATCCCCAATTATTCATAAGCTTGAGTATTTGTCATGTTTTTTGGCCATTTGGGGTTCTTTCTTTTGTAAATTTTTTGTTCATCTATCTACCTCTCTTCCTCTTTCTTCTACTTTTCATTTATCCATTGGGCCATTTATCTGTTTTCTTAATGATACATAGGGTTTTAAAAATTATTATTATTATGGTTGCTAATTCTTTATTGTAAATATCTTTGGTCTGTGGCTTGTCTTTAACTTTTTAATGATGTCTTTGGTTGTACACCTGATTTAAATTTTAGTATATTTAATAGTTATACTTTTCAATTTTTTCAAGGATGAATCAACATGAATCAATTTTAGGTGTACGTGCTGGAGGGAAGAAGGTATGTAAGAAAATTCTTGCCAAATGACCTTCCTTTTCTTTGTAAAGTAAAAGGGGAACACAACTCTTACAGATTGCTGTAGAGTTCCTGAGCAACTTCCTCCTTCAGTCATCTTGCATTAACTGAGTCTACACCAAATGCCTAGACCTGGGATTTGGCTGGTGTGAGTTGGGGAGGGGGCTGAGATAGGATTTAACACATGGAACCCTGCCTTACTAGAACTTACCATCAGGAGACTAATAAGGGTTAGACTGTGTAGCCCTGATATACTACAGTAAAAAAACTCAGAGGAAGGAGACATCGGGGTAGGATTAAGTGATTGTCTATGGACTGGCTTCATCAGGGAAGACTGTATGTTGACTTTCTTCACTTCTTATAAACTTAAGAATCACAGAGTCTTAGGGCTACAAAGAAACAAATAAGGGCAATGGCGGCCCACCGAAGTTAAGCTTTCACAGCTAGCGAGAGGCAGAATCCACACCAGAACTACAGATTCCCATCCAGTGTGCTGTCCCACCTGCCAAGAAAGAATATTGACATGTCTCCCCTTGATCATAAAATAAAGATCTGAGAGTGTATGAAAGAAAAACAAGTAAGTCAAAACAGAATATCAACAACCCCAAAAAGCGCATGACCATTTAATCTGGGCTCACAAACTGTTAGAAGCAGTTATTATAGTCACATCACTTTGTTTGTCTTATAAAGATACAGAGCAATATGTTACCTTCTATTTTTTCCCTCCAGATAAGACACAAAGAAGTAAAGTGACTTAGCCCAGGTCACTTTACAAGTCACAGTAAAAGAAAGTAAATTTACGTGAGTTCTGTGCTCAATACTTTTATAATATAAACCACAAGATCAATGGCCTCATATGTCTATACATCAATGCCACCTTCTTGTCTCAGTTATATGAATTTTGTTCTACTGATTGTCAGGTTAATTGACTCTACTTCATTTTGCCTGTGCAGAAAGCATCAAACTTAGGCAGCCGCTCAGTAACACTGAAAAAATAAACCAGAGATACATTGATTAAATTGCTTATAATCAAGCTGCTATTACAGTCTTCATTTTTCCTATTTATATTCTTACCAGCACATGAGTGTAAAAATCACTTCCAACTGCCTGAGAGAGACATGCTGTAATTAGGATTAATCAAAAGTTCTTTCCAGTATGAAAATGCCAAAAACATTACCTCCTTATTTCTTACTATAGTAATAAACTTATGAAGAAATTGATATCATATGCCCAAGTGTGAGAGAAATATCATAACACTAATTACAGGAAAGCTTTAGAATATTCACCAAAGTCAAATATAATGTTTGCTATTGTCGAAAATCTGCTTCCTCTGTGTTTTCAAAGAGACCGAATTTAGTCCAATTCAACAGTCACATTATCAAGTATCTACTAGTGCCAGACGTATCTTGCCAGGTGTTGAAGATGCAAAGAAGAATAAAACGTGATTGTCACTCATTAGATATAATCCCTAGAAGAGCCCAGTTCTAAACACCAATAATCCAGGTTGCTCTTAATAGATGTAAAAACACTAAGGAACAGAAGAGGGAAGCAAGGAGCTCTCTACCTGTGAAAGCTGGTAAGCTGTCACCAATGCCTGTATGAACATGGTCTTTAAAGACATTCTTCCAGGCAAGGGAAGTGGGAAAAGCATGTGATGTAGAGCAGACACTGGGAGCAAAGGAAGTGAGGCAGGTTTGTGTATGGAGTGAGTGGCCAGTGCTAAGGCTACGGCCATATCACCAATGGCCTTATGTGGTGGGCCAACAAGTTGGGATTTTAACGTGCAGGTGTGGGCATGCTTAGATTGCTGTTTCCAGAAGATCAATCAGACAGCTGAGAGTGGAGGACACACCTCAGGAAAGGAATCCCATTCTTAGGCTATTGCACTGGGCCAAGTGAGAAATGATGACAGGCTAGTCTGTAGTACAAGAGATGGAGGAGATGAAATACATCCAAAAGACTTCTGGGAGGCAGGGTTTACGGTTACTTAAATGACTATACAGGAAGAAAGTGATTCCTTCAGCTGAAACTAGAAAAAATAATTAGGAAGAGCATCAGTGTCACAGAATACAAAAGAAGCCAAGGTCAGGCAAAAATATAAGTTAAAAATCTTCCTTATAGTCAATCAGACATTTACTAACTGCAAAGAGGCTATTTTCAGGAAATATCATTTATTCCTCCTTTTCCCTCCCTTTTAATAAAATTCACTCTAATGCCTTTTGATGTACTGGAGTAAACTATCACCAACTGTGCCAAAAAATTCTGGAGTATTTTTCAACAGAAGAAATGTTTATTCTGTGTACCTAAGATGCTTCGACATACACAATCTCTCCTACAGCATAAAATATATATCAGAAATCAATTTCAAACAAACATGATATCATCTGCAGGAAGTGCTGGGCATTTTTCCATTGTTAAAACTAATGGAAGAAAACAAGATGAGAAGGTGATGTTTCACGGTTTCTAATATGGGTAGCTTCTGCAAGAGAGGCAGTGTCAGAGATACCAAAAATAGGGGTGACACATGAAGCCTTCTTCCCTACTGTAGTGGCTGCTGGGGTGCTTTGCCCAGGTTCCCCCTTTAGGACTGAGGTGCTCATTTTCCCAGCAGGTGGGCGTGCTGATGGCTGAACTGCTTTCAGCTGAATTGCTCTCAGCCCCTTTCACAGGGGCAGCTCCCATCTATTGGCTGACCAATTGAGGATGGGTG
Source organism: Indri indri (assembly GCA_004363605.1). Lineage (NCBI taxonomy): Eukaryota > Metazoa > Chordata > Mammalia > Primates > Indriidae > Indri > Indri indri. The sequence continues at coordinate 201,141 of RJWJ010000538.1, forward strand.
AGTATAAAGCCCTGGCCCCTTGACTAGGGCATCTCAGCTGCAGAAGGACCGTTCCAGCTCCAGAGCTCCTCCAGGACTGACTAAGCCGGTGCTGCAACTGTAGCAGCTCACCTCCTTCCGCCCTGTCCTGCCGGTCACCTCTCACAGGTAATGTTCCCAAAGGCACTCTCCAAAAAACCTCTTGTACAGAAATCCCAGAGTCCTTCCCCCAGGAAACCCAAACTACAAAACCTTCCAGGACTATAAACAGCCTTTTATGAGCAGTAATTACAGAGGATGAGGGTGTCACTATAAAAGTACCTGTTAACTATCTGGGTCTTGAACAAAATGAGCCACATTTTGTTCCTACTTATGTTCTAAAACTGAAAACGAGATGCTGCAAACAGTACATGAATGGTCTTCTAAAAGGCTTTGGAGGCCGGGCGCGGTGGCTCACGCCTGTAATCCTAGCACTCTGGGAGGCCGAGGCGGGTGGACCGTTTGAGCTCAGGAGTTTGAGACCAGCCCGAGCAAGAGCGAGACCCCGTCTCTACTAAAAAAATAGAAATTAGCGGGACAATTAAAATACATATATAGAAAAAAAATTAGCCGGGCATGGTGGCACATGCCTGTAGTCCCAGCTGAGGCAGGAGGATCGCTTGAGCCCAGGAGTTTGAGGTTGCTGTGAACTAGGCTGACACCACAGAACTCTAGCCCAGGCAACAGAGTAAGACTCTGTCACAAAATAAATAAATAAATAAAAGGCTTTGGACATAAAAGAATTTATAAAATTTATTAAAGAATCACAGCAAGGCCAGATAAAAACGTGTATATTAGAACCAAAACAGAAGTTGAGTTCAGGTAACTTGCGGTTCTTCATCATTTGGATATTGCAAGCCATAGGTTTTTTTGGTTGTTTATTTTTTCGTATCTCTCACACCCCTCCCAGTAGCTACTTAGCAATGTTCCTTCACTCTAAGGCTACATCACTGGTGGGGGAGGGGGGGGTGCGCAAAAATCAGGCTTCGAAAGATGCCTGTATCCTGACTGCCACCTAATGGAATCTTGGAGCAGTAAACTTGCATAGTTTTTTTGTTTTTGTTTTGAACTGCTGACATTATATAAATAAAATGGCTAAAAGTGACCATATCCAGCTATGCGCCACTAGTCTTGACAGGGCAAAACTCTGGGGCTCATTTTGGTTCTGGAAAAAGTCAAGTTAATTGTCTCCTTTTTTCCTCTCTACATTTGGGAACGTATATCCCCTGCCGCCCATGGTTGTTCGGTTTACATAACCTTCAAAAAAAGATTGTTCTGTTATCCACTGTGCAATAAAAGTAATATGGAGTATTTCACCCTTTTCTTCCTTTTTCTAAGATAAATGAGCTGTAGGCACATGAATATGGGAGTAGGAAATACGCAGATAAGGAGGGTATTTTCGGAGGCTGTGATGCAGATGAATCCAATTAACTCCAGGTTTAAAAGGCCATCTTAAGACCACCTGGAGCTGTTATATGAGAAGGCCAAAGAATGAAAAAAAAAAAAAAAGGGCCTATCACCACATCAGAAGGCAAGGCCCACTGGGCTCTCTCCGGCACGTGGGGAAGTCAAAGTAATTCTTTCACATGTTAATCATGCTTTCCTTCCTGGCCTTCAAAAGAGTTCTTGGTGACTGCTTCAGCCTCCATGCCCACATCTTTTCTGCTAAGCCTTGATCCATCTGGCTTTCTACTGTTGTCGTTGTTGTCGCTGTTGTTGTTTCTGACAATACTTTTGTAATCTTCTATATTACTTCTGAGCTTGTTAAGCTACTGCTAACTCCTAGAGTTCCCTTCGACTATTGGTTGATCTTTCCCAAACACACATTCCTAAAACCCTTCTAAAAGGTGTTCTAGCCAGTCTATGAATACATTGTATTATGAAAAACTTGAAACATACAGAAGTTGAAAGACTAGTACAATGAACACATATTCTCCACCTAGATTCAATGATTTATCATTTTGCTGCCACATTTTTATTTTTTTCTATGTATACATAAATAATTCATATATACATATATTAATATGTGAATTTTGTAAAATTTTACATAATTTTTTTGGCCAAACACTTTGAAGGTAAGTTACAGATGTCATGGTACTTCGCCCTTGTAAATACCTGAGCATAAACCATTCTCCTAAGTAACCATAAATAATTTTCACACCAATTAAAATTAATAAAACTCAATATCATCTAATATCAAGTCCATACTCAAATCTCCCAGTGTCTCCCATTTTTTTATAGCTTTATTTTTCTAAACCAGGATCCAATCACGATTTACCCATTGCACTTGACTGTTACATCTTTTTGTCTCTTAAATCTAGAATCCTCCCCCACTCTTTTTAACGATACTGACCTTTTGAAAAATTTAGGCCAGTTTCCTTATAGAATGTCCCACATTCTGAACCTGATTCTTTCTGCGCGGTCCCTTCACCTCTTCCTCTATGCCTGTATTGCCTGTATACTGGAAGGTGGGTCAAAAGGCTTGATTATATTCAGATTAAGCATTTTTGGCAGGATTCCTTCATAGGTGATGCTGTTAGTACTTCATGTTTTATCAAATCAAGAAGCATACAAAATCAGGTTGTTCCACAATTGGTGCTGCAAAATTTGTTCCCTGGGTTAAGTTGGTGACTGCTGAATTTCTTCATAGTAAGGCATATTTTCCCTTTGTATTTATTAAATAATCCGTGATGTAATTAAATAATCTTTGTATGCGTGACACTTTGACACTATGCAAACGTCTCCCTTTCCCTCCTCCCTCCTTTTACCAGATGGGTTTTAGCTTCTATTGATGACCCTTGTCTGAATCACTGGGGATTACAAATGGTGATTTTTCCAATTTTATCATTCCATCTACATTTATTGGCTGGCATTCTCCTATAAAGAAAAACTCCCTTTCCCCACTCTTTGAGTATCACTCTTACGAATTTAAAAAAAAAAACGCTTTGACAATCTATTATAGTTATTATTCATTTTAGTGGCCAGTGGAGTACCCTCGAACTGCATTCTGTGGGCTTTTGATTTGACCTTATTAATTTAGGCACTTCCTTGCTTTCTGGCAAGGTGTCTCAAGTTCAACTTTGTTCTTTTGTACTTTTTGGGCCTGAGACGCCAAATCAGCCATTTCTCGAAGAAATACCATTTCTTTTAGAGGGGAATGGTATTTAGATATCAAGATGTGGGCACCCTCTAGTGGGGTGACATTATTTCTAAGAAAGACATATATGAAAAATTCTAATTCAAATTTAACATCAGAGGGTTTCCTCCATAACTTCTTTTATATTTGAATTTCTTTCCTCAGAGTTTCTACCGAAAAATATACTGTTTTTTAATCTGTAGTATACCTGAGAGTCCAAAAATTACATTACCAATAGCAGTACTAGCAATAAATTTGTGACATTTGAGGGTTTTGTTTGTTTGTTTGGGTTCTTTTTCTCTCCCAGAATATACACCACTAAGAATGTATGGTTAGAGTACTATTAAGCACTTCTGAATACCTCTAAAGCACTATCATTTCTGATTTTTGCTTGTTAAGCCTTAGATTATAATCTTTTTCAGACTGAAGGAATTCTTGTTTTTCTGCTTTTAGTGGCATGTTTTCTATTGTTTAGTGATACAGTTTCTGTTCTTTGGTGGTACGCATAAAACACAAAATAGCTAAAAACGCACATCCTAAGACTTAGCAAGGCAATACAAATTTAAGTAAACAATTCAGGATAGCTATGAATGATGAACATCTGAGCCTCTACACTGACCAACATGCATTTAAGGCTGTTTTTCCATCAACTAAGCATCATCCTAGGACATATGCATTCAATGCACTGTATCTAGTGCATTGAGATAAATCTCTCAGTAAGAACAAAAAAAGCAAGTAGCTTGCTCTGTAGCAAATCTGCATGCACCTATTGTGACTAAAGAAAGTCAACAATTATCATGACTACGCACACATCTCTAATTCATCACCTTAGGCATTTGTCGAGATAGAAAAAAAATGTGGGCAAATGTGAGGCTATTTATAATCAGGAAAGGATACGAGAAAAGCTAATCTAAAAAATGCAGTCTCCCATTTGGCCAACGTGTATTAGTTTTATTGCATACTCTTGTGCTCTGCAGCGGGTTAATACATTTCCAAAGGCAGGAGCTATACTTTAGTTTTCTTTAGTACTGAAAGGAAATAGCTGTATATTCTGATGACAGTTTGGAGTCTTTAAATTTTATTCATTTATTGGGTTTAAATAAATAATACCAGTTTAAAGAACTACAGGTTTAGACACTGCTCTTCTTGGAGAATAAACATGATTAAGTTTGGATGCAAATGTTTCAAGAAAAATTAGACACTGAAAGTGGATTTTTGACACTTCAAACGAGGTGGTAAGTCAGAAAGCCTATATGAAGTATCACTTTTTTTTTTTTTTTTTTTTTGAGACAGAATCTCGCTCTGTTGCCCAGGCTAGAGTGCTGTGGTGTCAGCCTAGCTCACAGCAACCTCAAACTCCTGGGCTCAAGCGATCCTTCTGTCTCAGCCTCCCGAGTAGCTGGGACTACAGGCACGCACCACCATGCCTGGCTAATTTTTTCTATATATTTTTAGTTGTCCAGCCAATTTCTTTGTATTTTTAGTAGAGGCGGGAGTCTCGCTCTTGCTCAGGCTGGTCTCAAACTCCTGAGCTCAAACGATCCGCCCGCCTCGGCCTCCCAGAGTGCTAGGATTACAGGCGTGAGCCACCGCGCCCGGCCATGAAGTATCACTCTTAATCAAAGCTTATAATTTGTTTTGTCTTTAATGCCACGTAAAATCATTGCAAAAATTAAATATGTGTAAAGTGCTTAGAATGGTATCTGGCACACACAACTGTTATCTCTTTGTGAGAATTAAAATTCAATATAGCTTTTCTTTATAAATCAATGTTGCACAGAGAGAGATGAAAAACCTGAAAACAGAACTATCAAGTTGGTATAGAAATCAATACTGGAACTTATAAATATTTCCCTATTTTCTGATCTATGGGGTTCAGGAATAGTTCTCAGCTGAGATTTTTACACAACCGTGAAGTTTACTTTATATTCAAGGAAGATCCTCCTGGTATCAGTTCTTAAAATACACAATTAGAATAAGAGCAGTTATCAAAAACTACATTTTATTTTAAACAAGTCTCTATTTAAGGAAAAGTACATTCTTTCTGGTTTGTCTTCCCTCTTAATTCTGGCTACACACTGCTGCCCTCTGCAGCATTTTCAATCCTTGCAAGTTGACTACCATCCCAATCACACTCACAAACCTGACCTAGTTTCCACCTCTATAGGTTATCTGACTCACCATGAGGGCGATGTGTGTGTGTATGTACAGAATAAAAGGGAAGGCTCCTTCAAAAGAAAACAAGAAAGAAAATAAAGCAAGATGTTGGCACAGCTCAAAAGAACCCATCTGAGAAGAGGGCCTTCTTATGGGTCCAGCAACAAACCCTCAATCCCCCTGGGAAGGTTCCTTTCTGGCATTTTATATAGCCTCTTTGTATCTTAGGACTTTATTTTTCATAACAACACATGACATGTAAAATTTTTTAAAAATTGTAATAAAATTATATATAGTAAAAAAAAAAAGTAAATCGTAAAAAGGGTAATCAATGAAAACATTTGGCTTCCACTTCAAACCTCTAGACAGGTTTGTGTATCCGTCCAGAACTCGCATATATTATTACACATATTTAATGTGTGTAATACTTCAACATAAATAGAAGTAGTCATACTACTCTGCTAATCATTTAAGACTAACTTGGAGATTGTTCCCTATCAGGTGAGATTAGACTAATTAACTTAATTAAAATCAAGTAAGTTTTAACAAAGTAGTTTTAAATAAATCAACCTCGTCTCCAATAGGTTCTTTCTGCTACAATTTAATTAGCTTCCTGTTGCTACTAAATTTTTTTTTTTTTTGAGACAGTCTCACTCTGTTGCCTGGGCTAGAGTGCCCTGGCTTCAGCCTAGCTCACAGCAACCTCGAACTCGTGGGCTCAAGCGATCCTTCTGCCTCAGCCTCCCAAGTAGCTGGGACTACAGGCATGCGCCACCATGCCTGGCTAATTTTTTCTATATATACATATATATTTTTTAGTTGTCCAGATAATTTCTTTCTATTTTTAGTAGAGACGGGGTCTCGCTCTTGCTCAGGTTGGTCTCGAACTCCTGACCTTGGAGCGATCCACCCGCCTCGGCCTCCCAGAGTGCTAGGATTACAGGCGTGAGCCACCACGCCCGGCCGCTACTTAAGTTTTTAATTAATATATAAAGCAGCAGTTCTCAAACTTGAGCAGACATCGGTATCATCTGGAAAGCTTGTGGAAACAGATTGCCCAGCCCACCCCCGGAGTTTCTGGATTTAGAAGGTCTGGGGCAGGGCTTGAGAACTGCATTTCCAATAAATTCCCAGGTGATGCTGAGGATTCAGGGACCACACTTTGAGAATGAACCACCAGTATAAATGCTGCATTAAACCCCATTCCTTCCACCTCCCATCAGCGCTCGCCTAACGCGGCACAAGCGATACTCGTCTGGAAACCTCAGGAAGGAGCCAAAAGTACCCGGCCCAAAAGAAACAGCTCCCCGATGCAAGCCGGAACCGAGGTAAGACGAACCTATGTTCCGCGCCCGGCGCAGCCCGACTACGCCACTTCCCCCCGACTACACCCGCCTTCTCCGCGTCCCTAACGTGAGTTAGGTGGACGGCTTAGAGGGCGCGAGGAATCACGTGAGTCTAGCGACATCTCGCGAGCATTTGTATATCTCGCGAGACTTCACCCACCTCTGTCTTTTCCTCCTTCCAGCTCCCGGCTTTCCTCCCCTCCCCCTCACCGCCGACCGAGTGTTTTATTTTCAGACAGAGTCGCCTTGTCACGAAGGATTTTTTTTTTTTTTACTGCTGTTGCTGCTGCTACCACCACCACCCCTGGGCTAATTTGCCCTCACCCTTTCCCGCCGCCCTGCCCCCAACCCCACACAAGGTAACAAACCCCGTGCGGGAGAGAGTAAGGCCTAGCTGGGCCTCGGTCTCTCCCGAATTGAAGCCGAGGCCCGTGGCCTACTGGCCAGCCTCGTCGGAGAAGTCTGGGCGTCGGCAATAGAGTTAGGAGCCACTGTCTCCTCGCCCACCCAGAGTTGAGCCTTGAGGGGCACCCAGTGCCGTGGTGGCGAACGAGGCCAACTAGGGGAATCCGTCGGGTGGGATTGGGATGCCCGCGGCGGTTCGGGGAAGAGTTTGCTTGAGGGTTGTGGGGCTCCGGCAGTTTCCCTGGAAACTGATGTTTGAATTTCGAGGTCTGAAATAATTGTGCAAGTAGTGGCGGGCTTTGAGGTGTTGGGGGACTGGAAGGAGCTAGGTTGGCTTGCTTTAACCCTTTGAGACCTTTCCAGATTCCAGGCTTTTGTTGAACGGAAATTTTAAGAAAGATAAGGATCCTCGGAAATCTTGTATGTTTGCTTATAAGTCATCAAAAAAGAGTTCGTAACTCATTTTCAGGAAAATGAGCTGGATTTGGCAAAAGGCATGTTCATTACTTAAATAGTGTATTTGCACTGTTTTACTGAAGAAAAATGCATCGACAATTATTTAGGCGACTCGGTGAAAAATTTTTGTTCTCAAGAAGAACTAAATGCACTCCTAATTGAATAGTTCAAGTAGAGAGAGTTATTTGTGTAGTTAATTAAAAAAAAATTCTTATTTGGCTTTGGAAGCAAGTGCTTAAAAATACGATTTTTTTTCCCCCAGAAGATTCAACTGTTAAAACAGACCAGTGCTTTTTGAAAAGAAGATATAACAGCCTTGATTGTTGAGCCAAACACAGTGCCTTCCCTATAATAGGAGTTTAAAGAAAATTAGAAGTTTCCCTTTCCCTCTTGTCTCTTTTTCTGCTGTTCTCTTTATATGGAATTTATCTCACATGTTTATAATCCTCAGAATCAATCTATCATCTTGAAGTTTGTGGTTTAGCTCAAGTCTGAACTAAGAGTAAGGGTACTGGGTAATTAAACTTTAATGTTAGTAAGGGGTTGGAAGCAAAAATTGGTTAAGTCAGGCAGATAGGGAAATTAGTTCTTATGGTTTGATTTTTGGTCCAGTTTTCATGGTCTTACCCTTTTTATTTTCCCCAGATGTCAGAAGATTTAGCAAAGCAGCTGGCAAGCTACAAAGCTCAACTCCAGCAAGTTGAAGCTGCATTATCTGGAAATGGAGAAAATGAAGATTTGCTAAAATTGAAGAAAGATTTACAAGTAAGTATAGGTGGACAATCGTAGTTTTTCTGTGTTCTTCAAATGATTTATTGCTTAGAATCCGTAGGCACTCAAAGCACCATTTGGAGAGGGTACGCCTCCCGTGTGTGTGCGTGCGCGTCTGTGTGTGTTTTAGTGTTATATGTATATGCACATAGGCACTGTGGCTTATGGAAGGAGGGTTGCTTCCTCTGTATATATCAAAATGAGTGACACATTCTTTATATAAATTTTGGGTGCTTCTATAATTTTAAAGATAAGAGTTGGTTTTGGAAGTCTCTGTCAAATTCTTAAGAGAAGAGGTACATACAACTCTACAATGAAAAGTGCTTTTATTTTGTAAGACCTGGCAAGGGAAATTTAGTTCAAAAGATATTACAACCAAGATTAAAATATATATGTAACCATATTAAGATTATTTTTAATGCCACAAGATTCTTTGAAAATGAAAATGTGGCTTTTTTCCCCCAAAGTTGTGCCTTACACCTTGTATTGAGAACCTATATTTCAGCAAATGAGAGGGCCAAGTTAAAAAAACAAAAAAACAAAAAAATACACATCATAAAAGTACTTCAAGAGGTATATGGTCTCTGCATAGATGTTTGAAGTTAAGGTTAGGTTTTACAGTGTAGTCGTTGACAATTGTTGAATCGATGTGGTGAAAAGATCTTAATTTGTCTGTCATGGAAGAGTTAAGTAGGTATGAAACTTTTTTTAAACCTGCACTGGGATTTCAAGACACAGTGATAGTAAATATCTGTTGTTTCTTAGGACACCAGGTTTATTAAGAAAAACAGCATATATAATTTGTAAATATTAATACATGGGACTTTTCATCTTAAGAACGTCCTTTGACTTCTGAACCTGATTTTTTTTAAAGTTTTAAGGGTATTTTGATGATTTCTTTACTGATTCAGTATAAAGTTCAAATCTGTGTTCTATCTAAATAATCCTTTCCCTCCCTTTATCATCCTATTGTCCATTAAAACTATTAATATTTTAGGATATTAGAACTGCAGACAAATGGGAACTTACCTAAAATGGGGTCCAGATTTGGGATTCTGAAACTGCTTATCTGGGCATAATTAAGATGAGTTTGGATATTTTCAAATTCTAAATTTAGGATTAATAGTATAGTTTTAAAAACAAACTATCTGGGATAATTTCAATACGAACAGGACCCTCTCTTCAATGTATAGAGGCTAGGTCTGTGAATTTTAGGGTGCCTCAGTCAATAAGAAAAAGGTGTTTGGGGGCAATTTCTCTCACAGGCCCTTCAGCAAAAATAACCCAATGGTTTGCTATCTGCCCATTCATTTGATTTGCTTATATGTTGTGAGTATACATTGAAGATGAGGCGATAGAGGCAAACTGACCTCTTGTATGCTTATACTCTGTAAAGTACTAACTTTCTGTTTGCCCCAATGAGAGATCTCTAGTCTACTTTTACCAACCTAAAAGCAGTCCTTTTTTTCTTTGAAGAAAAGAAAACATTGTGTGCCAGTGTTCTGTATATTGCTTCCTGGGCAGTGTATGTGGAACTGGTAGAGGGGGAGTTGAGAGTGGAGTTTGAAATATCATCATCAGGTCTTTTTAATATTTCTAGAATAAATTTGTCATTAGAGTCTGGGTAGAACTGCTTTACTGTGACATGATCTATACTGCGTGGAGAAACCATGTGGTGGACATTATATAAGCACCTAAAAGGCTTACCCAGGGCTCAGTTAATAATGACCTGGGAATCATTTATGTGTAAACCATTTAGAACAGCACTATCCAATAGAACTTTCTGTGATGTTAGAAATGTTCTGTGTCTGCTGTTCAGTACCATAGCCACTAGCCACATGTGGCTATTCAACACTTGAAATACAGGTCAGGTTACTGAGGAGCTGAGTTTTTAATTTAATTGGATTAAATAACTACATGTGACAACCATGTTAGATGCCAAAGATTTAGAAAGTTAAGTTTTAATACCTCTGGTAGTAATAACAATGCCAATGCCTTTCCTGACCAGTTTTCATCAGTTTTTTTCCCTCTTATTCTATCATGAGAAAAAAAGTTTAATTTTGGTTACTAGGTTAGGTCCCTTTTGAACTGAAAACTACTCAAAGAGGGAAGGCACCTTTTAAGATTAAGTAAAATTCTGAAAAGTATTTGGCTACATGCTTCCACTTAGTAATTGTCTCCATTGAGGCTACAGTTACAGCTTCTATTTTGCTATGGGTTTTTCCCTCCCTCCTTTTTTCTTCTCTGCTTTCTGGGAAGTATCTCATGCCATTGGTTTTTAATTCTGTCTGTCATGTTTGGTGAGAAGTCTGTTCAGCCTGATTGAGTTTGTGACTTCCTCATTTTCATATTTTCGAACTATCATATGGTTTCTAATTCATTGTGTTCCTCTTTTGGAATTATGTCCTTATCCTGGTTATTAATTTGTTTGCCATTTGATTTATGACAAAATGCTCTTCCTGTATTTTTTCAGTGACTTCATTTTGCCAGTAAGGTTTCCATGTTTATTTCTTTTATGGACTGTTTTTCATATAGACTAAAGTTACTCGGCAGGCAGCAAATTAATCTACTGAAGTCCTGCCTTTCTTCACTTAAAAAGTGGGTATAGTAAAATCCAGGCTAGCTAGCTAACTAGTTCCCAGGGTAGTCTATGATAATCACAGAAATAGTAAATTCATTAGGCTGTTTTGCTGAATAAACTGGTTCTAAAGGAGGCAGGGGTCAAGTCACTTGTCTCATATATTACAGTGGCTCTCTGCATCCCCGAAACGCCTTCCTTCAGTAAGCAGAGTGCTTGAGTGCACCCCCTTTGACCTGCTGATATGTAGATCACAACACCTGATGCTTCCTGGAATTGCCGATTACTGTAACTGCTGCCCATCTGTCGATGAAGGAGCAGTTTCAGAACTCAGACTTGAGGGAGGAAAAGTAATTAATGGTATGTACCTTCAAGAAACCCCCTCATACATAAAATAGTTTTTCTAATACTTTGGTCCATGTGCACATGTGAAGAAAAAAAATTAGAAGGTTCTTCATAGTTTGGAGGTGTATGTAAAACTATAGCAGAGTTAAAGGACACTAGGAGTAAATGCTCTGGACTTTTTTAAAAGGATCATTTCAACACGGCTCTGAAAATTCTTTATAATATGCAGTTTTTCAGGACCCTTTTCTTTGATGGAAATGTATTTCCTTATGAAAATACAGTGGGGAAAATGTTCTGTCCTAAAAGAAATAGAGTTCTGAATTTGAGACCTACAAATGTAGAATTCATGTTTGTGCTTTAATGTAATAGTTAAGTGGTCCCTAGGAAGATGTGGAAGTATTTAATGATAGGGATTGTGCGGGTTCTTGAGGCAAGCTTACTGGATTATGTTCCTGGCCCTAAAAGTGATTAACTGAAAACAAGACTGGATAATTTACTCTTCTTCTCTGTATACTACGTAATGTATTTATTTGGAAGGTTCTTAGCCTTATTTGCAAAGGACTATCTAAAAAGTATTTAAGTGGCTACTTGGCAACTAATAAAACTTAGAGATGTTATTTCTACTGAATTTTTAACTCGAATCTGAGTCTTGTAGAACTGACCTTTCTCTGAGAGCTTATATTCTTTTTTTTTTTTTTTTTTTTTTTTTTAAGACTTTCAGAAATAGCTGGGAAGATTTAGAATCTTTAGGAGAGGTAATATTTAGTGGCTACTGAATCAGAACTACTATTAGAAAACTTCAGTGGGAACAAAAGAATCTCAGAACACAGTTTAACTTTGCTAACTTTTCTCCCTAAATGCACAGTATGGTGTTTTAAATACAACAGTGGGGGAATAGGTATGCAAGATCTTAAATCAGATAAGATGAAATATAACATGGATCTTCATTAGAGTAAAAAATACAGCAGATAGGTAGCAGAATTTATCAATGTGTACTATTTCTCAAATTTTTAAACCATCCCTATACCAAACATCTTTGAATAAAGCCAATAAATATAAGCCTGAATACAAAAAATATCTGCCACACAGAGAGGCATTGCCTGTGTTTTTATTTTGTTTTTTCCTTTTAAGTGAAGCCTAATGTGCTTAAGGTATGGAATATTTTAAATCTAACCTGTTAATTTGTTTACCCAGATGGGGTGAGTTTTATAAGAAATGAATAGGATAACTACTGATTTCTTTTATATATGCCTATAGTATTTTAGTAGAAATATGTATAAGTAGGAACATTTTTATTACTAATAGGGCTGCTTCAAGTGTTTTGAAGATGAGGGGGTGGCTAGGCAGTTAATACTACTGCCAGGTAATTTCCTATAAAACAGTACGGTTGCGTAAAGTATACATGACAATGATAAGAATAAAAGTGATCTCAAATCTAATTTAGTCCCTCATACTTGACTTTATTTCTTATCTTTAAAGAGATCTAGTCAGCTAAAATAGTTACTTAGAAATAATACATGTTGTTTAAGCTCAAGTCTACTCTATTTCCATTAGTATTTGTGGTTAATTAAGTTGAAAGGCAACTATATGAGCTTAAATCACAGCTCTCCCACTTACTAGTATAAAAGGTTGTATCTCAGTTTCTACATGGGGATAATCACAGTACTCTCTTAATAGTATTATGAACAGCAAATAAATATATGTAGAGTACTTAAGTGCTATACAGTGTAAGAGCTGTTGTCATCAATAACAAAGTAGTTCACAACGTGAATTATAAAAATAATGTTACAGTTTTTGTTTTTCTATTTTTAGGAAGTCATAGAACTAACCAAAGACCTTCTGTCAACTCAACCTTCTGAAACTCTTGCAAGTTCAGACAGTTTTGCTTCTACTCAGCCCACTCATTCATGGAAAGTGGGAGACAAGTGTATGGCAATCTGGAGTGAAGATGGACAGTAAGTGTAGAAAAAAAACCTCTAACTATAACATGAAATAATAAAATACAATGGTAAGAGTTTTTATTCAGTTTGAACTACTCTGTTTTAATCTTTCTACATAGCAATATGATTTATAGAGCCAGGTTGATTCTTGGATGGTTGCCATTAATACAATATAGTTTTGACTTTAGATTAAGTTTGGGGGGAGAACAATGGATACTAGAGGAAAGAAAAATGAAAGCAGAGGAAAATGAATGGTTATTTCTAAAATCTAAATTCTTTTCGAATCGAAAATTGAGTGAATGGTTGATTATCTCAGACTTCTGTGACTTGCATACCCTGAAATCATTCTCATAAGAAATAATCTTTTCTCCGAGAGATTAAAGAACATTGAGCAGATAGATTTGTAAGAGACTTTCCAATAATATTTCAATTAGGACTTCCTTTTTGTTAGCAGATGGCTAACTTCAACCACTCTTTGTTTTATCTTTGCCAAAAAGGCCATTCGATTATAGAAGTTTCATTTTAGACACATGTAATGATTGTATCACTACGATATAAGTCTTATAGGCTGAGTACTAAACCTTTACTCACCTGCTTACAGCCATGATATCTTTACAGGTGTTATGAAGCGGAGATTGAGGAGATAGATGAAGAAAATGGCACCGCTGCAATCACCTTTGCTGGTTATGGCAATGCTGAAGTGACTCCACTGTTGAACCTCAAGCCTGTAGAAGAAGGAAGGAAGGCAAAAGAGGATAGTGGCAACAAACCCATGTCAAAGTAAGTAACTGAGACTTTATTAGTATTTTAGGTGTGATCTTCCCCATTTGGGTACTTGAGGTAGTCGGCAGAGAATCTCAGTAGGCTACATCGAGGTGAGAAAGTTATAGTACAGATTACCATTGTTTTGAAGATTACTGATAATAGGGTTAACATTGTATGTGTATGCCTAGGTAAAGTGAAGATATTTTGGTTCACTCTTGGGCATTCAGTAAATATTGAGAGGATACTCTGTACTAAAAACATTTTTCCGATTTTTTTTTTTTTTTTTTTGAGACAGATTCTCACTCTTTTGCCTGGGCTAGAGTGAGTGCCATGGCGTCATCCTAGCTCACAGCAACCTCACACTCCTGGGCTCAAGCAATCCTTCTGCCTCAGCCTCCCGAGTAGCTGGGACTACAGGCATGCACCACCATGCCCAGCTAATTTTTTCTATATATTTTTAGTTGTCCGATTAATTTCTTTCTGTTTTTAGTAGAGACGGGGTCTCGCTCTTGCTCAGGCTGGTCTCGAACTCCTGAGCTCAAACAATC